>JAUIMM010000463.1:4222500-4676180 GCA_031769625.1 Taudactylus pleione
CAAGCTGTATTAAGCAGACTGAAAGTTATGAATCAAGCAACCTGGAGGTATGCACAGATGGTATTTAGGGAGAGTTTGGGCAGAAAAAAGCATGCATGCATTAATAAGTGCCACTTTACTGTTAACTTGCTGAGCTATATTTGAAAATTCCTGTTGTTGATTTTTCTTTGATTGTCAATTATTTATTCCAGTATTGTTTATTAACCCTAATCCTGCCCTCCCACAGATAATCCTAACCTTCCCTCCCACAGCCTAACCCTACCAATGACCTCCCGCAGCTAACCCTAACTTCCCACAGCCTAACCCTAACACTGGCCTCCCGCAGCTAATCCTAACCATCCTTCCCACAGCCTAACCCTAACACTGCCCTCCCGCAGCTAATCCTAACCCTCCCTCCACCAGCCTAACCCTAACCCGGTCCTCCCACAGCTAATCCTAACCATCCTTCCCACAGCCTAACCCTAACACTGGCCTTCCGCAGCTAATCCTAACCCTGCCTTCCCACACCTAATCCTAACCATCCTTTCCGCAACCTAACCCTAACTCTGCCCTCCCGCAGCTAATCCTAACCCTGCCTCCACCAGCCTAACCCTAACCCTGTCTTCCCACAGCTAATCCTAACCATCCTTCCCACATCTTAACTCTAACCCTACCTTCCCACAGCTAATCCTAACCCTCCCTCCACCAGCCTAACCCTAACCCGGTCCTCCCACAGCTAATCCTAACCCTCCTTCCTGCAGCCTAACCCTAACCATGTCCTCCCATAGATAATCCTAACCTTCCTTCCAGCAGCCTAACCCTAACACTGACCTCCCGCAGCTAATCCTAACCCTCCTTTCCGCATCCTAACCCTGTCCTCCCACAGCTAATCCTAACCATCCTTCCCACAGCCTAACCCTAACACTGGCCTCCCGCAGCTAATCCTAACCCTCCCTCCACCAGCCTAACCCTAACTCTGCCTTCCCACAGCTAATCCTAACCATCCTTCCCACAGCCTAACTCTAACCCTGACCTCCCACAGCTAATCCTTACCCTCCTTCCCACAGCCTAACCCTAACCCTGACCTCCCACAGCTAATCCTAACCCTCCTTCCCACAGCCTAACCCTAACCATGTCCTCCCATAGATAATCCTAACCTTCCTTCCGGCAGCCTAACCCTAACACTGACCTCTCGCAGCTAATCCTAACCCTCCATCCCGCAGCCTAACCCTAACCCTGTCCTCCCATAGATAATCCTAACCTTCCTTACCGCAGCCTAACCCTAACCCTGCCCTTCCACAGCTAATCCTAACCCTCCTTCCCGCAGGCTAACCCTAACCCTGCCCTTCCACAGCTAATCCTAACCTTCCTTCCGGCAGCCTAACCCTAACCCTGTCCTCCCACAGCTAATCCTAACCATTTTTCCCACAGCCTAACCCTAACACTGGCCTCCCGCAACTATTCCTAACCTTCCCTTCCGCAGCCTAACTCTAACCCTGCCTTCCCACACCTAACCTTAACCATCCTTTCCGCAGCCTAACCCTAACCCTGCCTTCCCACAGCTAATCCTAACCATCCTTCCCACAGCCTAACTCTAACCCTGCCTTCCCACAGCTAATCCTAACCCTCCCTCCACCAGCCTAACCCTAACCCGGTCCTCCCACAGCTAATCCTAACCCTCCTTCCCGCAGCCTAACCCTAACCATGTCCTCCCATAGATAATCCTAACCATCCTTCCCACAGCCTAACCCTAACACTGGCCTCCCGCAGCTAATCCTAACTCTCCCTCCACCAGCCTAACCCTAACTCTGCCTTCCCACAGCTAATCCTAACCATCCTTTCCGCAGCCTAACCCTAACCCTGCCTTCCCACAGCTAATCCTAACCATCCTTCCCACAGCCTAACTCTAACCCTGCCTTCCCACAGCTAATCCTAACCCTCCTTCGCGCAGCCAAACCCTAACCCTGTCCTCCCGCAGCTAATCCTAACCTTTCTTCCGGCAGCCTAACCCTAATCCTGCCCTCCCACAGATAATCCTAACCCTCCTTCCAGCAACCTAACCCTAACCATGCCCTCAAGCAGCTAATCCTAACCCTCCCTCTATCAGCCTAACCCTAACACTGACCTCCCACAGCTAATCCTAACTATCCTTCCCACAGCCTAACCCTAGTGCTGTCCTCCCGCAGCTGACCCTAACCCTCCTTTCCGCAGCCTAACCCTAACACTGACCTCCCACAGCTAATCCTAACCCTCTGCTCCCACAGCCTAACCATAACCCTGCCCTCCCGCTGCCAAACCCTAACCTCCCCTTCCACAGTGTAACTCCAATCATGCCCTCCCGCAGCTAATCCTAACCCCTATGCTGGCAATTTGTATGGTGAACAAGTCAACATTCTGCAGATGTCGATATGTTCCATGCTGACATCATAACTGTCAACATTATGTTGTCGACATTATTATTGTTGACATGGTGACTGCGTCCCACTCTGAGATTCTGCACGTGTAGAGCTTCTATTACACCTAAGTAGGTATCAATACATAGTGATGCTAACTGAGACAGTTTCTGTCAGGTATAATGCTGCTAATGCCTTTAAATATTGCTGAACTTTACATATTGATTATTATTGAAGCTACTGTATGTTGCTGCATGGTAAAATGTGCAATTGCAGTTTTGAACTGGTTTCCAACTTTGGGGATGTGTTTGAAGTCCCATGAGATAAATCAGTCTTGTTATGCATGCTGTGGGGGTAGTATGCCTGGGTTCCCAAATATAATATCCATTAGGACTGGGAGGAGGGATGTAGAGCAGTAATTGTACGCCATCACAAAGCCTCCTACACAGCTAATGCAGGTCCCTTATATTGCTATGTCAGTGTCAGTAACGTCTCACTTATCTGCCTGCCGAGACCGATATAAGCCTTCTTGGATAAGAATAATGACTCAATTTGTCTCCACTCTGCTGAAATATACCCACTAGCTGTATTGTACTGCAATGGAATCCTGGTGATTCCAGAGCACACACCCTGGCCCGATCTCCCTATGACGGAAGTTAATTTCATTTATTACAAGCATAGTTATGCTAAAACCCTAAATTGAATTTAATTTTATGGCCTTCTTAGTCTATAGGTATGTGTACCACTCAGAGGGGTTGCGTTTGTTTAATCAACATTCATTTTGACGACATGGTCGGAATGTCGACATAATTATAACGTCAACAAAACTCTGTCCCGGTGGTGCAGCGGCTTCACTCACCTGGTAGGGGCTCCTGCAATGCATCTGTGCCTAATGGGTCCAGTGGTCATCCCTAATCCTATCCCAAACTCCCGCATTCTTTCTCTCCCCCTCCTCAAATGTCGACATTGTGAACATTTTGAAACTCTGCAGATGACGCCATGGTCCAAGTCGACATGTCAACAATGCTGAGATTCTGTCAACATTATGATTGTCGACATTTTGAATGTCAACAAGGTGACTCCATACCCACCCAGAGACTTTCCCACCAATGGGTGACAGGGCCATGCTTCCAGATTAACTGGGTTTTCTACTAGCCTTGCCATTGGGCAGAACTTTCTATTTTACCAAATTAGTACACTCCTAAGTCGACATTTACTCAAAAGTCGTGCCTTAATAAAGGACAGCGACTTCATCCTCAAAACTGGGACCTGGATCCAATTTGGATCACATCTGGTGTAGCTAACGAATTGATCAAGACAGTTCCACTGGTTAAAACATGTGAAGGCCTAACAGCAGTATCCTGGGTGGGTAGACACCTAAACCTTCCTTGTGTGTTTCAATAGACCACTGTCAACACCTGGAGATATATAGTGAAATTGTAAACAATAAACATCAGTGCAGTTAACTTGGCTATTTGCTATTTGTTACCCATAAGGAAGTCGCATAGACAAAAATGCAAGTCAGGCACCCTGACAAAATGTGGCTTAGATTTAGCTATGTGTTTAAATAAAAAAATGCACATTGTGGTGAGTCAATGGTTAAAAGATGATGCAGACAGATCTGTGTACAAATTAAATCTAAGTTGTTACTATATGAACTGGTTTAGACAATGGAATAAGTGAAGTATGGTGTGCAAACTATAAACCAAGTTAAGATCTTGTGTTGAATTATGATTTTGACATTGTGCATTTAGTGAAACGTGATTTAGTGAACTATGCAATGTATGCACAGCGTCAGCGCCTGGGATACTGATGATGTGGCTGACTGTACACTGAGCGCAATTGTGACTCACAATAAACTTTGTGACGTGTCAGAACACAGGGTACTGTTACTATACTAGTACTATGACTATCCTAGGATTCTATGGGTTTTATTTTTGTGAATATTTTGAAAGACATAACCGTTTTTGTTTTATTAATAGGTTATGTTTGTATTTCTTTTATATGTCTTAACATTGTGTTGTGTTTGTGATGTTTATGCTGTTTTGTTTGCTTTTTGTTGCTTGGGTGGGTAGAGATAGTGGACATCCTCACTCTTCCATGTTAACATTTTTGCCACTGTTTTTCCTTAGCAGTAAATGCAGTATCCTGATACCCTGGGCTAATTCAATTATCCCTCCCTTTTTTTGTAATTTCCTTCCACTTTATCTCCCTTGTAACATACAATAGAACAAATGTTACTTCCCAAATTAGGTTCCAGACTGGGTTTACTACTTTGACTATAATTGTCTTATTGCTTTTTACTCCCTTTTCACTCCCTTACCACACATGGTTACAGTTTTGTTATTAAATGTCAAAAGGCTTAATTCCCCTCATAAACGAAAGTCCAAACCACTTTTCATACCTATAAGCCTGATATAGTAGCTGTACAAGAGACGCATTCTCTTGCCATGCTCACCCGTCTTTTAAGAATCATCGATTTCCCCTAAAAATAACGGTGTTGCCAATTTACTTAGTGCCAATACTACTTTTGTCCTTAAGTCGAAAGTGTAAGATAGGAATGGAAGGTTTCTTATTCTAACTGCTACATCAGACTATAGGTATATTACAGTTGTTTCTCTTTATACCCTGAGCTCAAGGCAAGTTCCTTTCATTAAAAGTGTAATATAAGAAATTCAAAAGGATAAATCGGGTCACCTCGTTGTCCTTGGTAAATATAATTTGGTTTATTCAGACCCTACAATTGTTAAGACTCACCCGTCCAAGCCCTCAGTTCTTCCCAGAGACGTACTGTGGCATCCTTCGTAGCTTTTAAAATACTCCTTGCTGAGTATGGTTTGTAGGACATCTGCCGAACATATTTACCAGATGGTGGGGATAATAATACTTTTTCCTCCCATGTCCATAACTCTTATTCTAGCATTGATTTAGTCCTTTCTGACAAGTGGACTCTTCAACATACTGATATAAGATTGTTCCAATCACATGGTCAGACTCTGCCCGAGGAAATTACCTAATTACCTTCTCACTTCGGTGGAGGCCCATCAGGCCATATTGGATGCGATAACGCTGTTATGCAGACTAACTCCCCTGATGACACCACCTTATTTACACCACATTGGTTTTCTGTGAAGACTGTAAACGAGGGGGTGAGGGGGGGGGAGAGGAAGGGGGGGAGCATTCAGAAGGGGGCTAGTTTGCAATGGGCCTATACTAAATGTAAGGTAGGCTTGGAGGCTGAACTTGCCCGGTTAGAATTTCAAAACCAGCACCGCCCTTCTAAGTCTCTTAAGAAAGAGCTTGCAGAAACTATTTATGATCCCTATAAAATCTTCGCTCAACGAGTTTCGGCAAAAGTTTTATTTGCCATGCAATAAAGCTGGCAGGTTATTGGCCAATAATAGAATAAAATGCATAATTACGTCCCAAATTCATCACCCTGTTGACATTACAACTTTTGCCATAATCCCCTCTTGATATATTTTTCTGATTACTACGCCCCAATGTATCATTTGAAAAATGACACTACTATTCCCCAACATTCAAAGTCCTCTTTCCTCCCTTCCCATCTTTTGACCTTAACTACTTCATTGATTAACCATGAGGTCTCCTGGATGGGACATTTGTCAGCCTTCAAAATGATGTTGCTCCTGAAATATTTATATCTTTCATATTATCCCTTATATTGTCTTGTCTAAAATGATGTGTCATTTGAAGATAATGGTTGATTATATTTGGAAAACAAACCTAAGAGATGAACCTATACTTGTATAACCCAAACCTCCAGACCTTTGTAAATACCAGGGTGCCTGTTTTCTGTCTCAATTACGAGATTTGTCATTGTCCTCTTCCTCTAAGCCCTGAATTAGAGAAAGATTCTATTGCTGGTACACTCTTTGCTGTCTTTGCTGGTACACCCAAGGGCTCTTAGGCCTTTTATGAAATATAATCTCCTAGCAATCTCTACCACTCCAGCCACCTGGGATGAGGCTATTCTCAATGATGTTGAGATAACCCTGCCAACAAGGAATCTCTCCCTTAGAGCTCTTTCTAGTCTAATTCCTAACCTTAATATGTCTTGTTAGTGCTCTTATGGGATTTCCACCCTCAATCCCTACTCAGCATTCTCTTTTCCCTGTCAGTAGGAGCAGTGCGACTTGGGGTCCTTGAATGTCTTTAAACTTTTACAAACTAGGCATTGAACGTCTGAAATGTTTAAGGGTCATCATGCTCTTCTCCCACCACCATCTAATTTGTGACACCAACTTATGAAAAGCAATTCCCGTGGTACCATATCATTCTGGTACCAATGTTTGACATCCCCAGGGTCCCCAAGTAAAACAGCTGCTCAACTTCAGCGAGAGTCGGATCTACATGGAACCTACACCAACCAACAATGGGATACAATTTATCTCACACCTATCACATGTCCAAGTGTCTTAACCACTCCGAAATGCAGGTTATATTGCTTAATAGACTGTATATTATCCCAGTTAAGATACGTAACATGTGGCCCTCATGTTCTACATTTTGCTGGTGCAAATGATTTCATAGAGAGACATAAATAATGTCTTCTGGGAATGTCCAATGATATAACCATAGGCTCTTAAACTTGCTCTTCAGGACCTCCTCACAAAATCACAGGTGGAACAATTAGCTCCACCTGTGGATCTTTAAAAATGTGTCAGTGAGTAATGGTATACACCTGTGCACCTGCCAGGTGACCTGGAAAACGTGAACTGGATGGGGTCCTAAGGGCCACGTTTGAGAACCACTGATATATCCCTTTTGCACAGAGGTTTTCCAGCTTATATCTACAAATCACAACCCTGAAGTATCCTCTGGCCCAGAAGTAGCATTACCCCTCCCATATGCACCCATCCCCAGTCCCAAAGTATGATAGTTATGTTTTAGGTCATATCTTAATTGTTTTCCGTGCCACGATTGTGCAGCACTGTAATGACCCTCCCTACTTCCAGTCGTTAATAAAGTCCAGTTTAATTTTGAGATGGAGACTGCAGGAGTGCCATATTACACCTCTGCCTCCTCTCTTCTCTTCAAATGGTTTTCCTGATATGAATACACTATCAAAACTGAGAGGTGTCATCTCTGACCCTAATACTGACGCTACTCAAGCTCATTATAATCTTAACGACTCTTCTGTTTCTGGTTATTAAGAGCGGGCTGCCTTTATGCTGTGTATGTTATTTTTTTTTTTATCGTTTTTTTTTGTCCTCATTGTATTATATTATGCAATCTATTATCTACTACTATCGTCTATTTTGTAAGGTTTATCACTGATATGACATGTCCTTTTCCCTGTACAGTATATGCATGCCCCTGTTGTCTTTTTCTGTATCCCCCCTTTTATTATCCTGTATGAAAATGTAAAAACTGCGTGCGTGCGTTTAGACTGATGCATCTGATTACATATTCTCTGTGCAGCTGGCTACTTTTAAACCTAATTTTATTGCATATTATCTTTTCAACAATACAATACTAGGTAAGTTTTACAGTTTTTGCAAAAACCATATTCAGAAATTGTGCTTATTATTAGTACATTTAAGCAAAAGATCACTATGGGGACAGTCCAATCATTCTGATAGGAGCTGCAGCAGTGTTATGTGACATCCTGTATGCCCGTCTCATGGATGAGCCTCTTTGCTGATGATGTATAATGTGCACAACCAATCACAAAGTCATCCGCAATCCTCGAAGGGCTGATAAATGCCCATCCAATAATAAAGTCTCCGACAAAGAAACAATAAAACACAAACTTAAAAAAAACCCTGTTGTTTCCACAAGGGAGGGGTAGGCATTCAAAAGGTGTCTGACCTGAGCTCCCTATGCTGCTACCTAGGCTGCTATGTCTATATGTCCCTGGGTGTGAATGTCAATAAAGTTTCATATTCATATAAAAGACAACATATGGTGCATACACACGGTCAGATTTTTCCTTCAGATATGAACGATAACGATTTAAAAATCGTTCAGTTGTTCATATCTGAAGGAAAATCGTTCATATCTGACATGCCTCAATGATGGACGATGAACGATGCGCGTTCCCGATGGTCAGATAACGATTTCTGACATCTGATGTGTTTGCAGTCAGACTTGGACGATTCCATTCATTTTAATGCAGTCAAAAATCGCTCAATCGTTCAAATCGTTCAAAACTTTGGTAAAATCGTTCAAAACTTTGGTAAAATCGTTCAAATCGTTCAATCGTTCATCTGACAAATCTGACAAGTCTGACACATCTGACCGTGTGTACGCTCCATAAAATAGAAGACAAGGCGACTCAATAGGTAATATAGTTATGGTCTGGGCTATTAAAAAAAGATAACCTCATCGAAACAGCTGAGTGGGAATGAAAAAAACGTTTCTTGCAAAGGAAGTCTTGTGCAATGTGTCATATTATTACTGCAAACATTCCTGTCCAGCTACTTATATTTATGAGTAGTTGGAATATATTATTTTTGTATCAACAGATTTGCAGCTTTGTTTGTGCTTCACTGCACGTTTCCCTACTGAAATCCATAAGCTTGTCCGCGAGCAATCTGCTCCTTTCGGAGGTGATGTGAGACATTTTCTATGAGCGATTGAATGTTTTCCTAGTGTCACTTTCAAAGCATTTGAGGGAAAGCTGCTATTGTGTAGGGTTTATGGCCGGCAAGGAGCATCATCACGCAAACTCGGCACAATCAACTCAGATTGAAGTTCAATTTGCCTTTTGTGAGGAATTACTGGCTGTGCCTTGCCTATCCGGCAATGGCTGCTCTCTGGTTAGAGCAGGTGCACTGACTGAATAGCCGTCTCGCCGATGGGACACAATTAACAAGAGGATCATATCTATCAATGACAAAGAGTGTAATTAGTTCAAGATGTGAGAGACAGACTGAATAGGAAGTATCATCAAAATAATTCTTCAGTGTTATTTGCAATATTAACCCCTTGGAGGTGGCACTGAATTACACCTGTTCCATCAGAACCATTTCCACTGTCATAGTTTTACTTTATTTTTTTACAGAGAATTAAACCTACTTGTCTTAATATCCACAAACAAATGTTATGTATATTTTTCTCATGACTCGTACAGTTTTTTTTATAACATTAAACTAGAGAACTTTATACTTTACAACCGTTAGCAAATTAAAAACAAAAAAATAATGAAAGCAATGTTTCCATAATGCTTTAACATATTTACAGCAATCCCAGAAAATGACCCTGAAATGTATTTGTATAATGGCAATTTTACTTATTTTTTTATTATTATTATTATTATTATTTAATTTTAATAAGGAGATACCTTTAAGAGTAACTAATTGCAGTTACCTTTGGATATTTGTTTCACAGCTCCAGTCCTCAAGACCCCTAATGCCGGGTACACGCTGGAGTGATGTCGTTCCGATTTGGCCAAGTCGGAACGACAAATCGTGCATATCGTGCAGTGTGTATGCATGACATGCGCTATGTCACATGCGACGCCGTCAGGTTTGATGAGCTGCACATCAAACCTGATGATATTGCGTGCGGCGCCATGCAGGGCAGGTTAATGAAGGACGGAACGAGTGATCCTCTTTTTACCTCTGAAAATCAGAATTATCTCTTGGAAATCTTGAAAGTTATGGCATATGCCATAAGTAATTCTATGTCGTTGATACCGCTATACCATGCAAATCACAGATCTGCCTAGCAAGAGCGGACAGCACTGAAAGAACATGGTTCTTGACACTGGATTGGCCAGCGTTCACAAACAGCCACCATTGTGAGATCACCATATTTGGAGCATGCTGATATTTCTACAGAACTGTCATTGGTTCTGCACAGCTCCAATTTAACGTGGTGATGGGTTGAACACAGGCCTTTTGCACTACTGAGTGATTGGTGCATTGATGCTCAAGTTCCCTAAAAACAAGACTAAAACCGATACAGAACAAACCTGCTTCCCAGATCCACCCACTTTCCCGGTGATGTGGACGGTCCAGGGCCCCACCACCTGTAATCGCAATTAGTGGCACTGAGCAGTAGAAGGGGCCACGATTATTCTTCGTCCTGCGCCCCTCCCAATATTCAATTTACACCTGCCCTCTGCTATCACTTTATTAAACTGTCGGTAAGTACAGTATGCTCAGCCAGCAAATAACGCTACTCATGGAGAGGTTTAATAATCCAGTGCATTTACTATAAGGAAGATAAGGAAGTTACCATGGTTGTCCCTTGAATTAAGGCAGCCCCTAAATTCCTCTAGTGCCAGCTGCGATATATTAACATGAGTGAGCATGAAGCACGCAGTATATTGATAGAGAAAATAAATAACAATAAGTAATGGTGGAGAGAGAAATGTGATCGTATGGTTACATTTTCAGCGGTGCTTTGAGATGTACTCAAAATTTGGCCGGGGGGTAGGAAAGCCGTAACTATGAACTAGGTAGACATATTTTGGCACTTAGCATAGTGCTAAACTAAACAACACAAAATGGTGACTTTACAAGCCTAATATTTAAATTGGCAAATTGAGTATTGACTTATCAAAGCTGGAGGTGCCCTTTATTAGCGTGGAATCAGCGTGTGGGTTGTGCCTGCAAACAAACTGGATTTTGACTAATGCTTTCAGCATGTCTAACCTTCCATTTTCAACAGTCATGTGCGCTGTAAGGCACAAGCAAAGTGCTTGGTATATGTCATTGTAATCAAGTTTTATAAAATAAATAAAGAGATTAATACTAACATATGAATGACAACCCCAAGTCACATGTCCCAATGGTTTATAAAAAGTGATGTACAGTATGAAAGTCTCTTTAAAGACTAAGATACAGTACTTTTTGTCATTACAATACAGCCACGTCTGTGTATTACAGATCCAAGAATATATTAAATAAATTGAGAGTTTATATTTAAGTAGATACTTCCCACCAGACTCTAGGTTGCCCTCTATGCAGCAGGGCGCCATATTAGAAGGGAGATGCTTCAGTAAGCAAGAAGGTTTTGATTGACAGTTTTGGAGACTTGCTGTGCAGAATTGCACTATATGGATTGATTAACGATTGATTGATTAATTGATTAATGGATTGATTCAAACACAGGGGGGTGGCCAGTGATTCCAAAGTGGAGAATGAGACTTTTGACCCCTATAAGATTTCATCAAGACACCCAGTGGCAAATATATCAAGCTTGGAGAGAGATAAATTGGAGAAATTGCCCAAATAAGCCAATCAGATTCTAATACCCCTTTTACAGCGGAGCTAAAACCCAGGTTATTGAAGGGTTAACCCGGGCAGCTCCCTGGTGTAAAAGGGGAGAGGGTTGGATCGCAGGGTCGAGTGACCCGGCAATCCAACCCAGGTAACTAGCAGGGTTTAACACGGGCTTAGCCCGTGAAACCTTGCTGTGAGAACAGCGCACTCCGGGTCATGATGACCTGGAGTGCACCGCTAGCCGGCCGATTGGTCCGGCTTCAGTGGCGCATGGAGATGACGTCATCTCCAAGCGACCACTTTCACTCCACAGAAGCTGGGTCTATGCAGACCAGACTGCGGTGTGAGCAGCGCTGACTCGGGAATATCCCGAGTCGGCGCCGGCAAAATTCCGGGTCTGATCCGGATAGGAACTTTGGGCCTGATTCAGAGCTGGACGCTCTGAACGAGCGCCCGCTCTGAATCAGGGCGTATTTTTTTTTTTCCGTCCGGCCTTTTGGATGCTCGCATAGCTGTGGGTTACCACCCACAGCTTATGCGAGCGTCCATGATGATGGTCGCGATGGTCAAGGCCATCGCGACCATCGGGCTTGCGACGAGACCCTGCGGTAGGGTCTTGGTGACCGCAAGCCCTGGAGTGATTTTGGCTCTATATGGGAACGCCTCCGTCTGGCAGCCACGCCCCCGGCACGCCTACCAACGGGGGCGTCTTGTCAATCACCATCGACAGCACGCCCCCTTTGGTGCGAGACCCATAACGACGGCTACCCCGTCATTATTCGGGTCTCACGCATGCGCACGACGGAGCTCCCTCCGTTGTGCGCAAGTGCACTAGGGCACCATCGACCCGCTTGCGAGCGCTCAGCACTCGCGAGCGGGTCTGAATCAGGCCCTTTGTTCCAACTCCGGGTCAGACCCGGAATTTAGGTGAAAAAGGAGTATAACTGTCATTTATCTAGTGCATTTTTTGATATGTCAGTTAAAAGTTGATTGGTTGCTTTGGGCAACTTCTCTACTTTATCTCTCTACCTGATATTTGATGTCAGTTAAATGATAGCTAGAAGCTGATTGCTATGTTTGCGGTTTAGGCATCCTCTATGGGTAATGGCTTATTGGAGAACAGATTGGCAGTCATTAAACATTACTCCCATTAGCATACTAATTACATAATGAAAAAATTGTTTGCAATTCTATTTCACACCCCAAAAAAAGACAGGCAAATATATACGTGTACATGCTCTTGCTACTGTATAGCCCCATAATGTGATACACGTTTGAGGATGCTGGCGCTGAGACTACCGGCGCCGGAATCCAAGATAAGCAGTGGGGTTGGGGGGTGGGTTAGGGGTTATGGTTAGGCCTTAGGGCAGGGGGTAGGCAATAAGTGGCCCTCAAGCTGTTGTTGAACTACACATCCCAGCATGCCTTGCAACAGCAGGGCCGCAACTAGGGGGGGGCTGGAGGTGCACGTGCACCGGGTGAGCCGCTGTACCTGGTGCCAGTGACCTCCAGCCCGGCGCTGCAGAGAGGCTCCAAGCCGGACGTCCGCTGGTAATATTTATTACCAGCGGGCGCCCGGCTCCTTCTCTGCAGCGACGCGGTGTAGCCGGAGCCGGAGGCTGGAGTTCTCTCCCGAACTCCAGCTTCCGGCTCTCCCCACGGGCACTATGGGGGAGACGTCATGACATCTCCCCCATAGTTCCAAGGAGCAGCCGGCGGACCGGACGCGACGCTGGATGCAGGAGCGGGGTTCAAGGTAAGTATTTTTTTTTTTTAATAAGCTGCACTACAGGGGCATTATTATGGGGGCAGGGGCATTACCACAGGGGCATTACTATGGGGGCATAGGCAATAAGGGGCATTAATAATGGGGCATGAGCACTACAGGGGCATTACTATTGGGGCATGGGCACTACAGGGGCATTACCACAGAGGCATTACTGTGGGGGCATGAGCACTACAGGGGCATTACTGTAAGGGCACTACAGGGATATTACTATGGGGGCATGGGCAATACAGGGGCATTACTATGAGAGCATGGGCACTACAGGGGCATTACTATGAAAGCATGGGCACTACAGGGGCATTAATATGGGAGCATGGGCACTACAGGGGCATTACTGTATGGTGGGCACTACAGGGGCATTACTACATTACTATGGGGGTATTAACATATGGGCATTACTATGGGGGCATTACAATATGGGCACTACTGCAGGGGGAATTACATGGGGGGCGCCAAATTACTGTCTTGCCCCTGGTGACAAAAATCCTAGTTTCGGCCCTGGCAACAGTTTGGTCAATTAGTAAACTGTGGCAGGGAATGCTGGGATGTGTAGTTCTACAAGAGCTGGGTGGCTGCTTATTGCCCACCCCGAGCCCAGGGGGAGGGTTATGCACTAGGGGAGGAGGATTAGGTTTAAGGTGCAGGGAGGTCAGGGTTAAGCACAAGCGGAGGTTAGGTTTAGGCAGGGAGGAAACGTTAGGTATAGGGAGAGGGGGAGGGTTAGGATACCTACAAACAGGTGTCAGCATCCTAACCCTGTTGGGATGCCGGTGTCGGGATTTTGACCCCACGGGATCCAGAGGGTCGACATCCCGTACCCATCCCCCCAAAACTCTATCCCACCTTCTCTCTCATATATAGTCTTTTTTTTTTTTTTTTTTTTACAATGACAACTGTAACAAGAGGAATGTTACAGACTTATAAAAATATTATATCTTCAGTTACTTAATAATTTAGGCATATTATTTAGCTTGCCGATGCACATTATGTGACGTGTTAATGCCCGATTGAGTTTTTATAAACAGCAGAAATAATTGTACAACATATTTTAAATGATAGTTTCCAGATCTTGCTGTGCTTGCTATTTTTTTTGAGAAGTTATAAGAGTGGTTCTTGCATCATATTTGGACAGGCAGTTGTGCAATTTAGCCTGTGTAAGTAATAAGCGAGACTAAATAATGTTCCTTTCAAAGAGCCTGTATATCTTTGTTATTTTATTAAAGTACTGTAATAAACTAAAGATTTCGCAACAAAATAGATTTCTGTGATCCTCTAGGGGACATTTCTATAATAAATAAACTGATCCATCTTCATAAAGAGACCTTTGTCCAAAAGGACAGAGGGCCCATCATTAGACTTCCAAATAATAAACCTTGTGTAGGAAACGTTCAAAGGATGTTATCACATGGGTGCTTTGAATGCTGGCATTTTGCATCTAGAAAACCAGTAGCATTCAAAGTACTAAATCGCACCTATGGTGACAGGTTGAAGTGGGGGCTAATATGCCCTTGACATATGGGAGCATTTAAACTTGGAAGAGGCTGCATGCAACATTTTCGGATCCTAACCTCTACAAGGAAGAGGGTTCCACCTTTAACCTGTCAAAAAGGTGAGTGAATGAGGTTTATGAAACTGGTGCTTTCCTCAGTGTCGGACTTGGGCATTGTAGCCCACCAGAGAATGCAGTGGTAGGGGCCCAAGCTTAAGAGGTGTGGTCACCCACCAGAGCGGGTGTGGCCAGCCACCATAGAGGGACTTGGCCAGCCATTAAGCCATTAGGTGAGACATGCAAAGAACAGGGCCTCTTTCCAAAAAAGGGGACAGGGGTGTCAGGACAACCCACATTGATTGGCAGGAGGGTTAATCTGGGTGTTATTTCCATAGAAACAATTCAAGCACTTAAATGTATCCTTATCTTGCTCCAGCCTTAGACAGGGGAGTGGGGCCTCAGGCAGAAGGGCCCAAAGGGATTTCCTGTGGGCCAGTGCAACCCTGTCTTTCCTAATCTGAACAGTGCTAGTATATAAAGTGCATGTGTGACACAACCAAAAGAGAGATCCTATTTAAGTCCTAAGAAACCGAGAGACCTCTTGTATAAAAGTCCTCATTTAATTGCAGCGGCGTAGCAGGGCTCTGGAGTGCCCTGTGCAGGCCCCGCCCCCTAAGCACATGATGTCATGATGCGCCGAATGGCTGCACAAACTGCAGGATGCAACTGGCCTTGAGCATTCCAAACACCATGCTAGCCTGAAGCAAGGACCTCGGAGGAGCGACAAAGCCACCCACAGAGCCCTGCGTTGTGCAGCGAAACTGCTTGTACACCACTAATTACGACCCTGTTTTATGTTATCTACATTTTTTCTGTATCAAATAAACAAAATTAAGTAAAAATAATAAACTCAACAATTTCAGCTTTAACTTTGCGCTATGTTCTAAATCAAAATCTGCTCTAAGCTTTGAACATAAACCTGTCACAACAGCACTCACCAGAGCCTGCGTGACACGTGTGACAAAGGGTTAATCACAGCAAACCCACCTGGTCTGCCCAGCAAGGATTTTAGAATTCCTAGTTTATGTCACGTTTGCTATTAATTTCTGTTTGTTTTGTTTTTTCAAGAGTCAAACTCTTACAGGAAGCCTTGATTACTACCTGCGTTACCTCACTACCATCAAACTCCAAGTCACTCAAAGTTACCTGTAGCCAAACAATAACCTGTATTACAGTTATATAGCACTTATATCAAGTGAAAGTGTCTGACACATCAATTTGTTAAGAACACTGTGACAGAGACTTATTAAATTAGGTTTAGTATGAGAAATGATTCACACTAACAGTAAGGCATACACTAAAAACAAGCAAAATTAGTTAAATTCAAATAAAATAAAGAAAAATAAAACAGAACAACTTCTACAATTGCTTATGTCTGTGGAAGATGAACCCAGAAATATGTATCATAACCCCAATCAGATTGGTCTCCAGGTAAAACGAACACAGCCTATTAGCTTTATATCACATTATAAGCATGCTTCAGGTGCCCAAGACCCCCTTTCCAGTCTGATGTTACAAGAAACAGGCCTGCGTGAATGCAAATGAGCTTTTATGCCATCCTTTCATACCACTTTGCTTGTAATAAAAAAATACCAGAATCGGAATGGGTATGAAATATCGGCGGCTGAGTAACTGCCGGATCATATCCCGACAGCGGCATCCCAAAGGTTCGACATCCTGACAGGAGCTCTTAAGTATATTAACCCTCCTCTCTCCCTCCCCTAACCCTCCCTTCGTAGTGCCTAACCCCAACCTCCCCCTGGTGGAGCCTACCCCTAACCTCCCCCCTGTGGTGCCTAACCCTAACCTCCCCCCGGTGGTGCCTAACCCTAAAACCCCCTAGGTGGTGCCTAACCCCCCCTTCCCCAGAGCCTAACCCTACCGGGGGTGCCTAACCCTAATTTCCCCTGAGGGTGCCTTAACCTAACCCTCCCCATCCCCGTGTGGCTAACACTAACCTGTCCGCGCTTACCTTCGTTCGGGATGCCGGCCGTCAGGCTTTCGACGCCCTGGCCGTTAACTACATCCCCCCAGAATCTCATACGGAGAGGATTTTACATCCATGCAACATGACATACATTTTATTTTATTCTTTATTAACCTAACAGGACTATTAAATATATATTTTTTAAAAACTGTACTAGCTTGTATGAATACAGACTTAAAAACACTGCAATATCCTCCTGTTTTTACTTTTTACTTAATAACTATCGGGGGGGGGGGGGGGGGGGGGTAGCTCTCTTGTCACTAGTGCAACTCTGGATCTGATTTTTTATCCATGGATATTAATACAAGCATTAGAATATTACAAAAGGGGCTCCATAGATTTACGACCCTTGTTATAAAGTGGTGCCCATGAGCTGTTATCACCAATCTGGCTGACCTCACCTAGCATTTTAGGCAAACAGGATTTTTGGAGGAAATGGCAAATTATATCAGCCCTGCTTTCCCCAGAGTTCAATCCAAGTTGAATTATGAATTTTAGATTTAATTTTACACTATGTTAAATCATGGTCCTTTAACAGAACTCTGATATTGCCTGGATAATTATACAATGTAAGACGCTCACCCAACATTTATATTTATGTCACTGTGTGCTTGATACAATCTAGTTTCACGATACAGTTGTAAGTTACAACTCATGTTTTGCAAGGGATATAGGAGTCCACTAGTGTCGTTTATGTTCTGGGTTCACTAATGACTTATTGTGGCACTGTCACTGAGGAGTTATATGACCATATTATTGATGAACTACAAAACTGTAGAAGCTTAATTATAACAATGCATGATTAAATATAGAACAATATTTAATGTCAAATCTGAATTATATAACAATATAAACTGTGCTTACCTAGTAATTCTACACCTCGGGTCAGCCCGTAGACATCGATCAATGCCCAAAGTGGTTCCGTGGTCCGTACTCCACTGAAGAACAACATTGCACCAGAGTCATTGACTCGATAAAACACTCGACCCTTTTTATCCACCCAAAATGCTATGATGTTTCCTTCATTTGCAAACTCTTCCGGCAAAGCTTTGGCCCAGAATCCACTCTGAGAAACGAGGTCAGGACAAGCATACTTCGGTAACGTGTCGGGGTTAATCCTTGAAGGATCTTTGGAAGTGAACCCAAGTCGGAGAGCTCCACTCCAACAGCACTGCTTTTTAGTGATCTGCAAAAGATACCGTGACATGAAGTAGGGTGCAATAAGATAATGCAAATAGAATCTCATAAATAACCTGTTATTGGTTATGTTACTTTTACAGATATTTAGAGAAACTTGAATATACATGAAAAACAAATAAGTGTGGAGTCCGCACTAACACAAAAACAGTCTGTATAAGCCGGCGAGGGGAAACAATATATTTGAACCCTAAATTGTCAGCAAAGATCAGGAACCCGAATGTTCTAATGCCAACTCGAACAATTCAACATTATAAGGAAAAGGGAAGGAAGTCTCTTGGTTGGGGGCACTCTTATGTGAAAATGATAATGGTTAAAACATAACTTTAAATAAGCCATATTAAAATAGGTGAGAAGGATTTGTTATATAATCTAATAAATAAAACAAGAAACAACGCAAAAAAAATAGGAAAAACTAAAAATATTAGATATGTGCTTATGTGGGTAAATATCCCAGTAAGCAGTGCCAAATTGGCAAGGTGAATTGTTTAGCGTAACTAGTCGCTGTAAGTAATTACTGACTATACCTTGTGTTATAATGTACAGGTAGCTCTAAAGCTGTAATGTATAATAAATGCCTATCAGACCAGAACGTCCTGTGCGATCACTGCAGCATTAGAAAGGTATAACATAGTCACTATACTGACACGCTCTGTTGGTGATTAAATAGAAAATTGCAGAAATTGCAGAATATGTCAATAAAATGTCATTCATCAAACTAGGAATCAGATTCCTAGTTGATGATTGGTTGCTATGGGCAACTAATTCACTTTTTCTCTTTATAAGGTTTGGTACATCTCTTTATTAGTCTTCCTGGAGCTGCCTAATTATTTGGGATACTCTAAACAATTTATTCTCTACATCCTTTGCTCTAAAGCTACCCACATACAGTAATTGTTTTTCATGAATTTCTAAACTTCGACAATAAATTCCAACCACTGTGCTTTGAGTGGCATCATCCGATTTAATAAAAATGTGAACAAATTAATTCTCATTGGAAATGAATAGGTGTATTGCAGAATGTGTCATCAGCCAAGCCTTAAATAGTGTTTAATAGATCATTGGCTCAGATATGTAGGCCTTTATTTCCGAAGCCTCCCGCATGCCTCTGAATGTGCAAGGACTGAGACAGCCACTGTCAGTGCCCATAGACGCTGAAATACCGATCTTTAAGGAGCGTACACACTAGACGATATGCTCCCTGAGTGATATCGTCTAGTGTGTCCCCGGCAGGGTGTGCTCGATGTCGTTCATGACATTGAGCACACCCGCTGAACGATATCATTAACGATATCTTTCAGCGCCTGGCTCTCTCCCCCATTCCCCAACATGCAGCAACCTGACAATATCGTCAGGTTGGCCTGCATGTTTACCCGATGAACGATAATGACGAACGACCCGCGGGAACACGCATCGTCGTTATCGTTCATCGTTGTGGTGTTAAAAATGGACGATAAAGTGGATGACTGAACAATATTGTTCAGTCGTCCACTTTAATCGCCCAGTGTGTACGCACCTTAAGACACACAATCATTTGCACCATCAAAACTTGCACCAGCTTTATGGCTGTATCCAATGTATGTAGGTACAAAACTGACATGTTGTAGCTATTGTATCTCAAGATCCGTGTCTCTTAATAAGATGCACAGTACTCTACCTTGAATGCTCCTGATCTGCATGTCCTAGTGCAAGGATGGCAAGTGCAAGACACAAGCAACTCTAAATAGGGATAGAAGCTGTGTGCATTAACATTGCACCGATTCTGCTCCATCTGCACTCTGTCCCAATACACGTACATGCAATGCTACATCCTGCCCTATTTTGTTAGTTTAAATTCAAACCAGCAGCAGAGAGGAAGGCTCATACTGTAGATCTTCAGGAGGACTCCAATTAAGCTGTAGGAGCATCTCAAGGATGATCAGTGGAAACAGGATGCACCTGAGCTCATGTACTTGTGATTTCTTAGTGTTTTTTTTATTATTATTACATTTGCAAAAATTAAAAAAAAACTTTTTACACATTGTCATTATGGGGTATTGTGTATAGAATTTTGAGGACAAAAATGAATTTATTCCATTTTGGAATAAGGCTGTAACATAACAAAATGTGGAAAAAGTGAAGCGTTGTGAATACTTTCCAGATACACTTTAAGTAATCCCCAAATCACTCACTCACTCCGCTTTGTCTGTCTTTCAAGGATACCAAAATATTGCTAGTTATTGTATCCCCGTAGCCAAATTTTGATATGTACTCACCTCATGGCCCCCCAAGCAAAGCAGGGACATCTTAGAAGGGCCTCTCTGCCATTTTGGGTGCAAAGTAGGGAACTCAGGCCATGATTCAGAGCCGGACGCTCTGACAGAGCGCTCGCTCTGAATCAGGGCCGTCCCTGCTCCTTTTTGGAGCGGCCAAAATGATGGTCGCGATGGTCAAGACCATTGCGACCATCGGGTTTGCGACGAGACCCTGCGGTAGGGTCTCGCTGCAGCAAAGCCCAGGAGTGCTTTTGGCTCTATCAGAGCCAAAAGCACTCCCACTGACATCACTAGTGATCACTAGTGATGTCAGTGGGGACCCAGATGGTAGGCTGTCAATCTCCATCGACAATACGCCCCCTTTGGTGCGAGACCCTTAAAGACGGCCGTCGTTATTCAGGTCTCGCGCATGCGCACGACGGAGCCGCCTCCGTCGTGCGCATGCGCACTTGGGCACCATCGACCCGCTTGCGAGCGCTCACGAACGGGTCTGAATCAGGTCCTCAGTGCAGAGCTGGCTACACCCTCTTTACCCCATATAGTTCCACCCCTGGTCTAGATACAACAAATCTGAATTAAACTCAGATAATTAAAAAAAAAATGTAAGTGAGGATATATATATATATATATATATATATATATCATAAGGGAAAATGTAGCTTTTAAGTCTATTTGCTGAATATTAATAATGGGCCTGATTCAGTACAGATAGTATGCTAATCCATTGCGATCGCTATGCCGCTGCAGCACTACACAGGGACGCTCACCTTACACACATCCGTAAAAGACTGCAAAACCATGGGTACAATATAGTACCATCGCAGCCTCACACACACTTGCACAAGGTCTGACCTTACTCAGGAATTGCTAACTTTATCGCACGCTATGCGTCCTCAAGCTGTGTATGGCATCGCAGTGGATAAGTTATGCACGCCCATGCAACGCTGTTCAAATGCACTGGCACGCCTGCGTTTCCCCGACCACCCCACCGTCACCACCCACAACGGCACTTCCTGTCAAACGCTCTGCGATGGGTCTGAGTAATCACTTCGACTGCAGTCCCGATCACATTAGCCGGTTTGCGCACCGGCACTGCGATGCATACGCATGCGCAGAACGCAACAATCGGCCGATTGCGTGCGTATTAGCAACTGCGATCCTTGCTGAATCAGGCCCTATGTCAACTATTCTACAATATTATGTACAGCAATCTAGTGACAATATCTACTTCTGAAATGTAGTTTATTTGTGCAGGATAAGCAGCCAAGACAAAGATTTTGCATATAATTGGACTTGACAGACTATAGCCGCAATCATCCTGGCTGATCCAGATATGCTTGTTCTACACGTAACCTTTCTTTCCATTGAATTGAATGAAGTCAGGCGTGAAGCTTCAGAACTGTGAGCTGTCTAAAGTGCGGTTTCTCTCACAAAATTAATTGCGTACACAATTTCTTTCCCTTACTTGCAGTTTTAAAAACAGTAATGGCCAGATGTTATTTTCTCTCCTCGTGCCAATTGAGAAAAGAAAATTAACATATCCCACCAATCCAGACTGACAAGAGAAAGCTGCTTTTGGCGCTAAAGGTAATGGACCTGGAGACTCGGTAATGGCATGACCCCGTGTCATTGCTAGATTAGATGGAAAGACGCAAGATGGTCAGAGCTGAAGGGAGTGTTAAGCCTTGGAGAGAGATAAAGTGGATGGAGATAAAGTACCAACCAATCAGCTCCTAACTGTCACAGGCTGTGTTTGAAAAATGACAGTTAGGAGCTGATTGGTTGGTACTTTATCTCCATCTGCTTTATCTCTCTCCGAGGCTTAGTACATAGACCCCTAATACAGTAAGTAGAAGAAGAAAACCTGTACAGCAGAGTCCCTGATTCAGAGTTGGGGCCGTATTCAATTAGAAGTGAAAAGTCAGTTTTGGCGATACTTTTTCGCCAATGACGTCATTGTCGCCGGTTTCAACTGACCCCCGTATTCAATTTGTCTGACTTTTCGCCGGTGCTAAAAGTTTGCGCCTTGTAACCAGTGGAAAAGTTTCGCCTATGAATACCTGGCGGAAAAAAGTGCAGAATTGGGGTTTTGGGGTGAAAATTTGCGGCAACCATCCTGCACCCTTTGGACACCCCACATGACGCTAACTGCGTCAAAAAATGCAAAAAAACCACAAAGGACACCCCAAGAAAGCACTTTGAAAAAATGGGCGAAAAAAATCAAAGTGGGGGTACAAAATAAAAAACTAGCGAAATAGCCTTTGGGGGGTCTGCAGGTATGGGGGAGGTGTATTTTTGATTACAGGTGATTGCTGAAGGTGCGTTTTTGACTTTAGAGATTTTAAAATATGCATGCACCCATTTTCATGTACCCCAAATTTGATGGGAATACTTATTTTCCCCCAAAAAATTTGCAAAATACTATTCTTCACAACTTGCTGAAAGACGCTAAATAGCATCTATTGAGACCATTTAAAAACCCCAAATACCTTTAGTAGACCTATTCGGGGGTACCCATAGTGAACCCCCTTGTCAGAGCATCTTTAGGGGGGTGCCAGCTTGATTTAACCAAAACTGACAGAACTTATTCAGTTTCGCACATTTGCAATTGAATACGGGGACACGCGGCCACGTGCGCGATACTTTTTCGCACCTGAAACCAGTGATGATGGCGAAAAGTCTGGAAACTGACTTTTAGCTTCTAATTGAATACGGGCCTTGGACGCAGATCACTCAGCTTTTAAGATCACTCAGATTTATTTTTTTGCTATGTTACAACTGTCCAACAATACGCAATTTAATGCAAATGGCTTTCCCCCATGCTCAATTAGGATTGTAACGTATGTGACGCCATCTTTTGCCTTTAAATCTGATTAATAAAGGCTAAATTAGAAATGACTGTATAGTGACTGCACAGTTTTAAATGGAAAACATATAAATAAGTGCCTATATTGTATAGGTGTTTTGATGGAGGGAGAAGAAATGATTAAACTTCATGAGCAATCTAAATTACATTTATGCTGTACTGTATGTAAGGACATTTTGCTGCAAAAGGAGTAGAAACAACATTTGCGCTACGTGGCCCTGATGCACAGATGAATGTACTTCTGTTTGCGGAGCATATTTAGCATTTTTTTCGCGTTGCGCATGCTCCGCAAACCAATAGTACACGAGTATGAGCAATGCAGATTCGTACGTGTTTCATTTGCATCTCAACCTGCATCTGTGCTGTCATGAGCCAGTTACTGCATGTTACTCATCTGTTACACCAAGAATAGGCTGGTGCAGGTGAGCCCTGATGATGACGAGAATGAAACCAAGGACAGGTGCCGTCTACTTGCAGAAATGTGGTATGCTGCAGTGAGCCATCATCCCATCACAGGGCCTGATGTAGAGAAGGACGGTATTGCACAGCCGCACAGAAGTGTCGCATACCATGCAACAAAAAGTATATGCAGCAGGAGGCGTCTGTAAGAAATAGACACCTCCTTGCTGCAGTTGCGATCCAAGTGCACCGTGTTATCGCCGCTGTGGCTCCGCAAAAAGACGCAGTTGCCCCTCTGAAGCAGGCCCATAGTGTAATAAGGGCCTGATCAGAGATGGACGCTTATGTGATCGCAGCTGCAAATTCATACGGACTGCAGCTGCGAAAATATGCTAATGGTTCCAAAGATCACCTGAGCTTAGGGATGCCCACTGCTACAGTACCTTCACATCTGCGTACAACGTCGCTTACTTGCGTCAATATCGGCAATATGAAAGGATATCGACCAGCCATCTTGCCCTTGCGGAAAGTCTGACCAGCCGCAAATACTGCAGCTTCTCCTGACACGCAGAGGGCTCTCATGCTGCGTATACAATCGCATTGGCTAATTTGTGCACGCCTATGAAACGGCGTTCAAACAGACAGACACGCCTGCGATCATCTGACCACCCCCCGTCACCACCCCCAAACGCTGACTACCTGTCACTCACTTTGCGAAGGATTCCTCTGTGTGTCCGTTATCGCAATGCGATCGCAGCACGTGCACAGGGCGGCTTATACACACATGCGCAATGGCAAACAATAGCACGACCTGTGTAAAAATCACCATTGCGTCCGTCTCTGAATCAGGCCCTAAGTACTCAGGATTAGTTTTTTTTTCGCAGCAGAAGTGGTATAAAGTCACAGACTGAAATGCATATTTTTTAAGAAAAAGTCTTATGGTGCGGTTAATTCGCGAAGGAAGTGATTCAATTCAATGCGGTGTGAATAGCGCCGGGAATGAATTCCCGAAGCTATTCAAATGATTTGCGCTGTTAAATCTGACTACAGGATTTCTTCTCGCACCCTCCTGAGATGCGAGCAGAAACCCGACTTAAGTGCCGGCCGCAATGCTGTTTTCCAGCTTCGCCTGGCGCTAACAGCATCGCGGCCATCACTTTAGTCAGAGAATGCCGGTTAGAGGGACTAAATAGACGCGGTAACTGGCATCTCCCCCGACTAAGTGCAGGCCACAATGGGGACAACTGCATAGCACCGGGAACGCCTCAATGGCGCTAATCACATCGCGCTGAATTAAATCGCCCTCAAAGCGCGCCAAATGAGGCTATTTTGTGCGACGATAGGTGAATATGGACACATCTGTACATAAATGCAATGTAGCAAAATGAGTCAATTTGTATGTGTGTACTAATCCTAAGGAGCTTGGTAAGTTATGTGAACATGGCACTCTAAAGCATTACATCTGTGAGATAAGAAGACCCGCTATCCACAATAAGGCCACAGAGCGAAGTGAACGAGCGCTTACCTTAAGCCGGATTTGCTCGTGAATAGCGACTGGTCTGTTGCTGAAGGTGATTGCATTGCAGAAACTAGCCTGCCTCTTTACTGCTTTCTGTGTGGCGTCCATCATGATCTGTGATCCCTTGGCGTGGGGATGGAACAGGAGAGGACTGATTACTAATCCCCCACATTGTGGCATAGGCATGCAGTGCTTCTGTTTGTGATGACATCGATGAGAGGACGCTGTGATTGTCCCACCTATAGAATCTGAGAAGAGAAGACATTGTGAGATGAAACAAAAACAAATCAAAGAAGCCTCAAAGAAAAAATTTACACTTCATACATTTAGTACAAGAACTGGAATGTTGCCCGTGACATAGCAATAAGGGCCAAGGTGTAAATAACCGCTACTGCGGCCAAGTAGTGCCCTGGGACCATGCTGTGGCCCCTATGTGGAACACGGGCACAGGAAAAGAACGGGGGTGGGGGGCAGTTAAAAGATAAGTAGAAGATATCAACATGTAGCGTCATTTACTAAGCTCTATGTTATTTCTATTCCCTTACTTGGCAGAATTTACGGTTTGCGAACGATTTAAACAAATTATTTAACCAAAAAGAACACTGTAGAAAAGCTAAAAGCTTTGGATCTAGAACCATAGTTGGCAATACTCTAAGATCGTTTCCAGAGACACTTTGCTGACGAGCCGGCGGATCTAAGCAATGTTAGGCACACAGACTTTGGGGCACTACAGTCCCAATTATGTCAAGTTTAATGAATGTATTATTTTTTAAATTGAAATGATCTTCAATAAATACTAATTCATAAGTTTCAGACAATAAGAATCGACGGCAAGAAATACATTACAACAAGTTGCGCTCACTATTGCATCTAGTATGCAGAAAAGATAGATGTTATTTTTTAACATTTGGATAGTTCCAGGTACGAACCTTCAAAATGACTGTCCCTGAATATTAGGGTCAGTTGGCAACTACAGTATGATAAAACAACCGTTTGCTGTGCCACAAGATATTTCCTCTCTACTTGACCAATAAATGATGATACCCCACTGTATAAGGTAACAAAAGGTTATAATCCTAATAATAACTGAAGATTAAATCTTGTTTCCTGATAGGTTACAGCAGGGACATACAACTCACAGGAGCCAATCGACCTAAAATTACTGCTGGCATCTCACTTATGATTACCTACTTTTTAATGGTGCTCTCCGAGAGATCCGAGGGAGGGAGGCCCAGGTCTGGTGCATAGGGTGTGGCGCCGCGAATTGCGTCAACGGTGGAACTGCCCCTGTGATGTAATGCCGTGAGTCATTACATCATGCTGTGGTGGGAGGGGCCATGATGATGTGATTCCCAACAAATCACATAATCACCCAACACCCCTCCCACTTCACTGGATAAGTGGCTGGGATATGGGGGGGTGGTCTACTGCCCCAAATGGGTGAGTCTCCTGTACATTTCGGGGGAGTAACAAAGCATAGCCTAGATTTTGGGAGTTTTTGCTTTCAGAGTTAATAGATAGACATCTTCCCTGGCTCCTTAAAATGTCCTGCTGGTTCCTATGTTTTTTTTTAAAAGGTTTTTATTGAAGCAATTAACACCGAACATCAAAATAATAAAAAGTAATAAATACAATTTTCCAGATCAAGTTCAAGAAATAGTATACATGGCGTTTTAACAGCTACAATTATTCCAGGACATTTTTATATGTTTGCATACATAACTGTGTCCATTTTGTCCAGTATTTAAACTAATAGATATTACATCTGAGACACCAATAATAGACAATAAACAGATAATAACTGACTAAATAAAAAGAAAAAGAGTGTCTGGCACTCACCCACAAGGCAACACAATAGGAGGATCACAAAAAGAGGACTCTAGTTTCATACCATTGGGTCAGACACATACTATGAAAAATTTGGGTTTGTGTTAAAGTTGGCAGAGTCGTAATAAAACTTTCCCAGGTATCGGAAAAAAAAGCGACCCTTCTCTCCTTTTCAAACACCGACTCAATCCAATCCATACGGAAAATAAAATGTAATTTTTCTTTATATAATTGAAAATTGATGGGAGTTGGGTGTATCCAATCCTGCAAGATGGTCTTTTTTGCTGCGGCACTTATTGCAAGTAATAATTTTCTACTTCCCGTGGTGAGCTTTTGTCCCCTTGGAAAGATACCCAGGATGGCCCATTGTGGAGTAAATGGTACAAAATTGACTAGGTGGTTTTCCGCCTCTCGTCGTACTTGTCTCCAGAAACCTTGGACTACAGAACATTCCCATAAACAATGATAAAGATCGGCCTCTTCCCCAGCACATCTAGGGCAAGAGAGTTGGAAAGGCCCATTCTGTATAATCTGTAAGGGGACAAATAAGTCCTATGATATACATTTAAAAAGAGTTCATTATATGAACTAGCGGTTAATAATGTGCGTGACTTCAGTAGTCCTTTTACCAAATCCTCAGTAGTCAATGTTGGAAATTGCGTCAACCACTGGCGCATCCCCTGGCTGACCAAACCATGATTTAGATTCTCACTCTATAGTATATAGAAATAGCTTTGCGTGATGGTATTGGTCCTGAAGCCGTTGATCTAATGGATTCCGCCAGTCATCACTCGAAAGTGGCCGTATTACCGAGGCTATATAATGTTGTGCCTGAAAATATGCCAAGGGATAAGCCCCTAGAGTCTCAAATCTCGCGGTTGCCTCACCTATGTTTAACTTCATTGGCTGCTGAATTCTATATTATGCTGTCCACTGATTACTAAATAATCTTTTGTGGTTTATATTACCAACAGAGGGCAACCACAAGAGGCTGCAATATCTCTGCTCCACAGGAAGCTGATTTGTGTGTATATACAGAATCAGATACAAGGTAGGAAAAGCCTTATACTGCAACGGCATCATCAGACAATGATTTACTGGGCATAACGTGAAAGCTGTAAATCACTGGAAATTGACACTGCACCCAGCAATAACGTCCCACTGTGAGTAGAACAAGTTGTCAGGCAGCATATTGTGTTCACATCTTTCCTCCAGATGGATGGGCTATTGAGCCACATGTGTCCTGTAGTACGAAATAGAACCTTTTGCCAGTCGCAGGAACTTTGTAAAGCGGCAGCATAGTAAGTTATCACTATACAATATACAGTATATACAGAATACAGCTACACGTAGCTTCTTCAGGAGAGGTTTGTAAAGTGAAATAAATAATTGCTACAGTTGTCTCCTCAATTCCTAATGTATCATGGAGAATACACTTGGCACAGTTTATCCATATAGACCTAATGACCAGAGTCAACTGATCGTGTAACTAACTAGCAGAGGGCTTTTGCCAAAAACAAAAGTATCCAAGGATTAGAGCATACATGCCCACCTTTTAAAAAGCATTTCAGGGAGACTGTGAAAGCAGCACCTATGAGCACGGCGGTAAAGTGGGCGTGTCCTGCTACATCTGAGAGGCGTGTCATAATACTGACTTACATCCAAATGTAAATGAGCCCCAAAGCAGTCAGTAAGATCTACTTGTTGATGAAAACACACTGATACTTTTTAGAAAATACATGTAGCCATAGGGATCATTGTGCCTTATAACCAATGCAGGGAAATTATAGTAATGATCCCATTTGAATACATATATATATATATATATATATATATATATACATACACACACATATATATATATATATATATACACATATATAATCTGTTTTTATTTACATATAAAAGCTTCATGATTGGGGTAAGGTACAATCAGGGAGATTGCTAGACTCTTCAGGGAGACAGGGAGATTGCTACTATTTCAGGGAGTCTCCCTGACAATGAGGGAGAGTTGGCAAGTATGGATTAGAGACTGAAACGTCACACATAAGTGGCAGCCAAAGTTACATCCATAGCTGCAGCGTAATTAGCTACTTAACCTTCTCTGCATTTTAACCCTCATGGCACAATGACACAAGTTGCATTCCAAGTATAGATCAACACACTATGCACGACATTGCAAAGAGGATCTTATTGTATTTAGACATGGATGCACCGAAAGGAACACAAGCTAACAGAACATCATCCTATACTGTTAATTCTTATAAACTCTTCACAAATATAGGTCAGATTGATATCAATTGAAAAAGGGGCTGGTACTCAGTAATTTAAAATAATGTATAGTCGCTCACCATGCAGAAAATACTATGGGCCCATATGTGTAGCGTGTAGCCACAGCTCCAGGAGCACGTGCATTCTATGGCACCCCACCTCTACACACACTTATATATGCTAATTATTTTTCCGGTTATCCATTATGATTGAAAATGAACTAATGTTTGCACTATCTGCCTGCTTAGTTGGCATACAGGATTAAACGAGTGGTGATTAGAATATAGTAAGTATCATAAACTAAAAAATACATCTTAAAAAAAAAATATATATACAGTCTCCCTAATCCCAATTGTGCATGATTTACCCTGGTATTTAAGAAGGCTATGTTTCACTAATAAATCAGTCTAGTAGTATGCCACTTGTGGAGACATGGGTGAATGGGTAAGCTTGCAGTCATTCATTTAGTTTAGCTAACTGTATGTGCCAGCTGTCTGCAACTCACCCCTCTGCCCTCACGAGACAGAGCAGAAAGCAGGAGGCATGAAGCAGAGGAGGCTGGTGGCCAGTGACTTAGAATAATAAAATGGTACCTATATAGCCCTGGCCTGGAGCATGAGCTCTGCCCTTGTATGGGCCTATTTATCATTAGAGAAAGTGACAACCGCTGTGATTAGGAACATTTTGTCAGGGCTGTTTATCAACAATGAGGTCATATCAAGGCAGCTACTCCAATAGCAGATGTCCTGGTGAATGCAAAACCCTGTAATTTGCTGCTAATCGCAGTGGTGATAGTTTACACTTACGGATTCTGGCCCTGATTCAGAGACGCTCGCTATTTGCGAGCACTCGCTCTGAATCAGGGCGGGACGGATTTTTTTTTTCACCGGCCTCCAGGCCGCTTGCTAAGCTGTGGGTGACCATCCACAGCTTTAGCGGGCGGCTTGGCGATGGTCGCGATTATTGCGACCATCGGGCTTGCGACTCATCCGTTCATGTTACGGCCCTGATACATTTAGGGGTCTATTTACTAAGCAGTGTTAGGAGACAGAGGGAAAAGTAATAAGGTGCCAACCAATCAGCTCCCAACTGTCATTTTTTAAACACAGCCTGTGAGAAGACAGTTGGGAGCTAATTGGTTGGCACCTTATCACTATGGGGTCTATGTACTAAGCAGTGATAAGAGACAGAGTGAAAAGTGATAAGTCAGTGATAAGGTGCCAGCCAATCAGCTCCCAACTGCCATCTCACAGGCTGTGTTTGAAAAATGACAGTTGGGAGCTGATTGGCTGGCACCTTATCACAGACTTATCACTTTTCACTCTGTCTCTTATCACTGCTTAGTACATAGACCCCTCTGTCTCCTAACACTGCTTAGCAGTGTCGGACTGGGGCATGAAGGGCCCACTGGGAAAATGCATTGGTAGGGGCCCATGCCAGCCACCACAGACACTTGGCAAACCATTAGGCAAATCTTGGTGTACAGTAGTTTCTACAGAAGGGAGCCAAACCCCCATGTTGATCAGTGGTTCTGCTCCTCTAGGTAATTGGCTGTCTATTAGAGTAGCAATCTATAATTTGAGGTCTGGAACCTGACACCTAAAGAAAGGGGATGGGCCCACAGGCAGGGGGCCCACCAGGGATTTCCCCTGTAACCCTGTGGACCAGTCCAACCCTGCTGCTTAGTAAATAGACCCCTAAATGTATCAGGGCCGTAACAAGGGATGGATGAGTGGTGCTGCAGCCTAGGGGGCAGCACCATCCCTGCCCCGTGGCACCTGCATTTGGTGTGCAGGGTGCCTGGAATCTGCAGCTTAGAAAAGCGCTACATGGATAGTTCATGTGCTCGGCTTCCCCCCAAGCCCTGGAGACAAGTATCCGCAGAGCCGGCTGGAGTATACTAAGGATGATCCGAGAGCTCAGCTACTCCCCCTGGTGCCGGCAGCCCCATCCCCTCTTTGTGACATCATGACATCACAAGTTTAATGCCGTCACAGGGAGATCTATTGACCGGCTAGGGCCCTGGAATGGATCTATCTTTTTTCACAAGATGAATCTTGATCAGGAAAATGCATCCACTTGTTCTGCATCTACCCGAAAACTATTATTTTTTTAGCGCAGTTTCTCATGCAAATAATCTAAAAGTACATGTACAGCTGTCCCTTTTTTTCTTTCAATGTCCTGGCAAAATTAAGTTGGCACAGGTAGTCAACACAGGCTGCATGGGAACACATCACAGAGAGGAGGGCAAAAGTTTTAGGCTAGCCACTGTTTCCTCATCTGCGGCCTGGCATGGTTATGGAGCCACGGAACGTCAGCCAGAAGTCGGGATGCATTAGTGTACATGAGATGAAAATTGATACAAGACAGAAACTTACTGGAATGAGACCTATCGTATTTAGAGAAGTGGAATTTCTTTGTTTACCGTTATATATGCCAGGAGACAGGGGAAGTCCACCGCCTCCGACCGTATGAGCTTCTTCGCTAAGTAAATTGACATTCCACACAGTTCCTACACACGTCTCATATACCTTCACACTATATAGAAAGAAATGGATAATCAATCTCCTGTTTAGTAGTGTTGCCCTTTGTGAAAGGGAAACAGGAAGGTGTCTTCTCTTCCTATTAATGCATTCTTCTCTGGTTACCCCATCTGCACACTCCTTGCTAAGGAAATATTTCCTACACACACTTTTCATCTCCCTGCCTGCTGTGCCTTTAATTACCTGTACAATTAATTACGATTGACAATGTAATGGAATATTTATTTAAGATTGCAATTCATCACAATGTGGTCACTGCTTGCCTTCATGGAATTTAGTCAACAACGGTAACTTGCAGACCTCAACAGTGGTATACGGGAGTACAAATGCTCTTTGCTAAGGTCACGCACCTACGATTGTAGATTTGCAGGTATGAGCACTGGTCTGTTGGCCAAGACAACAGTGTTTGTTGGAGCACAGAATCATCCACCAGCTGATGAATCGAGCAGGGAAGAGTGAGGACATTTTATTTGAGGATTAGGGGGCCTGATTCTGGGTCGGACACAGGTGTATCCTGCATCTACATGCTTCCAAATTATTAAGCCCATTGTCTTTCCGACCGTCATGGGCGCAAAAGATCTGTCTGAACAAAGCGTCCCATCTGAGTCCGCTCCAGAGGCGGTTTAAGAGTTGAGGGGGGCCTCTCTGGCGGTGCTGTAGACTCTGGCATTGTGAGTCTACTGTGCATGAGCAGCTCTCCAGGAACATGGCGCCCCCGCCATGTTCCCAGGACAAATCTACTGCGCATGCGCGAATCACCAGAAAATGGCCTTGGTGACCATTTTCCCGGTGATTTCTGCAGCTCAGCAGACAGGGCCGGGCCGACGGAGTGGGGGGTAAGTATATTTATATGGGTGCAGGGAGTGGGCCTCCCTGGACTCAGGGGCCCGTGTGCACCGCACACCTTACACCCATTATAGATACGCCCCTGGTCCGCTGAACAAGCTTGGAAGTCTAAGCTACACGCCCACTATACACCTATGACACTGCCACGAGAGACACCTGTTCCATGAACCTGAATAGTCACCATATAGTTGCTGCCTAGAAACACCCATTTCATGAAAGGCTACGTCCACTCGAGATATGACTCAGATGGAGCTACTTACCACTGCAAATTAATGTACAAGGCAGGATGAAAATAAAGGAGGATCTAAAGTGATATTACTGTAGCTTGGACTGACAAATGGGGATATTACCTGGCAGTAGGGTTGGAGCTTGGAGCATGGCCACGCAATTGTGTCATTTTGGCCCCGTCCCCACTACACAATGCAGAGGTTACTGTGGGGGTTTGTGTTGGAGTGGCGAGGGGCGGGGGGGGGGGGCTGGCCAGGAGTTACCTCCTTTTCCGGGGGATCTGTAGTGCCACCTGACTTTCTGGAGGCTCTCAGCCGAATCGGGAGAGTAGGCAAGTATGGAGTGGGCTGAAGCTGAGAAGGCTGTGTGTGCTGCTACAGATACTGTTCTTCCACAGGGACTTTGGAGTGGGGTGAGTCAATTTATGTTTTTTCACTTTGTATGGGGCTGGGCTGGCTGGGGGGGGACCATGAAGGTTATTTTATTCCTGTAGGGGGCTGGGGGCCATGAAAGGTTTCTTTTTCTTCCTGTGGGTCTGTACTTCTGAGCTAGAAGCATAGGCCCACAGGATGAAAACAATAAAACTTTCATGGCCCCCTATACCACAGTAATAAAATAACATTCAAAGCCCATGAATTTATGGCCATGAATAATATTTTCATTGATCAACTCAATCCTAGATAGCCTGCAAATCCTGGGATTGTTATGTATTTGTTTATTACTGACACTGATATCAATGTTCCCCAAATGATTGCTATGTCTTATATAGATCCATGAATTTGACTGGATCATTATATGGCATTTTGGTAAACAAGGTCGCTTTCCAGCCTTACTAACATATCCCAAGTGAGCCCGGGCTCGGGAGCTAAATGGCCAGACCTGGTCTTATTTTACCACCTGATTACTATTGTTCTATGACAGTGAATGAGGACACATATAATAATTACATCTCTAGGGTATATTTAAACACAAAATTGCTCCAAGTACTTAATCTGAGTGGATGTTCCTTTATAATGGAAAGGACTGAAGCCTATGCTAACCCATATCTAATCAGTATGCATATTTTTACATTGGGCACACTGCATTACAGTCCACCTCCAATGATCGGGGCAAACGCTGTAAGTACGTCACCGTTATACACCCTAAATCAGTGGTCCCCAAAACTGTGCGCACCCTGGGGTGCCTTGGGACACTTGCAGGGGTGCCTCAGGATGGTGGTCCAGCACCAAATCAAATTATTTCTGGTCAATGTAATGTAATTATGTGGACAAACAGAAGCACAAACCTGTCCACCACTACATAAATGAACCTGAGGATGACAGGTCAGCCCAATGTACTTCACTTTACTACTTTACTACATTTTTTCTGAATTTCTCAATAACAAACGTTTGGCTTAGGGGCGCCATGAAAACAATGCTGATACTCTAGGGCGCCGTGATTCAAAAAAGTTTGGGAACCACTTGCCCCCACTGCCCTAAGTATATGGCAGCTGATCAGCAAGTAGTTCTTACAAACATGATCAGCCATAAGGAAAGGTTAAGGTGATAATATTTTATTATACTACTAGCCATAATGTGCCGCTCAACCCTACCATTCACTTTCACTCCATAATCCACCCATCCCTGGGTTGTATAACTGTTGTTATTGTATGTATTGTGTAATCCTATATACTGATGTATCATTGTGTTGTTATTGTATGTATTGTGTAATCCTATATACTGATGTATCATTGTGTTGTTATTGTATGTATTGTGTAATCCTATATACTGATGTATCATTGTGTTGTTATTGTATGTATTGTGTAATCCTATATACTGATGTATCATTGTGTTGTTATTGTATGTATTGTGTAATCCTATATACTGATGTATCATTGTGTTGTTATTGTATGTATTGTGTAATCCTATATACTGATGTATCATTGTGTTGTTTAATCTCTGTACTGTGCTACAGACACCTTGTGGCGAAATATAAAAACAAGTTAATAATGAAAACGATATAACTCAGCATGTCCTTTCAGTTCAGCGTCTATTAAACAATACCTAGAGTTGTTTAATGATTGCTATACTAATATTCTTATAATGTTCTAATCATGAAACCATGTGACATCATAGCAGCAAAATGGAAGGTGAAAAATATATGGAATCATTAGCAGCAGTGTGGTGTATATTAAAGCAGGTTTTCTGTTAAACAAGTCATTACTAACGGAAGCTGATGAGAAGAGATATGTCTTCCCTAGACAGCAGTACAGACTAGGAAGCGAGACCCCCAACGCTTCTGTAAAGACCCGGAGCTGATTTAGGTGCTCAGTGCACCTTGGCTGAGTCATGCAATCTCATAGTGTTCCATTTTAGAATGTAGAAATCAATTACAAGCACAGTCTGAGGGCAATATTTACTAAGCGACGGGTTCTAAACCCTGGCGGTTTGACGGCAGGTTCTATTCTGTTCTAAACCCCGTGAGATTTGGTGGCGGTTTTGCAACTGCTTTGACTCTCTCTAACACAGTTGTCCTCCAAACATTTTCCTTATGCTGGTTACAACATAAGCTCTAGATCAGTGGTTCTCAAACTCTGTCCTTAGGACCCCACATAGGTTACGTTTTCTAGGTCACCTAGCAGGTGCACAGGTGTATTCATTACTCATTAACACATTTTAAAAGATCCACAGGTGGAGAATATTATTTAACTTGTGATTCTGTGAGGAGACCTGGAAAACATGCACTGTTTGGGGTCCTGAGGACAGAGTTTGAGAACCTGCGCTCTAGATAGCACTATTGTACTTCAACTCCCCATCAGAGCTCCTGAGAACAAATGAATATAGAGGATAGCTGCTTTATGCAAATTCATAAATAATTAAAATATAGAAAATTTGGGCTGATGCATAGATGAACGCAGCACCATAGCCACTTGTGACTGAAGAGGCCTAACAGAGCTGTGAGGCTGTGTTCACTTAGGCTGAGTTCTGGGATGGTGTAACGACGGCACTGCGGGCTGTGCAGAGCTGACCAGAAGCATAATTTGCCTGTTTTCAGATGTTTCCTTTGCACCAAGGATAGAGCTGGAGCAGCTGTGCACTGATACAGGTGACAGCTATGAAACCAAGTGTTAGGGCAGTGCGGCCACTGAGACGCATACAAATCTGCATATGGGCGTATATATACATTCAGTACCATGTGGGAGCAATTACGGACGGTTTGTGTTCAACTCTGTATCGGTCTCTGTAAGAGCAAGAGATTTGCATTATGTACAATGTAAGTTGTGCTCAGTATATACAGCAACATAAATAATGGAAAATGTATCAAAACTGTATTGTGGGAGTCACAACAGGATAATGTTTTGACAAAAACAGGGCCGAAACTAGGATTTTTGTCACCAGGGGCAAGACAGTAATTTGGCGCCCCCCATGTAATTCCCCCTGCAGTAGTGCCCATATTGTAATGCCCCCATAGTAATGCCCATATGTTAATACCCCCATAGTAATGCCCCTGTAGTGCCCACCATACAGTAATGCCCCTGTAGTGCCCATGCTCCCATATTAATGCCCCTGTAGTGCCCATGCTTTCATAGTAATGCCCCTGTAGTGCCCATGCTCTCATAGTAATGCCCCTGTATTGCCCATGCCCCATAGTAATATCCCTGTAGTGCCCTTACAGTAATGCCCCTGTAGTGCTCATGCCCCCACAGTAATGCCCCTGTAGTGCCCATGCCCCAATAGTAATGCCCCTGTAGTGCTCATGCCCCATTAGTAATGCCCCTTATTGCCTATGCCCCCATAGTAATGCCCCTGCCCCCATAATAATGCCCGTGTAGTGCAGCTTATTAAAAAAAAAAAAAACTTACCTTGAACCCCGCTCCTGCATCCAGCGTCGCGTCCGGTCCGCCGGCTGCTCCTTGGAACTATGGGGGAGATGTCATGACGTCTCCCCCATAGTGCCCGTGGGGAGAGCCGGAAGCTGTAGTTCGGGAGAGAACTCCAGCCTCCGGCTCCAGCTACACCGCGTCGCTGCAGAGAAGGAGCCGGGCGCCCGCTGGTAATAAATATTACCAGCGGACGTCCGGCTTGGAGCCTCTCTGCAGCGCCGGGCTGGAGGTCACTGGCACCAGGTACAGCGGCTCACCCGGTGCACGTGCACCTCCAGCCCCCCCCCTAGTTGCGGCCCTGACAATAACAACGGTGGTTACTTAAATATATCAGGCTGGTTACCCATTGGCTTTGTGGTAAATGTCAGTGACTTTGTATGGCTTTTTCATGGCCAAGGAGCTTGCTCTTGCACATGGGGGGTCCCAACAGTGAACGGAGCAGAGTCGCCCCAAAAAAGATACGCCAACGCACACACTACAGGCCGCAGGCACTGGTGGTAATGGGGTAACAAACTAATGGGTTCAATCTTTGTACCTATTTACATGTTTTTAGCAGTGCTAAACAAGGCTATAAAAAGTAATGTATTGTGAGGCCTGGTGGTAAGGGGTCTAATAAGTAACTTAGGGGTCTATGTGCTAAGCCTTGGAGGATCTCACAGGCTGTGTTTGAAAAATGACAGTTGGGAGCTGATTGGCTTGCACCTTATCACTTTCTTATCACTTTTCACTCTGTCTCCTAACACTGCTTAGTAAATAGACCCCTGTGTTTGAAAAATTATAGAAGCAGGGCCGTAACTAGTGTAGTGCGACCAGTGCCATGGCACAGGGCACAGCAGGGCAGGGGGCGCTGTTCGGGTCTGTCAATTTTCTGTTTATTATCATTCTCACTTGTAGCTTCCTCTTATTTTATCCCCAACATCTCCTGGCCTCCCTCATCTCTTCCCTGGCCCTTCCCCATGAGGCAATGGCCCTTTTTCAGGTGTGTTATCTATTTAAAAAATAGGGGGGGTATCAATGCTCATTCTGGCATAGGGCACCAAAAAGTCTAGTTACGGCTCTGGTTAGAAGCTGATTGGTTGATACTTTGCCTCCATCCACTTTATCTCCTTCCAAGGCTTAGTACATAGGGAATGGGATTGAAATACCGGCGGTTAGAATCCTAACAGTCACAGTGCTGCAGGCGGGCATTGGTAAGTACCTTAACCCTCCCCTCTCCCCCCCCTAACTCTCCCATAGGGGTGCTTAACCCTAACCTCCCGTCTTCCGACGTCGGGCTTAAGACAAGACATCTGCATTTCGATGCCTATCTTAAGTCCCTTGTCGGGCAGGTCGCTTTTGGATTTAGAACGGCGGCATTGCGTCCGCCGGTCTATTAACTACATCCCGTACATAGACCATTAAGTTACATAGTAACCAACTTATTACCTATTTTGCAATGTAAATTAGTCTATTTGTTTCATAAGCAAATTACCAGCCATCAAAAGACATATTTGTGTATTCTGTCTACAACAAAACTCCAACATTTCTATATTTCACTAAGGACTCTGCTGACATCCTTTACTTGTTTGCTTATTAAGACTAAAGTCTCTGTAAACATCACACCCCGTGTACTGTATCTACAGTATCTCATGACTGAGCCCTAAGTTTATGAGCGTAAAATCAATCTGCTGGATACTGTGCTCTGTCACAAAGGATAACACACTTACTGGTGTATTTTGGAGGGGGAAACTGCCACAGGCAAGAAGCATAATATAATAAGAAAGGGCAGCGTGATAAATGCCAGGCAGCCACGTGTTCTCAGCACCAGGTGCATCCAGCATCATTAGTGCCAGAACTGCACTCGTTCACTTAGCACATAACTATTTATTATCATTGTGCCAATGATGTCATCTGATTAAAAAGTACAGACGTGTCCACATTAATATTTCCTCATATTGCGCCAAATAGACCCGTTTGGTGCGCCACAGACTTTGCGACTTAGCCGTGATGTGTCTTTTTCTTAAAATATGTGTCAACATTCAGGAAAAATGATGTAAGTACGAGATTTGCACCAGGCGTCTCGCGCTATATGGTGTAAAAAGGAAAGGGGAATGAATGGTGGATTTTTTATGGTCATCAATAGGGGATTTTTAATATCTATAATGGATATTAGAGCAAATAAATGCAGCGCCCTGGGAAATAGCCCTGCCAGCCCGCTTCTCCAGCCGCCCCTGAATTTTACACAACTTCTGGCATTCACATCACATGTCACATAGACCCCCGAATTGTTTCTCTGCGGCTCTAAAATAGTTGCGACCGGCATTAAAGAAAAGTATTAAGTAGGATTTATTTGTCTAGTATTGCTGGCTAAATAGTAGAATATACGCACTATTGGTGAGGAAGCGTAAACCTGGGTATGACTGGCATAATTGGGGAGCCCTTGTTCACTTGACAACTTAAGCACATGAATCACATCCCTAATTATAGATTCAGTATAGGTGATACATAGCAGTGATGTTTAATGATGTACATTGGTAAAAAGGTGTAAATGTGCACTAACACCTACATTGGTAAAAAGGTGTAAATGTGCACTAACACCAAACCAATGTGCACTAACACAAACCAACCAATCAGCAAATGCTTTTTATCTGTCTAATGCATAAGGCAAACTAAATATACATTTACTGTATAATATAGACCTGAGATGGATTAATGCATTTGAGAACCTAGAGCCAGTATAAGTGGAATGGACTGGTTAGTTACAGCACTCGGTGTGCTGGGGACACAAACTGTGGCTGCAACAGACGTATCTAAGTTACAAGGTATATGTTCCTAAACACCAGGTCTAACCTTTCATGTATTATGTAGGTTTTATTATGGCATGAACGGAATGTGTACATAATATTACCATCGCTTGAGACAGTTACTCTCCACTATGCACTTTTAACATATAACATCTGTTCTCTTAATAGGTCTGTCCCTCATTCCTCATTGTTACTGGTATACAGTGCCCAAACCAGATAGCAATCAAATATCTCTGGAGATTTCCTTAACCCTCCTTTTCTTGGCTGCAGAGAAAAAAATGTATCAGTCCAAACCCATGTGTATATATCAGATACAGATAGATCCATCACTGTCACATATGAAGCTAATTACTAAATTATAATGCTGATTATAATCATATAATTAAAATCATATTATACAGGAGTATGCCAAGAACATGTTAAACAGTGGAATACTCATTAACGTGAAATATAGTTTGGCGTTGTGAGAAGATACTGTATCTACAACAGCGGCTTACCAGTTTCCTAATGGAGGATGACTGGGCCGTGGTGTATCTATAATTGGTACAGGGTTATGGGTACTAAAGTCAAGGTGGCAGCATGTTGCCCACCAAGCACCCAGAGCCAGGTCTGACTCAAAAGCTGCAAGTTGCCATACATCCAGCCAATATTGCCTCTTTATTTCACTTTCTATGAATACAAGGCTGTGCTAAATTCTGGATTGCTGCCCGTTCCAGGGTCTGGGCATCTACTCCACAAGACTGAAGCCTGGGGCCAGGGAATTAATTCAGCTTTATTCCATTTGATTTTTTTTGTGCTATTGCTACAGCATACTGTAGTGTACTGTATTAGGAAGTGGCATTGCAGGAATTAGTTCACCACAAATTGCATTTATCTTTTAATTATTGCTGTTTAGTAAACTATATTAGTAAAGGTGGTCTAATGTAAAGTTTTATGTGATACCTTTTCATCTTTCATAGCAATCTCTGGACAATATAGTACAATAAGACTGGAAGACTAGTAGCATTGCATATATAAATAATACTACTCTGCAGACGAGGGTGTTGGTGTAATATGTGTGGGGAGAGCTCTGGGGAGGGGGGTGATATTGCTTTAATATGTGTGTGGTATTGGAGTAATGTGTAAGGACTTGAGGGCGGGTATTGTTTTGTTCTGAAATCTAACATTTGGAAACTTACCTCTAGGAATCCTGTATTGGCACTGAGCAGCAGTGTGTGGGAGACTGGGAAGTGTTGGGAAGGGAGTGGTGGTAGCATTGTCGCCATGAGGGGGAGAGAGTACATATTAACCGAGTTTGGGTCTATCCAAAGGCAGAGGAGGTGTAACCATGAACCCTGTTATACTGTGACTACACCTCCCGGGGTGCACCATAGGTACATACTAAATGAGGGGGGGCGCCAGCCATGCACTTAGATGAAAATGTAAATGTACTTGCACTTTCAAGAAATGGCAAATAAACAAAAAACAAACTACAAGCAACACAGAGATGTTCACATTGGATAATAAATAAAGTAGTCATGTTGTGACATCTGCAAACTAATAAAATTATTTCTTGCCTTCTGTACGTTACGCCTGTCATATACCCTCCCTATTACGTCATACTGCATGCATAGTACAGGTTGAGTCTTCCATATTCAAATATTCCAAAATACGGAATATTTTTAGCGTGACTGAGATAGTGACATTGCTGCTTTCTGATGTTTCAATGTACACACATTTTGTTTAATGCACAAAATTATTAAAATATTGTATAAAATTATCTTTAGGCTGTGTGTATAAGCTGCATATTAAACAACGATGAATTTCATGTATGCATGCAAACTTTTTTATAAGGTGTATATGAAACATAAATGCATTCTGTGTTTAGACTTGGGTCCCATTACCAAGATATCTCATTATGGTATGTATATATATTCCAAAATACAGAAAAAATCCAAAATCCAAAATACTCCTGGTCCCAAGCATTTTGGATATGGGAGACTCAACCTGTATATTTCCTGTGTGTCTATTTGCCTGTTGTTCTATGCCTTACTTCCTCACTGTACAGTGCTGTGGATTTTTGAGGCAACTATTAACGAATTCATGTTATTATTATTATTAATTATTATATAATTGATTCTTAATTGCATGATAAACGTTTGATAAAGTGGCGTTAAAGTTCTGCGTCGAAGATGCGTTTCTAAATCGCAGCTTGAAAGGACTTCAAGCTGAAAATCACCTTCTTTCCAACAGTCCTGATCACCGATGGGAAATGCAGTCGGGGAGGAGGATCCCCCGAAACCTAGAAACCCTGGCCTGACAGATGGAGGACCCATCTTGCAAACTAAGGGTCCTAAAAAAGTTATTGACTGGTGATCACCAAGGAATAACTCCTACATTACAGAAAATGTCTTGAATCCACGCATGAAGCAATATAACAAATCCCTCCCCAATGGCCACAAATGCACAGCAGTTGAGTGGTGACTGAACCCAGAAGTAAAATGATAGCAATAGCTGTAACTTTACACTCTTCATCAGGACGGGCTCTTATCGGAGACATTGCCCCAGAAAGAGGTTTTCATAAACAGTACTGAAAAATAGTTTCTTACAGCTGCGATATGTGGCTATAAGAAATGATTCTTTCAGGGCCTCGTTGCCACAAATTATAAACAAACCTTAATGCAGGGGTGGACTGTACTGTGGCATTGTTGATTGCCTCCAACATCCTTGGTGGTCCAACGGTGCAGCTGGCAACGTTTGCGGACCACCAATGCGTAACAGGGATCCAATGGTTACGGGACCCCTGTAGGACCAATATTGTATCATTGAATGATGTGGTCACATTGAGTAGTGGTATGTTAATGCGCTATTAGTCTTACTGGGCTATAGTCTTACTAGGTTCTCATATTAGTTATTATACACAAATCTCATCCAAGATGGGAGCCTCTGTCAGTAGGTTTAGGTTAAAGACGCAAGTGTGTAACACATTATAGCCACTTCTCCACCTTGGCCAGCTGCTCTCAGTTCTTCCTCAAGAGCACATCTTGACTTGCACCAGTATCGGGAACAAGGTCAAGAAAAAGTAATGCAGTGCTGGAGACCTATAGTGGTGCCCATAGATCAGCGGTCTCCAACCCGTCGCTCGCGAGCTACCAGTATCTGATTGTAGATAAACATACGAAGTCCGGATAAGCGCCACATGTGTATATAATAATTTGAATCAATCATAAGGTTTTGGGATACCTTTTATCTATGCAGGCAGCTGTCTGTTGACATAATTATATTTGCATTTGATAGTACTGAGCGCTGGTATTGTAACTTTCTCATACCACTAGCTCACGGCCGCAGGCATGGTAGCTCGTCAGTGATCGCAAGAATATGAGGACCGGGGACTCACTTTTGGACAATGGGTGGGTCCCTGGGGATGCGCAGCGCTGACCCATCCTGTGGCTCCTTATTCAATGACTGATGTTTCCCTTGCCCGGGCCAGGGAGGACTATACAAAGTGGAGGTGGAGCCATACATAGAAATACAACAATGCATTTATTAATACAGTGACATTTATCACTGTATTAATAAATGCATTGTTGTTTTTCTAGAAAAAATGTGTCTCATTTTTATCAAGTAGCTCCCACCCAAATGAAGGTTGGAGACCACTGCCATAGATCATCTGATACCTATGTTGTATTTTAAATATCAGAAATAAAAAATACTGATTTTCATGTATACTATAATTTAAGTAACAACTTTTACCACATTCCGGAATCACTACACTAATAAACATGAAATGTGCATTACTGATGGGTCATGTGACAGGCTGGAGAGACCGTCCGTCAAACATGGACTGTCCTGCCTTCATCATTTGTGATTTACGATATTTGATTCACAGAAACCCCATTAGTTTGATAAAATGTGAGTCATGCTTGATAAGTGTCCCACAATGTCAGGGAGAAAGTGAGAACTGGGAATTTCATGATGCTATTCACAATGCCCCACGTCATTGTTTCAACCCCCTCTGTAAAATGCGGAGCGTAGCGACTTTGAACAGCAAGGGGTGGAGCCATGAAGATACCCCCCCAGTACCGTGGACATGGTTGTCCCCTCCAGGACCCTCCCAAAGAGCGACTGTTAAAAGTTGCCAAATCTGCTCTGAGCTCACACTAGGCTGCCTTACAAAGACACATGGAAAACATCACTTTCTAAGTGAAACATTTCATTCTAATGAAATGTATATTGTGGAAGCTCATCTGTTTTCCTGTAAGAGGGAACATTACATATATAATGTAATACATAATAACACAACACGTTTTCTAGTCCAAGTAGTCGCTCACATCTGTACTTAAACTTGCACTTACAACCATGGATGTCTTATTCATAGACTTACGCAATGGCGATATTTACGCAGTTGAGCCAATATTGGTAAACTATGAATGCATCTAAGTCACACTGCGTATGTGTCACGGTACATTACCGTAGTTGCTCGTGGCAACTTTGTACTTGCAGTGTGATTCACAGTCAGGGAGCATTTGGGGAGGTAAAAAACGCCGGCATGTCACGACCGGTTTCCGGACATCTTTCAGACTGAATCTGCTGTCCCGTACCCAATAAAAGCGACTTCTGCGTCTCAGTTCCTGCGGCCATTCTGCATGACCATAGGCTTACTTAGAAGACTGATAATTGAATGATCTGCGACCTTTGCTGCGTCTTTGTACACATATGATTGGATTTGCAAAGCCGCAGGTGGGCGTCTTAATAAAGTCCTCAGCGTCTGCGACATTTGTATATATCGCACAGCGGCTGTGTACGGGATCGCTGCGGCTATGACATTAACGTCCATCCTTGAAGCAGGCTCCATGATTTTCACCAAGAGGAACACATACACAGAGGATATATAATTTATGTACTAAACACGTGTAACTAGTGTCTTACCCTTTCCATATTTATTAACAGTTTCTTATATAGCGCAGCATATTCCGTTGCGCTTTACAATTGGAAACATTTATAGAACAAAACAGGGTAATAACAGACAGACAGAGGTAAGAGGGCCCTGCTTGCAAGCTTACAATCTATAGGGAAATAGGCATTGATACACAAGGATAGGTGCTATATATTGCAATTTGGTCCAGCCAGAATGCAGAGTTTCTTGGTGGGCTGCTTGATCCAGTCACACAGGAATGTCGGCCAAATGTCAGGAGTATGTGAAAGAAAGACAATGTGTGAGGTTATGTGTGGACTGTGAGAGGGTATGTAATAAGACATGGGAGCTATGAAGGTTATGTGGTCGGTTATGGAATCTGATAAGCTTGCCTGAAGAGGTGAGTTTTCAGGGAACGCTTGAAGCATTGGAGACTAGAGAAAAGTCTTATTGTGCGTGGTAAGACATTCCATAGCGTGGGTGCAGCCCGAAGAAAGTCCTGTAACCGTGAATGGGAGCAAGTAATGCGTGGGGATGAGAGAGGCAGATCTTGTGCTGAGCGGAGAGGTTGGGTTGGGAGATATTTTGAGATGAGTGAAGAGATGTATGTTGGTGTGGTTTGGTTAATGGCCTTATGTGTAAGTAAAAACCGGCAACCAATGGAGGGATTGACAGAGGACGGGGCAGCAGACGATGAATGTTTGGCAAGGAAGATCAGCCTCGCAGCTGCATTCATAATGGATTGTAATGGCGATAGCCTGTTTTTGGGAAGACCAGTAAGGAGACTATTGCAATAGTCAATGCGGGAAATAATGAGTGCATGTATTAAGAGTTTTTGCAGTGTCTTGTGTGAGATATGGTCGAATTTTGGATGTTTTTTAGATGTATGTAACATGGTTTTGAGACAGATTGAATGTGGGGAACAACGGACATAACCATGTACACCATCCCTCATGTGGCACACATAATCCGCAGGTGAGCGATAAGTGTAAATAAACAGTCAGACCATTATTTAGGGGAAACAAAGAGCTATATAAAGCAAAAGGTAAATATTCCAACAATGTAATGGAAACAAATAAAGAAGTTTTATGCTAGTTACTAGAGCTTGCAACTAAAGAAAGACATAATTACTGCCCCCAACTGGGTTCTTGTTGGTTGCTAACCAACAATGGTTGATGTTTTTTACCTGGAAGTACTGGGATGATGTCTTTGAAATAAACTAGTAAAGTAAATTTTTTAAATAGTTTCCAGGGCTGACCAGAAACATTTAAACATGTTTATGGCGCAGATGCAGGGTGAGACTTAAGGACAGATTCAGCAGGTGAAACGCGTGCCTTTTAGGCCCTAAGCCACAGGTTCTCAAACTCGGTCCTCAGGACCCCAAACACTGCATGTTTTCCAAGTCTCCTCACAGAATCGCAAGTGAAATAATTAGCTCCACCTGTGGATCTTTTAAAATGTGTCAGTAAGTAATGAATACACCTGTGCACCTCCTGGGTGACCTGGAAAACGGGAACTGTGTGGGGTCCTGAGGACAGAGTTTGAGAACCACTGCCCTAAGCCATCAACAATTGTTGGTTAGCAACCGATGGTCAATGGTTCTTCACCATCAAGGGCAGAGAGTGCGGCAATGTCTTTTTTGCACAATGTAGCAATGAAGCTTAGCTTCGCCGTTCAATGCATCACTTGGCTATCGCCCCCTCTTCCCTGGTTGGCCCGCTGCCGCATCTTAGCAGAAATGTTCGCTGATGGTGCATCATTCAATGTCCATTCCTATATTGCCCCCATTAGTGTAGCACAACCTGAAATATAGATAGATTGGATGTACATAACAAAATACATCCGTGCTGTTCAAACAATGACACATGTGCAGGGGAAACAAAGCTACTAAATTATTGTTATAATAACAGGACATGTTTCGTTGTAGACTGTAGGTCCAATATTATTCAACACTATTATGACCCACTTCCCCTTTAGGGTCAGAGTCTATCCACCAGCCTAAAATAAGAAATTGAATTGAATGTTTACAAGTGGAGAAGTCACTAACCATGGGAGTTTGGGTGGGTTGACGTATGTGCATGCCTGTCTTTAGGCAGAATTTCACAGCCCAGGGCCAGCAGTCAGTCTCTGAGACAAAGAGGTCTATTTACTAAGCAGTGTTAGGAGACAGAGTGAAAAGTGATAAGAAAGTGATAAGGTGCCAGCCAATCAACTCCCAACTGTCATTTTTCAAACACAGCCTGTGAGATGACAGTTGGGAGCTGATTGGCTGGCACCTTATCACTTATCACTTTTCACTCTGTCTCATAACACTGCTTAGTAACTAGACCCCGAAGTACTGTAGCTGCACTCCGGTCAGACTCCCCTGCTGCATGACACTGCCCTGCCTCCCTCCTTAGCCACGCCTCCCTCTTCCCTGAACAGACCCGCCTCCTTCCACCCTGTGCTTATCAGGACTCTTATCTGATGGGGTGATTCACTGGTTGCTGTGGACAACTTCTCCACTATAGTTCTCTCTAATGGTGCGTACACACTGGGCGATAAAGTGGACGACTGAACGATAACGATATCGTTATCGTTCAGTCGTCCACTTTATCGTCCATTTTTAACCCCAAATAGATGAACGATGACGACGACGCGCGTTCCCGCGGGTCGTTCGTCATCATCGTTCATCGGGCTGACATGCAGGCCAACCTGACGATCTCGTCAGGTTGCTGCATGTCAGGGAATGGGGGAGAGAGCCCGGCGCTGAACGATATCGTTAATGATATCGTTCAGCGGCTGTGCTCAATGTCATGAACGACATTGAGCACAGCCTGCCGGGGACAACACTACACGATATCGCTCAGGGAGCATATCGTGTAGTGTGTACCCACCATAAGGTTTGATACATCTCCTCTTTGGTGGTGCCAAATAAATAACAGTTAATAAAAAAATAATAATGAGATAAAAGCAATACACAGTCAGCCTACCACAGCAGTCCTGTATATCTGATCAGGGTGTATATGACATAAGGGGAGATTTATCAAAACGTAAAGAGAGATAATGTACCAACCAATCAGCTGCTGTCATTTTTCAAACACAGCCTGTAAACAGTTGGTACTTTATCTCTCCAAGCTTTGATAAATCTCCCCCTAACTCATTCTCAGGAAGAGGCCGAGTGAAGTGAGACTTCTGCATTCATTCATTTTGTGTAACTGTAAGTGGAGATGACTGAACCACTTTAATATACAAGAGCATAACATCTCCTTGTTAATGTGCGTTCTCATATGACATGGCACACGTTTACGATTGAAATACATTACACTACAGTCTCCCACAGTATGTCAGTTATGGTCATCACACCGACTAGGTTAAGAACTATGAAATGAAATGGCAAATTCCCACATATATTAATGCAGTTATTTAGCTAAGTACACATGGATATCAATGTAATGCATTGAGGCTTGGTTTTGTGGATTCATGTGTACTTAATGTTCCTCTAGATTTAAAGCTGTTACCATCCCTTGTGCTCTAGAGAACAGAGCTCTAATTCATTAATATAGATATATTTAACATGAGTAGTTAAATGGATAGAAATGTAATGTTCTGCATCTTAAATATCAAGTACATATGTATCACTTGAAATGTAAACAGCCTTTGAAGTAATGATGAACACATTTAATGAAGGCTTATATTAAATGCTTTCTCTGTGGCTGTGAAATTCTTCATTACTTAAACACTTTTTGTTGTTGCTCAGCAGGGACGTGCAGTCAGGGTAGGCAGAGTCTCCCCTGTCATACTCCTGAGATTTGATATAAAAACTATTAGAATAATACAAAGAAGATATTTATAACTTATAAACATCTTATTTGTTTATTGTAATAATTTTTATAGTTAACACTCACTAGCTTTATGCAGCTCCAAGGGGACTGCAGGGAGACAAGAGATGATGCAGGAACAGCTCACTCTCACTTCTGTATAGTCAGACACTGCTTGCAGAGCTGGGGCGGGGCCACACCACGCGCAGTAAGCTGCACAGAAAGAGAGATAATAGAGGCATGCCTCTGAGTATGGGGGACGTGCCTAGAGCACTGATGAACACCTTGGATGTGTCATGTGACCAGGAAGTTCACTGCAGTGTTTAGAGATCGAGCTCAGTCAGCAATAGCAAGAGAAGACACAGTGAGGCAGGTAGGAGAATCAATGGACACTGAAGCTTAGTGTAGTGAGGGGAGAGTTACAGTGAGTAGGGGGTGAGACAGGCTCCCAGCACTCAGACCCATCTCCATGTGACCTCACCGCATGTCACTGTTGCTCAGAACTTACCCCCAATGCCCCAGACCTCCACAATAATTGGAGGAAGGGAGAAATATCTGGAACAGATTTTAGTAGCAATATGGGAATGATAAATAGCAAGAGATGATGTAGCACTAGTAGAGTTATATTATTAAATTAAATATCATTGGCAAACAGTTGAGTAAACTATATGTATGGATGAAACTATATGATAGGATAAAATATTGCATTATTTTTACGTTATATTCAGCCAGTATATGCTCACTGAGACTGATGATAAAATATAGTAAAGTAAACAATGGTGGTATTTTGCATTTTATGCTTTTATGTCCATGACACCCTGGAGGTTCATGGTAAATCATATTCTGCTGCTACACTTATCATATGCACTTTGGATAAGAAACTGTGTTTTTGATTCTTGCTAATTTGTATGAATTTATATAATTTGGTAACTAAGGCCCTCATTCAGAGCCACTCGCTATTTGCGGTTGTTAGTTCTAAAACAAGGCGTTGCTATTCAAATGAACCGTTCGCTGTTTGCGGTCTGTTCACGCCTCTATGTCTGAACGAGCGAACAAAACTTGCGTTCGTTTTTTGGAAAGATACGCCCCCTGGCCGCTCGCATCCTACGTCATGTCCGCTATTTATTAGATTAATCGAGTACATCGACAAGGGTATGAACTGCTCGCTATTCTTGGGGTTGGTGTTTGCTACCACAATTTTGCGAGCAGTTCTGACTATAAAATAACCCAGTGACGTGGTCAATGACGCTGCTGTTTTAAATATGCACACCCATAAAACGCCCATTTTGACCTTTAAGCACGCCTGCGTTCTGATTTCCACTCCCCATTTTCAAGCACCTTCCCCTGTTACCACCCACATACGCCTCTTTCTGTCACTCAAAATAGCAGGCATTCGCTATTTTGCGAGCACATGAATTTCGGCCGCACTGACTGGTTAGCGCATGCATATAACGATCCGTACGCATGCGCAGTTGGGCTAACATCGCTCGGAACGAACGAGCGGTCGCTTACGAGCGGCTCTGAATCAGGCCCTAAGTTCGTTATTTTCATTGTGTCATTAATAAATTCAGTTTGCCACTTAGCCTAGATAATTCTACTGGAATTATTTTACCATCAGTGCTAGAATCACTACACCTTTCACTGTGCATGAGGATAAAATATGTCTTCCTTATGTGTGAACAATCATTGGCACCATGTGGTAAAATAAACTTGCCTTATTATCATTTACACCCTAATATTTTCTGGCTGGCCAGGGTTTTTAATAACCATCTCATTAAGAAGATGTCCACTTTCATACTAGCATTTATGTAGCCTGTCCTAGACCACTCTCTTGCCCAATCGTGCCATGGCTTGTAATGCTGGAGAGCGCCATCCATCCAGACCTCGTCACCAGAGGTACCCAGACTCTACTAAAGAATGTATAGTAATAGGCTGCTCTTGGTTCTCCTATTTGATAGTTAGAAGGAGGACTGATTATACTAAGGTGGATTATGCAAAATACTTACTGTAGCCCCTTTGGCACCACTTGTCCCTAACACTTACAGAGTTTACAGTAATGTCAGTTTTACACCCGTCTCAGCGTATTGGGTATGATCCCAAAACACTCACCACATGGTGCTCATTTATGCAATTTTCCTACAGCCAATGAGATGGACCCAATAGACAATGAACAGATGTTTAACATGCCTGCACCGTTCATGCAAATTGATGGGGTGAAATGGGGGCACAAAGTGCGGCTGCTGGCTTGGCATCTAGCTCAGCTTTTTAATCACCTTCAGCAAAATGTTTTAACCCATGAGGACAGATGTGTCCTTATACTCGGTTGCTGAAGTTGCTGCAAATAGCCTCTCTCGGCACCCCCAAGTCCTGGACAACTTGGCCATGCAGAGCGTCTTGCTCACTCAAAATGTGCGTCTTATTCACATAAATAAAAACAATCAATTTCATGTGCGACATTTGTACATCTGTGTGCGACTGAGCCTGAATCTGTGCAAGCAGTGCTCCGACGGACGTGGTCGCGGCTTGTTCTCATGCCAAGTTTTGCTGTGCTTCATTTGCGACTTTGTTCATGTGTTAATCAAAATTGCAGCCCAGCGTCTCTAGTATACTTTGAATGGTGTACTGTTGCGGCTACGATGCAAATAAAATGCAATATTTTAAGAGAACTACGGTACGTGACTCATCTCGGTGACGCCAGGTGAAAAATTACCGTTAGGAGCTGATTGGTTGGTACTTTATCTCACTTCACTTTCTCTCCAAGGCTTAGTACATAGAAGCTCATTCAGACCCGCTCGGTAAGATGCAACGACTCGCTGCTGCCGATTGTATGCAGTGTGTATGCATCGCAGTGCACGTGCGCATACCTTAGTGAAAGTTCACAATGCATTCGCTCGCTGCACATAGACAGCCCAGCAGAGTGAGTGACAGGAGAAGCCGTTTGTAGGTGGTAACAGGGGCTAGCCATTAAAAACGGGGGAGTGGAGGTGCAAATGCAGGCGTGCCTGAGCATCTCAACGGCATTTTAGAGGTGTAATTATAAGACAGAATCATAGTACACGTCACCTGGCTTGTTATTACACTGAAGTGCTCGCAGTGCTTGCGGCAGGGTATGGTCAATCTCAAGTGCAGCGATCGCATCCAATGTTACCTGATGTACCGATGGTTGCATACATGTCCTGGACATGACGTGCACAAGTGGGTGTCTTAATACAGGCTGGTGGGTGTCTGCATACACTATGTGATCGCTCTCAAAGAAATACTGGGCGTGCTGATGTTTCTGTGTGATTGTACTGCCTACGCAATTTGCATACACATTGTGCGAGCGATCGCATCTAGCGAGCGGCTCTGGATCAGCGCCATAACCCTTATGCTCTAATCATTTTTTTTTCTGGACAAATATTCTTATTATTAAATGTACTTGGGTACGCGCAGGGTACTGCCCAAAATACAACAGAATATAAAAGTCCCTGCACAGCAGGACATAGTTCTGGCCGTTAGAGTGAAAAAGATAAGCTGCTTTTTGACTCATAACAAACTGTAGAAAACCCAGTGGTAACTAGGGTAACCAGTGCTGCTGCTGACCAGAGCGCAAAGCCCCCAGTGACACTTGTATTTGGCTTGCAGGGTGCCCTCACACAGGCCTGGTAACATTGTTTTATGAGGAATCCATGCTAGGATGTCATAGGGTCTGACATATACCTTGTTGAAATGCTGAATTAGGAAGTAATTTCTCCAAAAAGAAGAGAAATGGTGTTTGTAAGTGGCACTAACAGACATGGGGCCGTATTCAATTAGAGGCAAAAAGCCGTAATCGTCGAAAAAGTTTTGCCTATTGTCGCTTTTCGCCTGTTGGGAACCACTTATGCAAAGACGCTAATAAGAAGCAGTTTAAAAAACTTAGTACATCAAACACTTTTATTAGGGCTATTAGTACACATCAAAATTGATTTCCTATGTTAGTGCATCTTTTTTGGGGTACAGACTGATTTCCCCAATTCTGACAGTACGGTACTTTCCGCATGTTCCGCATTCGCCGCTTTCCGTTTTAACCTGTTTAGGAATTGAATACGGCGCAAAGCGGGGACACGTGCGAAAAGTTATCGCCTCTGAAACAGACGAAGGAGGCGGAAAGTCGGACATGCGAAACTTGTCCGACTTTTCGCCTCTAATTGAATACAGGCCACAGTCATGGTAGGGGCTGAAAGCGGTACAAGACTGAGTGGGCCATATACCATTACCTATTCCACCATCATATACTTAAGTGTCTCAACCAGTAACCAATTAGAATCACTCAAGCTACAGCATTAACTGGTGTCACCCAGTCCAGATCCTCATACACTACATACTCTGGAACATTTGTTTTTATGCAAGATATTAGATCACACACTTTGCAGTAGTGCAATGATGCGACAGTTACCGTTGGTTTGTTGCCTAGCATGTAAGCAAAATGTGCAACTGTATCACATCATTGTATTCTAGTTATTATTTGAGCCTTAGACCCCAAAAGGAACGTAGTATTCCATGACATAGTTGATTTCTGAGTGCCTCAAGTGTAAATATTCGATTTATGATATAGAATATGGCTATTCCAATGTTATCTTTAAAAAAGTATTTCATCAACAAACTGCATTACATGGGCTGTCCTGGCCACTGCGTCTGTCTGATTGCATTGCGTTTATAGTGCAAAATTGTATTTTATTATTTAAATTGAAAAAATTATATCTAACAGAACTGCTGACCCGCACGTTCATAGCTCATGTAGTATATAAAGGGTAGTACTGTGACTGGAATCGGTATGAAATACCCATGGACAGGATGCCGGCTGTCAGTACACTGACAGCGACATCCCGATGGTTCAAATCCCAACAGGGGAACGGTAAGTAATGTTCCCCTGTCCTATTATCCCCCTAACCCTCCTTTCCTGTACCTTAATACTAACCCTCCCTATCCCGCACCCTAACCCTCAAGGTAAGTGCCTAAACCTAACCCTCCCCCGTTAGTGCCTAACCCTAACCACCACCCCTGGTGGTTTCTGAACACAACCCCCCCTGTCGGGAGCCTAATCCTAACCTACCACCTGCCCGAAGCCTAATGCTAACTCCCCCCCCGGTGTACCTAAACCTAAGTGTCTCCCCCGCGTGGCTGATACTCACCTTTCCGGGGTGTCCTTACGAGCGGGATGCCGTCTGTCGGAATCCCGATGTCGGCATCTTGAGTCATGTCGAGATTTCGGCGATTCCGATGCCGAGGTTCTTGCAGGCGGCATCCCGCTTGTCGGGATCCTCACCGCATTCCCTGTGACTACCCAGCACCTTGAACAGCGGAAGCGTCATAACTGTAATACATGGTGCTGCCTGGCTAGAGGCCAGGAGAAAAAGAAATTGGGCCTCATTCAGCAGTGAATCTGCATGTGCGCAGAATCTGTTATGCGTATGTGCAGAATGGGTCCTGCGTGATTCCGTACAGAGCGGCAGCAGACTGTCAGTGACTGACACTCTGACGCTGTTTGGGGGCGGAGATTTCCTGGCCTCTTTACTCCCTCTGTGATGGCCGACCTGCCTGACCCCATGGTCACTCAGCCAGCCAAGGATCATGCAGAAGATCCGATGCTGCGTCCATGGACGCAGCACGAATCATTAATGCATAAAGGAAGCATGACGCCTCCTGCTGCAATAACATAATATAGCGTGGACGGAATTGCATTGCTGCTTGCGTGCAGCTTTGCAATTCCTTCCACTGCTGAATCAGGTCCATTGTGTTTAATTAGTCGGATACAAGTGGGTTTGCGGATACAGCTCGCAGATTTCAGCGTAAGGTGCATGCACCCCAGGAAAAAAAACTGCGACTGCGCAAAAATCCAGCATACGCACACGGACAGAGATTGTGAAATCAGGAATATGCACACAAACAGATTAATCGGACCAATCTTTCTGTGAAATGAGCAGTAACTGGGTGGAGACAATGCGTCTAGTGCAGGTGTTATGGGAGTGCAGTGTGCAGTAACGCTATATGAAGGTTATGCGGGTGTGATTATTTGTAATGTTTGAATGGTATGCACAGACTACATGGGTGGTTACTTTCCTCAGCCCTCACAGCCCAGTGTTTGTAATTACAGGAGACGGTGGAGTAGGAGGAGGAAACGTGTCATCTTTTGTGCTTGTGCCCCCCTCCCTAACTTGCAAACATTTTATCCAGGCCATCAGGGAAATGCTGGAGGGTTAGGTGCAGTTAGGGAGTAAGGGGGTGGGGGGGTGTAGTACTGTTTATGGCATCGCCACAGCATTGTTCAGTGGGTAGCGGGGACCCTTATGCGATTGACCGCGAGTTGAATCATGGAGCCATAGACCGTCTCCTTGAAGTGTTGTTTTGGGCGTCCAGGTAATCTCTTTAAAATTCGGGAATCTCTTGGATATTCCAGGAGAGTAGAACCCAAATGACAACAGGGGTATTTACACTTCTATGCAAAGCCTGCAATACATTCCACACACCCTCTCTAAACTTTGTCTATGTGAGAACAACCCGGCCCAGCTATGCCCAATCAGTCACAAGTGAAGATGTGAATGAAATACGCACGACTCTCCATTACCCGTTCTTGCACACACTTTAGGGGTCTATTTACTAAGGAGTGTTAGGAGACAGAGTGAAAAGTGATAAGGTGCCAGCCAATCAGCTCACAACTGCCATCTCACAGGCTGTTAGGAGCTGATTGGCTGGCACCTTATCACTTTTCACTCTGTCTCCTAACACTGCTTAGTAAATAGACCCCTTAGTGTCGGACAGGGGCGATGAGAGAGGGGGGGGGGGGGGGCGCCACTAATTACCTGGGCCCGGTGGGAGCCCGGTTCCAACGCAGCAGTCTCCTCTCCTCTGCCAGTGCGGGGTGAGTCTGGAGCAGGGAGCACCCCCCACCCAAGCGCGAATATATATTATTATAGCTGGACCATGAAATCAATGCTCCAAACTCTTTTCCATACATCCTATTAGTCAGCCAGCTATGGTCAGCATAGGAGGCTCTCAGTTTCATTCATCTAGTGCTGGTACAACTGTATATTCAATTACCCTGTTGATTTTGGCCTCTGCACGTTGGATGTAATTCACAAGATGCATTTCTATTTTCTATGCGTAGAGATACTCACCCCAACGTGCTGTAATAATGTTCCATCAGTGTCACATAGTGCTCTGTGTCCCTTTGTAACCAGGGCACGTTTTTTCATCATCCTCTTTCAGCCACCCATTGTTCCGGCTGACAGCTCCTGCACTGCTATAATATAAAGTCAACATCAGGGTGCTCTTATTCTTATTGTTTTACAGCCGCCATGAAGTGAGAGCAACTTGCTGCAGGAACACAGGAATTGACAAACTTTGTTATGGCTGCTTATAGTTATGTATAAAGATTTTCACAATGCATATATTTATTGATGCATTTTTTTAAATTCAAAACAGGCCTGCAAACACAGGAAATCCATATTTATAAAGACTATAGGCTGCTGATGCGCTCTTCAACCGCTAACACCTGAAACATACATGCATGCTCTCTACTCACGAGAGAATGCAAACAACCCTCTCGCATCCTATCTTCTTCTGCAGTGAAGTGGACGGGTCTTAATTTCCCATCAATCACATCACCGCGGCCCTGCCTCTTGCAGCAAGATGCCGCAAATCGCAGCATTTTGAAGCGGGGTACAGCTGTGATGGTAGGTTATTTGCCGACTGTACGTTCCAGAGAGGAGAAGCAGCTGACCACGTCGGGTCAGGTTGGGGCTAGAGATGGCTAGTGAGTGAGTGTCTCAATACACTGACTCGAATCATTCAGATGAGTGAATGATTCGAGTCACTCAGTGTTTGGTGTGACGAGACACTCACCTCCCCTAGCCTCTCTGTCACCTCCCCTAGCCTCTCTGTCACCTCCCCTAGCCTCTCTGTCAGTGGTAGCTCGTGAATGGCAGCTCCGCCCCCTACACTGCTGATCCGACCAGATAATACTTCTCCACTGTGTCAGATCAGCAGTGTAGGGGGCGGAGCTGTCAGGGACTCACTGTGAGTCGTGCAGCTACTGCCAGGGCTCAGGGCAGTGCACTAACTCACCTGAGTCAATGCAGAGGCTTGAGCTGGGCTGCGGGGGGCGGAGCTGTCAGCAACTCACTGAGTCGCACAGCTACAGCCAGGACTCGGGGAGTGCACTGACTCAGCAGAGTCAGTGAGGACCCTGAGCTGTAGTGCTGGGCTGTGGGGGGAGGAGCTGTCAGCGACTCACTCTGAGTAGCTGGCTCCCCTGCTGGCTCCAGCACTGCTCTATCTAAAGAGTCGTGTCTCGAGACACTGACTTGAGACACTTCACTGAGTTGAGCCATGAGGCTCAACTCAGTGCAGTGAATCGATCTGCCCATCCCTAGTTGGGGCTGGGCTCTTCACATTATTAAGAATCGCGGGTCCGCGTGTTAGGGGGTGGGGCTAAAGAGACGCAATTTGCATAATTTTAGCCCTGCCCTTTCAATATGGACCTGCAATTCCCAGTATTATCTCCACATCCTGCTCACATCACTAGAAAGTAGGCGGGATGCAGGAGATCCACCCACTCTTTGGAATTCTCCCTTACCTTCCAGTAGAGCAAGCATACACAGGGCCGGTTCTATGGTTACGCATGGTACGCGGCCGCGTAAGGCGCCACATGGTGAAGGGCGCCGCGGCCGCGACCATGCAGAATTAACGCGGCACTTGAAGGGGGATTACTACTGGGGGCACTAGAAGGGGGGATTACTACTGGGGGCAGTTGAAGGGGGGATTACTACTGGGGGCACTTGAAGGGGGGATTACTACTGGTGGGACTTGAAGGGGGGATTACTACTGGGGGTACTAGAAGGGAGGATTACTACTGGGGGCACTAGAAGGGGGGACTACTACTGGTGGCACTTGAAGGGGGGACTACTACTGGGGGTACTAGAAGGGAGGATTACTACTGGGGGCACTAGAAGGGGGGACTACTACTGGGAGCACTAGAAGGGGGGACTACTACTGGGGGCACTAGGAGGGTGGACTACTACTGGGGGCACTTGAAGGGGGGATTACTACTGGTGGCACTAGAAGGGAGGATTACTACTGGGGGCACTAGAAGGGGGACTACTACTGGGGGCACTTACCTTATGAAACACTCTTAAGAAAAGATACACCAACTCCACCATGTTATTTACATGCACTGGAATCAGTTTACATATCCGTGAGTGTAGAGGACCCATATCGCGCCATAGCTGAACGATACTTTGAGGAGTCAATACAGAAATACAGAAGACTCATTCACATAAGAATGTGGCCCAACATTATTATTATTATTATGTATAAAATGCTTATATTTATAAATAACATATATACCAACAAGCAAAGTAATGGGTTACCCTCTGAGGAAAGCGTCAGTTCTAACCAGACGGACAAACGCGTCAGGGTGCTACCAAAGGGACTATCGCTGATTTATGGACACCACATCCAGTGCACCTATTTGGAGGTGATCATTTCCTACTATTATCTGCTGTACAGCGGAGTGCGGCTAAGCAATATCGGGAGCAGGCTGCCTTTGTACTAAGTCCTGCCGCCCATAGTATCTTGCTGCACGTAGCCTCATTATCATTGGGAGATCACAGGCAGTATTTAGCCATTGAGGCTAGAGGCGGTGATTGCACACAGAGGAACAGTGGTGACAATACCTATCGAGATCACGTAACCACGGTAATGCAAAAGTTCCTACGAATGAGGACCAAGGTGTATTGAGGCTTGCAAATTGGTCTTTCATATTCACCTTCAGATACTGAGGTATTCTCCCGGCTGCTGGCTCCCGTTCTGCCTACATGCGGTAAAATAATACTATAAGTTTTTTGACAGTCATTGTCTAACTCCTGTGCAGTTAAATTATAAGGAGACTAACACAATATAGGTCCATAAGATCGAGACTTTTTATTAACTTTATTATATTTTATATATGTCTTATTGTGTTCCAGTTCTGTGGATTATTAATTAATTTGGTATATAATATTACTCCATTTGGAGAGGCACATAGTCTCTCAGTTTATGTGCAATAAATTATGTTTTTAAAATACAGTATGTTTATTGATTTTGTGTTCTCTGGTCTAACTGTTACGCGCACCCACTGTGCATAATTATCTGTACATACTACACTTCAACTCGGATAACATATAACCCTGCACAGGTACTGCCTGGGTCAGGAATTTAACTCATTACCTCAGGTCTGTGCTAACCACTCTGTCAACTGTGCTGCCCGGTAATGGGTGGAAAAGAGATGCAATGCCAACATAATTCTTAAGGTTAAGTGCACATAGGCGATTATAATGTGCTCATGCTGTGTCACATCTTTTTCCAATGGACGGAAGACAGAAGATAGTGCTCTGGAGAATATTGATCCCTGTGAAAAAAAATGCAATGCCCACAAGAGAATCTCTTAATTGAAGGAGAGACACAGGTGAGAAAAGAGAGTCATTTTCCATCATGTCCATATTAGTCCTGTGTTATGTGCCCCCTGTGTGCAGCAGAGAATTTTTTTTTATAGGGATCACCAATCAACAGAGAAATGACATCCCCCACTTGTCTCTCCCGCCTACCCATCTATGCAGTGCACCCAGTAGTGGTCCACCCTATGCAGTGCCCCAGTAGTAATCCCCCTTATGCAGAGCCCCCAGTAGTAGTCCCTCCTATACAGTGCCCCCAGTAGCGACCCCCCCATAACGTGCCTCCAGCAGCGGCCCCCCCTATACAGTGCCCCCACTAGCAGCCACCCCCCCAAAGTGCCCCCAGTAGTGTACAGCCCCTATACAGTGCCCCCTAGTAGCCCCCTGTGCTGTGCCAGAAAAAAAAACACAGAAAAAAAGAAACGCAACTTACCTGCTCCCCGCTCCTGCCGACGACCGCCACTGTCCGCTCCTCCGGGCCCGCTCTCGCTCTGCACTATGGGATGGGAGATACGTCATAACGTCTCGCCCATCATCCGCTGCTGGGGGAGCCGGAAGGCGGAGCTCATGAATGAGCTCCAGCCGGCTCCCTCCGTGGATGATGCAGGAGGCAATGAGAGTCTATCTGACTCTCATTGGCTGGCTGCTATAACAAACACAGCCGCCGTTGGCCGCAGTGTGTTTGCTACTGTGTAGCACAGACCGCTCTCACTGAGGTCTGCCTTACACTTGGGGGACTAGCGGGGCTAGTTCAAGCCCCTGGGGTAGTCCACCCTTTGGCTTCTGGTGGCACTGCAGGACGGCGCCCCCCCTTTGGCCGGCGCCCCTGGCGAGTGCCATCCTGGCCAATGGGTAGATACACCCTTGCATGACCGCCCTACCCCGCTTCCATCTAGTACAAAATGTTTTGCTCCGATGCTCTCCATCTAATTTACTATTGCAGTTATCTGTGCTGAACTAAGTAATTGATTAGAAGGGGTGCTTTGAAAATAATTAATTAATGATTTTGTTATAATTACCTCAGTAGTAAGTTTAGTGAGGAATTCTGGAGCAGAGCATTCTGGATGGGGTGGAAGAGGTCACCTTGCCTCATTACCTACTCCCTGGAATGTCCGGGAGACTCACCAGTTATGAGGAGTTTTCACTGACTCCTGGTAGAGAAGGGCACTCTCCCCGATCTAGGGAAGTGGACGGGGCTTTATGTCATGATTCACTGTCATTTGTTATCATGAAACAGAACCTGCCATATGTTGGCATCATTTGCGGCACTACATGAACATGAAGTAAGGACCGACTGTGTAATAATGCACATCTGACTTCTGCATTACTGCATTGATTGCAAGCTAATTTTACTACATTTACAGGATAATTCCATATTTAAATATATTTAACAAAAAATGCTAATTGCCAATGTAATGCATTTTATTTTATTATTGTAACCAGAGAGATACAATTTAATATGAGCTTCTGTGAATCCCAGATGTTTCCTGGCTTTGTAGCTTATGAAAATTTTGTGCAAAATTTTTTCCAGCAATACTAAACATTGTCGGTGGGAATCTTTTTCTCAGAGCTAACATCTGCAGATAAGGTAACACAAAATGTACTATAGCTTGTCATGTGGACCGCAGGTCAGACATACCTAGGGCTGTATCACAGTATTACCCATACCACCAAAATTTCTAAATTAAGAGCTGGCCACACTCCTTTCAAACTGGACGCAGATATGACAACAGTGGCGGAACAAAACATCGCCTGGCCCCATAGTAAAAGTTGGCCAGGCTCCCAGGCGGTTTATTACTAACAGTAGTAAAGATCATTTTGAAAGCGGTAAATTGCATGCCTTCTGCGCAAATGATGATCTGTGTTATCATATAACATTTTTTAAAGAAATTTGTTTTATTTTGAGGAATACATAAAGTTGTACATAAAGCGCAACGGAATTTGCTGCGATATATAAGAAACTGTTAATAAATGAATAAAGTTTGCATATAAATAAATAACATTTATTCTTGTAATCTGCATATTGAGGCAAATTTCTAACACACATTGTATCACATTCCAGACTCCCAGCAGATAAGCCGTCATATTGCTGCCAGCATATTGCGTACCTTTTTGTGGACATGGCCTAGGGGAATGTGCGCTGACGTCTACTGCAGGCTCTCTGCGATTATCACAACACACCACAACAGCTGTCTCTTTATCAATGATTATGGATTTCAGTACCATCTGTATGCGGATGATACTCAAATCTACCTATCCTCTCCAGATTTATCACCATCTGTATTGGTCCGTGTCACTGAATGTATTTCTGCCATTTCATCTTGGATGTCATCTCGCTACCTGAAACTTAATATTTCTAAAACAGAATTAATTATATTTCCACCGGCCAATAACAGTTACCAATCTGATCTCTTTATCACTGTTGATAACTCAACAATCCACCCCACCCCACAAGCTCGCTGCCTTGGTGTCATCCTTGATTCTGAATTGTCCTTTGTTCCCCACATTCAATCTGTCTCAAAATCATGTTACATACATCTAAAAAACATATACAAAATTCGACCATATCTCACACAAGACACTGCAAAAACTCTAATCCATGCACTCATTATTTCCCGCATTGACTATTGCAATAGTCTCCTTACTGGTCTTCCCAAAAACAGGCTATCGCCATTACAATCCATTATGAATGCAGCTGCGAGGCTTATCTTCCTTGCCAAACGTTCATCGTCTGCTGCCCCGCTCTGTCAGTCCCTCCATTGGTTGCCAGTTTTCTACCGTATTCAATACAAAATACTGTTACTTACACATAAGGCCATTAACCGAAGTACACCAACATACATCTCTTCACTCATCTCAAAATATCTCCCAACCCGACCTCTCCGCTCAGCACAAGAACTGCGTCTCTCATCCCCACGCATTACTTGCTCCCATTTACGGTTACAGGACTTTCTTCGGGCTGCACCCACTCTATGGAATGCCTTACCACACACAATAAGACTTACCTCTACTCTTCAATCCTTCAAGCGTTCCCTGAAAACTCACCTCTTCAGACAAGCTTATCAGATTCCAGAACCGACCACATAACCTTCATAGCTTCCATGTCTTATCACATCCCCTCTCACAGTCCACACATAACCTCACATATTGTCTTTCTTTCACATACTCCTGACATTTTGCCGACATTCCTATGTGACTGGATCATGCAGCCCACCAAGAAACTCTGCATTCTGGCCAGACCAAATTGCAATATATATAGCACCTATCCTTGTGTATCAATGCCTGTTTCCCTATAGATTGTAAGCTTGCAAGCAGGGCCCTCTTACCTCTATGTCTGTCTGTTATTACCCTGTTTTGTTCTATCAATGTTTCCAATTGTAAAGCGCAACGGAATATGCTGCGCTATATAAGAAACTGTTAATAAATAAATAAATAAATAAATTATGGTACAACTGACTGCACTGTACAGGAAATTCTCATTTGGGCTTAGAGGAGCAATAAAACCTAATTACTTAAAGGGGACATGATCTTTTCAACACTGCAAAACATAATATAATGGCCGTTTATATCCCCCCACAGGTAAATGTGAGAGGATATAAACCCCATTTACCTAAGGGGGGAACTTGATAAATGTAATAATAATGGTCGTTTATATCCCCCCCACAGGTAAATGGGGTTTATATCCCCGCACAGGTAAATGGGGGCTGTGCTTTGAACATATTATATAATGCTGTGGCCAGACTGCTATCTGCGTATGTAGATGGGGTGTTGGTTGTGGCCGGAGACTTTAATGGAGTGGACTTAAAATCTGTATAAGAATATTGTGGTGCCGACTTGTGGAGGAATGTTCTGGTTCAAGTTTATACAAACTTTAAGCTTGGATATGAGACTGTTGTATGCGCCTATATAGGGAAATCTGATCATGTCTCCCTTTTTATGGTTCCTACGTATGTACCTACTGTCAGGCATAATAAACCAACTAGGAAATGTGTTCAGGTTTAACCTGATATTGCTGTTGAACGTTTGCAAAACAGCTTGGAATTTACTAATTGGGATCTTTTTGTAAAAGAAGCTGTGGTAAATGGCTCGGTAGATGTGGATCTTTTAACTTGTATGGTTATTATAGGATATATAAACTGCTGTGTGAAGAGTGTAACGACTAGGAGAAGGTTTAAGGTGGTTTCAAATGAGAAACCTTGGCTGCATGGGGAAGTCCATTCTTTACTCAGGGCACAAGATAGGACCTTTAGGTCTGGCGACCAGGATGGGTATCGAGTTGCTAGGGAAGATCTTTGTAGGGGAATTAGGTGGGCCAAAGTAGCCTACGCAGCGAAAATGGAGAAGAACTTTAACCTGAATAGTGACCTAAGGAGCATGTGGCAATGCTTGCAGAGGCTCACTGACTATAAAGCTAAATCAGTTGATGTTGGGAGTGTAGATAATTCCCTTGCAGAGGACCTAAATGAGTTCTACTCCAGATTGAATTGCACAAATAAGCCATCTGTTCCTATATTGGACCAGAGAGTAGGGGAGGTTCCCTTGGTGCTGCAAGAATCAGCTGTCCATCAGTGTCTGCATTCTGTAGACCATAGGAAGGCTGTGGGTCTGGATGGTATCAAGGGTAAAGATTTGAGGGAGTGCAGTGATCAGTTAGCTGGGGTTGTCACGTTAATTTTTAACTTATCCCTGGCCTCCTGCATGGTGCCTATGTGCTTTAAGCTAACTGCTATAGTACCTATTCCCAAAAATGGACCCCCGAAATGCCTAAATGATTATTGCCCTATAGCTTTGACATCACTTGTGATGAAATGTTTCGAGAGATTAGTATTGAACCATGTAAAGTCACACTTTGTAGTGGGCTTTGATCGCTGGCAGTTTGCCTTTAGTGCTAACCGCTCGACGTAGGATGCTGTCTTAACTGTTTTGCACCAGGTGCAGTCTCATTTAGTAGTTAGGAATACCAACGCAAGGATTTTATTTGTAGATTTTAGCTCAGCATTTAACACTATTGATTGCTAAACTCTTTGGGTTGGGTTTAAATGGTTTTACTTGCAGATGGCTGTTAAACTTTTTATTTGATTGACCTCAGCTGGTCAAGCTGGGGAAATTTAGGCCCTCATTCAGAGCCGCTCGTTAGCGGCTGCTCGTTCGCTCCGAGCGATGTTTGCACAACTGCGCATGCGTACGGACTGTAATACGCATGCGCGAACAAGTCTGTGCGGCGGAAAATTGTTTGTACGCTATATAGCGAGTGCCTGCTATTTTGAGTGACAGAATGAGGCGTATGTGGGTGGTAACAGGGGAAGGTGCTTGAAAACGGGGAGTGGAGGTCAGAACGCAGGCGTGCTTAAAGGTCAAAACGGGCGTTTTAAGGGAGTGCATAATTAATCCAGCAGCGTCATTGACCACGTCACTTGGTTTTTTTTCACTCAGAACTGCTCGCAAAATAGCGGTTGAAAAAACCAACCACAAGAATAGTGAGCAGTTCATACGCTGTTCGATGTACTCGATTAATCTATTAAATAGCGGACATGACGTTTGGTGCGAGCGGCCAGGGGGCGTTTTTATCAAATAAACGAGCGTATGTTTTGCTCGCTCGTTCAGACATGGAGGCGGCAACAGACCGCAAAGAGCGTACGGTTCATTTGAATAGCCGCCCCCTTTTTCTGAACGAGCGAGCGCTAATTGCGAGCGGCTCTGAATCAGGCCCTTAGTTCCAAGCAGATGGTGCTTAATGTTGGATTTCCACAGGGGTGTCCCGAGCCCAGCTCTGTATTCATTGTTCACCCATGATTGCGAGTCTAAATCTCGGTCTGTTAAGATCGTTAAGTTTTTCAGATTATATCACCATCGTTGGACTGATAACTAACGGGGATGAGCTTATAGAGCTGAGGTCGCTAGAATGTTTGAGTGGAGCGATGAAAACTGCCTACTCAAACACGATAAAAACAACGGAAATTATTTTTGATTTCAGGAAGTGCAGTGTTCCCATAAAGGCCCCTGTTTGTTTGGGTGGCCTGACTATTGAGATAGTGCCATCTTTTAAATTACTGTTTTTTTTTATTTCAGATACTCTGACATGGTCCTTGAACTCAGCCTTTTTTGGCTAAGGAGGCACATCAACGGCTTTTTTTCCTGCGCCGTTTAAGATCAGCATGTGTGTGTGGGGGAACCCTTTTCAATTGTTATCGTAGTATTGTGGAAAGTATCCTGACCTACAGGATTGTCGTTTGGTACGGGAACTGTACTGCGGCTGAACATAGGGCGCTGGTTTGGGTGGTTGGGACGGCTAGTAGAATTATTGGAGTTGTGCTACCATGCACCCCGGAGATCTATGCAAAGAGGCTCCTGAAGAAATCTAGATCCATTTTAGCAGATCCCAGCCATCCTAGCCATGCACTCTTTGAAAAATTGCCATCAAATAGGCGTTTTAGAGCTATGCGTTCTCGTACAAAACTGTTGCACAACAGTTTTTTTCCTACTGCAGTGCATATGTTAAATGACTGTAATAATCATGATTGATTGTTGTTATAATGATGTTTTTTTCCTTATTACTTTAACAGTAGTGTAATTGCTGCCTATCTTATTATGCAGTATAGTGCTGCTTTTTTTTTTGTTTACATCATTTATGCTGTTAATGACAATAATGTAAAGTAAAGTAAAGTCTTATTTACTTTTTTCTCATTTTAATTTTTTTATTTGTGGTGTTTACCAACCACCTAGGTTTCTATAGTTGAAATACTGGTAGAGTATGAGTGTGTACTGACATAAGGACCTACGGTTAAGGCAGTGGTTCCCATATTGGGTGCCGTGGGCACTTGCAAGGGAGCAATGGGTTGGTGGGTCCAGGACCAAATCACATTTTATATGGTCCTTGTGACAGGCAAAACCAGAGCTGGTGGCTGACAATCATAGAATATGTGGACAAACAAAAGCACAACCCTGTCCAGCACCACATAACTGACCCTGAAGGGGCCTATCCATTAGCAGATAAATTTGAACGATGAACGATTTATCGTTGAGTCGATCAATTTATCTGCTAATGGATAGGCTCTGAACGATGAAAATGCGCACTCCCGCAGCCGACAAATTTTGTCTGTTATCTCTCCAACATGTTGGTCAATTATCGCTTATCATTGACAGATATTAGAAATATCTGTCACGGTAAACAATGAACGACGAACGATATTTTTAATGAAAATTAATAGAAACATTAAAAAAATCCACTCCCTGAATGATGTCATGCAATATCGTTCGTCGTTTGCAAAAATCGGTCATGTACATGACAGATATCTGTCACAGCAGCCCCAGGAATTTTCAAGGGATAATCTTTTGTCTTTCATCTTTTGAAAAAGATCTGCTAATGGATAGGCCCCTTAAGGATGACTGACAAGCACAATTTACTTCATTTAATAGTGATTGCAAAATTTCTCAATAAGAAGTTTTTGGCCTAGGGGTGACATGAAAAAAGTCTGATACACTACTAGGGTGTCGTGATTCAAGAAAGTTTGGGAACCACTGAGTTAAGGGATTTCCTCTCTAAAATCATGCAGAAACAGCAGCTAACACAAAAAGTTTTGGGTTAGGCAAACGAACGCAGGTTACTTCAGTCCCTATTGTTTGCAATAGGGACTGTGATCCTGGCTAATTTACTAAGCTCTGCACAGCTTAGATTCTTATATTTACCAAAGTGACGGTTTTTAGATCTGGAGATGTTGCCTATAGCAACCAATCAGACTCTAGCTATTATCTTCTAGAAGGTGCTAGATAAATGATAAGTAGAATCTGATTGGTTGCTATGGGCAACACCTCCATTTCTAAAAGCCTGTACTTTAGTAAATACACCCCTCAGGGGGAGATGTATCAAACCTTGGAGAGGAATAAAATGGAGACGCTGCCCATAGCATCCAATCAGCTTCTGTCAATTCATAGACTGTGCTAGAAAAAATTACAGTTAGAAACTTATTGGTTGCTTTGGACAACTTCTCCATTTTATCTCTCTCCAAGGCGTGTTACATCTCCCCTGCAGTCACCTCTGTAGGCACAATTTAGCACCAAACATTTGAGGTTAGTGTCCCAACTGAAAAGCTCCATTCAAAAACATTTATTTATGGAAAAGCTGGCAAGAGTCAGACTACCGCAATGCATACCTCCCAACTTTTGTGCACCAAGAATAGTGACATCCAAAAAGTGGGTGTGGATTCGTTGGAAGGGGTGGGGCCTAATGAAAACGGGTCGGAGCCACGCGACAACCCCCGTTTACGTCACTATAGGGGCGTGCCCAGCACTCTCTGAGATGCTGGGCAGCCCCCAGGCTCTCCCTACACTGGTGAATAGATGCCCTGCGAATGCGCATGACATCTGTTCACCTTCTGCACACCCGCTGCTCTGCTAAGCAGAGCAGCGGTAGCAGAGCAGCGGTATGTGCTCTCCTCAACTTCCCCCCCACCGCAGGACACTGCGGCCCGCAGGTGGGACAGCGGGACAGTCCCAGGAAAACCGGACTGTCCCACTGAATGTGGGACAGTTGGGAGGTGTGGCAAAGTGTAGTGAGCAGTGGCGGCTCCAGGGGTGTGGCTGCAGCGCAGTCCAAAATTCAAACAGGGGAACCACACCAACTGCCAGTGAGTCTCAGCCATCTGTGCTTGGCTGCATTTGAAATATCAGTTGGTGTGGTTCCCCTATTTGAAATTTGGACTGTGCTGCAGCCCCGCCCCTGGAGCCGCCGCTGGTAGTGAGAGTTTAAAGATAATTATTTATTTTGCCCAATACTGAATTGTTGTTTTGGGGATTTCGTTTACAGAATAGAGCAAGAAATGAACACAAAATAATGACTTTATCTATACTTCACTGAGAGAAGAAAGTGAATGTCATGTTTACAGTGTACCCAGTGTAAAGTTTTGAGCAAACAATGTTTGTTCAAACTGGCAGTGGCAGGTATTAATAAAGAATAAACAAATAATTTAGAAAAAAAAAAAAGTGACCCTTTCACATTGTGTAATGAGATGAAGGGATATATTTACTAAAGTGCGGGTTTTTAGAAGTGGAGATGTTGCCCATAGCAACCGATCAGATTCTAGCTGTTATCTTCTAGAAGGTGCTAGATAAATGTGAAGTAGAATCTGATTGGTTGCTATGGGCAACATCTCCACTTCTAAAAACCCGCACTTTAGTAAATATACCCCAAAATCTTGCTGCCATGTATGACTTTTTCTAACCCAAATCTTTGAAGAAGGGGGGGGGGGGGGTATGGGGGAATACATTCAAAGCAATGAACGCAACATGTCATTCCAGAATGGCACATCGCGCCCATCCACATTGCAAGTTTTCGCTTGCACCCCCTAGAGGTGACCATGTGAACTAGTGATGTCGGCAGCAGTACTGTGTATTGCTATGTGTGCAGTCTCGCCTCGCAGCGATGGTCATCCCCACATCGCTTACAGTTCCCCCCTTAGAATAACTTTTATAAAAGGGAAGTAAACATGATTTTTTCTGTTGTGGTATGCTTCTTTTTCCAACAAACATAGGGCCTGGTTCAGAGCCGGACGCTATTTGCGAACGGTCGTACAGAGAAAGGGGCCGGCTATTTAAATTGAGCACTCGCTCTTTGCGGTCTGTTGACGCCTCTATGTCTGAGCGAGTGAACGAAACATGCGCTCGCTATTTTGTAAAGACGCCCCCTGGCCGTTCGCATCATACGTCATCTCGCTATTTATTAGATTCATTGAGTACATCGAAAGGCGTCTGAACTGCTCGCAGTGCTTGTGGTAGGTTTTACTTCCCGCAATCACTGCGAGCAGTTCAGGCTAAAAGACAACCAAGTGACATGGTCGATGACGCTGCTTTGTTAATTATGCACACCCATTAAACGCCCGTTTTGACCGTTTGGCACGCCTGCGTTCGGATTTCCACTCCCCGTTTTCAAGCACCTTCCCCTGTTACCACCCTCAAACGCCTCATTCTGTCACTCAAATTAGCAGGCCCTCGCTGTTTTGCGAGCGCATGATTTCCGACCGCAATAACTGGTTGGCGCATGCGCATTACGACCCATATGCATGCGCAGATGTGCAAACATCGCTCGGAGTGAGCGAGCGGCCGTTTACGAGCGGCTCTGAATCAGACCCATAGATCGCATCATCCCTTATGAAGAACCTTAACATATAGCTTTCTAATTACTGAGTACATACTCACAGCAGCTTATTCTATGCACGCGATATTGATCTTTATTCGGAATATCAGTACACTAACAATCTCCATAATAATTGCCAATGAATGGTGCTTGTACATTGTGACAAAATAGTTATTATCACTAACAGTCTGTTAATCTTTTTTTTAAACATTAGATTTTTATTGTTTCAAAATTATATGGGAAAACCTGGGGTACAGAAATAAAAAAGGGAAATAGAAAATAAAGGGGATAGAAAATAATAGGTACATTATTTGTATAGGACATATACAGTATAACATAGAAACATACGTACAGTCCAGAAATTACAACTGCGTTTGTCATCCAATATATAGCAATGATAATAAGATCTAGCTATCATTAATAACATACGGTTCGTTTGAAAAAAAAAATATGAGCTACCGACTTAAACCGTCCGAATAGTCGAAATGTTATATAGGACTAGGTAAATCAACTCTTCCTAAATTAACCATTGGTCTAATGATATCCGGTTATTTGTCATCAATTCAAAGTTCAAATCTCATGGCTTGGGTCTTGTGGACCAGTAGTCTGACCAATGTAACCACTGAATCAGCGGGTTTGATGTCGATGAGGAGTAGTGTATTAACTGTCTCTTATTCTAACGCAGCAATAAAACATAGAATTCCAACTTCCTAGATACATTTCTGTTATATCATACACTGAAGACGACTATTCTTTCACCTCTATATCTTTAACTTGCATTGATGGATCATCCAGCCCTGTAATATCCCGGCTCCTTTTATCGTCACTGCATGTTCTCATTCATGCTGAGGAGTCGTGTCCTCTAGGAAACAGCACACAGACTCTCTCCTAACAGATCCCGTCCTTATGATGTGGAGTGTCTTGTCATGTGGCAGTACCTTTAGAGCGGAGCTCCTGCTTAGCAATGTATTTATATTCTCCTGAGCTTGGAGGTAAAGCTGGGCCGGAGTGTAGCCGCCTGCAATGCAGAGGCTTCAGCGGACTCAACTCCTGTACATTGCAAAATGCCAGCATCACTATGGTGGGAGAGATAATGCAGGATGAAATAATCTTCCCTTTGTTAAGTGAGATCTACACTGTCAAACCAAATTTAATTCTAGCTAAAGTTACGTCACTCCTGAAGAAGATCCTGTCATACTGTATGTGTCTATGAGTGTAGTTTAGTGCTGCCTTGTCTATGGTATGTTGTGTGTTCTTTAATGGTTTATGTGAAAATAAGAGGATGCAGTTGCCGTCTCGGTCAGTGGACAGTGATGAGTAGACAGATGGTGCAGTAAGTCGCTTATAGTCTGACAAACGTTCATTTATCTGTCCACTAACTTTGGATACTACTCACCAGGTGTTCACATTTTGGACTTTTCGACTCCAAGTTGCAATGGGGTGTGGGATGCCCTCCCCCCGCATCTACTAGCCATCAGTTACTGAACGCCTCATCCCATATACCCCACATTCCCCCACTGGATCATCTTCAACAATATCCTCCATTCACCAGATCCTCAGTTTCCTCTCCCCCTCCCCAACCATCCTTATGTATACAGCCTTCACTGTTAGTAGAGAGAAGTTTCAGTACTTGATCTTAATAAATAAACCAAGAGGTAGCACCCTTACAGCCAATCAGACTCAGTTTGTCATGTCCATATTACATTAATGGTTTAATTAATACATTACTCTACGTATGGGATTAGGTACAGTATATCATTATATATACCATTTCTTCACCACCAATAGAGCGCCCATTTTTGGCATATTTGTGGACCCACACTTATATGCTAACCTTGACTTATATACTATTTAAGTTAGAATCTGGGGAATCTAATTATCGGGATCTGCAGCATTACCATCCCCCCATTAGTACCAGTGAGCGGCGAGCAACTGATCTATTGATCTCCTCTGGTATATAGTGCTGCCTTGTCTATGGTATGTTCTTTAATGGTTTATGTGAAAATAAGAGGATGCAGTTGCCGTATCGGTCAGTGGACAGTGATGAGTGTGTCCATCTGTAGTTCCAATGCTGCTTATTTATGTTCACACTGCGGTACAGATGGTATAGTAAGTCGCTTATAGTCAGTGACGTGCGGTGAGGTAAATGGCTGGGGAGCCAGATTTACGGATACATATATGAACCCGAGGGTTCATGTGGGCATTATACAAAGGTGCAGCAGTATATATAGTAGTGCTAGAAATTTTGTGAGTTTTGATCAGGGATGTGCAGAAAATGTAGACAGGGGAGGCAGTGCCTCACCTCTTATACACTTTCTACTTCAGTTTTGACTATAAAAATGATTAGAATAATACAAAGAAGATATACTATTTTCTTTACATTTCTCTTATAATTATTATAGTGAAAACTCTGGAGTATACCTAAGTATGACAGGAAAGGCTCCGCCTCACCTGCCCGCACATCACTGCTTATATTCTGTACTAATATAATAAGAACGTTGTGTCTGTCTGTTTGCTCCAAGTTGTCGCAAAAACGACTGAACCGATTTTCATTAAAACTTCATCGTTTTGTAGTGGAAACTCCTCGAAATAACCTGCACTTTGTTTCATCTTGATCTGTCAAGTTAAAGCTGAGCAATAACAAAAACAAATTGTACTGACATCATCAATGTAAGAGATAGGTGTGGCACCATGCATGCAGCCGGTAGGGGGAGGGGGGAGAGGTGCTTTGGGCCCGCGGTCACTTGTATAGGATAGGCTACATAGCAGTCTGTGCACAGGGCACACAGTGACATTGGTGTGAGTGGTGGGTGAATAGGATAGGCTACATAGCAGTCTGTTCACAGGGCACACAGTGACATTGGTGTGAGTGGTGGGTGAATAGGATAGGCTACATAGCAGTCTGTGCACAGGGCACACAGTGACATTGGTGTGAGTGGTGGATGAATAGGATAGGCTACATAGCAGTCTGTGCACAGAGCGCACAGTGACATTGGTGTGAGTGGTGGGTGAATAGGATAGGCTACATAGCAGTCTGTGCACAGGGCACACAGTGACATTGGTGTGAGTGATGGGTGAATAGGATAAGGCTACATAGCAGTATATGCACAGGGCACACAGTGACATTGGTGTGAGTGGTGGGTGAATAGGATAGGCTACATAGCAGTCTGTGCACAGAGCACGCAGTGACATTGGTGTGAGTGGTGGGTGAATAGGATAGGCTACATAGCAGTCTGTGCACAGGGCACACAGTGACATTGGTGTGGGGTGGTGGGTGAATAGGATAGGCTACATAGCAGTCTGTGCACAGGGCACACAGTGACATTGGTGTGAGTGATGGGTGAATAGGATAAGGCTACATAGCAGTATATGCACAGGGCACACAGTGACATTGGTGTTAGTGGTGGGTGAATAGGATAGGCTACATAGCAGTCTGTGCACAGAGCACACAGTGACATTGGTGTGAGTGGTGGGTGAATAGGATAGGCTACATAGCAGTCTGTGCACAGGGCACACAGTGACATTGGTGTGGGGTGGTGGGTGAATAGGATAGGCTACATAGCAGTCTGTGCACAGGGCACACAGTGACATTGGTGTGAGTGGTGGATGAATAGGATAGGCTACATAGCAGTCTGGGCACAGGGCACACAGTGACATTGGTGTGAGAGGTGGATGAATAGGATAGGCTACATAGCAGTCTGTGCACAGGGCACACAGTGACATTGGTGTGAGAGGTGGATGAATAGGATAGGCTACATAGCAGTCTGGGCACAGGGCACACAGTGACATTGGTGTGAGTGGTGGGTGAAGGTGCTGCTGCCACCAGTCTGTATAGCGCTGCTGGTCACGTGGGCCACTCCTGCAACAGGACCCCTATGCAAAGCAACACATCTATTACACCTCAAATAAAAAAAATGTTGGCAGAAGCTATTTCATCGTGGGTGAAGCCACAGGCAACAGCTATATCACTAATATAGTGACAACATTTACTGGGACATTGTATAACTGGGGAAATTCAGGCACATTAGACACTGACTCATTGGAGTTTACTATCATCACAAGTAGAAAAACACAGGGCCAATTTATTCAGAAGCCAATTATCTAATCAATATATCCTGAAACTGAAGCATACAGGAGAAACCCAGTGGGAAAACACATATATTCCACAGTACCTTCCAGAAAATATTACACACACTATGGTCTTTTTTTTGTCAGGAGCCAACTAGTTATACCAGTATATTTTTGGATTGTGGGAAAAAACTGGAATTCTTAAAGATAACCCACACAGACACGGGGAGAATATACAAACTCTGCACAGTTAGGGCTGTGGTGGGAACTGAACCCAAGACCTCAGTCCTGAGAGACAGTAATGCTAACCATTACACCAACCATGCTGACCAAAAAGCCACAAGCCATATCCGGGGTCTATCTGGCATATTGATCAAATGATTTCTATTTTCCAAGAGCGTTCAGTGACATGATACAAGACTAACATGCCACAGGCAGATATTAAACTGTCTGGGAGTGGTTTATATGTGGACAGTGATCACATGTAATCTGTATGATTAATAGATATGCCTTTGTGGTCACTCATAGTTAGTGGCAGCCAATACATAGTCTGCTTTCATTTGCCTGCTGGAGACCTACCAAGAGCTGAAAACAGAGCATAGAAACCAGCTGCATGCAGGAAAAGGCACAAGTATTATCACAACTGTGGTTAACCCCTAATGTTTCACTGGAAAACAATCTAAGCCACCTGTGGACAACAGGAGCCAAAAAGGGCTTGGGGTACCATGGGCCAATTATGAGGCAATGCTACCAACCGCAGATAGTTGCTTAAGATGACCATCATTCAGCAGCACAGCTGCTGACAGTAACCAACAAAATCTACAGCACCCGCCCTGTACTGATCCAGCTTGTATGGTCTAGATTATCATCTGCCTTCCTTTGTCTCTGACATGTCCACTTAACATTAATTTATTACGTGCTTGATGTGTTGTACTGTAATGATATCAGAGATGACAGCCAAGGAGTTAAAACCTCTGACTATCACGCGCCCGCTGAAATATTAAACAGCACTTTAGATGCATTATCTCCAACCCATAGAGGACTACCTGTCATGTATTCACAGTACAGTCCCTTGGATCAAACTGGAGGGAGTAACTAGGGGTGTCTGAGAGCGGTGACAAGGACCAGGGCGCACGGATGAGGGGGGGCACTGTTTTCACCACATTGGCATCTGCATTTGACTTGGACGTTGCCTGGAAGGGCACCATACAGTCGGGAGAGCTGCACGGTTTTCAGCTTCCAGGTGCCAGCCCCACTCCAATTAAGTCATGACCTCACATGCTCCCATGTGCGTGTTGGGGGGGGGGGGGGTCCGGCACAGGGTGCATTGGTAGCTCTCTACAGCACTTCATACAGAAGTTCCATTCGATTCAGGGGCCTATTTATCAAGCCTTAAAGCATCAGAGAATGGCATTTTTTGTGCATGGTTTATGAATAAGGGCTATTTAACATAAACCCAATACTGATATCGCCTGTACTGGGGAATTCTCAATGGGGATTGGGGTCTGGATCAATTTATCAAGCTCTGAAAAAAATAGCTCTGAATAGGTAATGTTTGAGTGTAGCATTAGCAGCTCTAACCTATAAGCTACAGAGGGAACTTCAGATCCCTTCCCCGTCAGACTGGACTGAGGGCCTGATTCAGAGCTGGACGCTCTTTGACAGCGCTTGCTCTGAATCAGGGCGTCCCTTTTTTTTTTAAAGGCGGCCTCCTGGCCGCTCGCATAGCTGTGGGTGACCACCCACAGATTATGCAAGCGGCCAGGTGATGGTCAAGACCATCGTGACCATCAGGCTTGCGACGAGACCCTTGTGGTAGGGTCTCGAGGCCGCAAGCCCCAGTGGACTTCCTGCTCTAATAGAGCAGGAAGTCCACCTACTGACATCACAAGTGATGTCAGTAGGGCCGCCCACAAACGGCAGGTGTTCCTGCAGGAACTCCTCAGTTTGCCCAGGCCACCCCCCCTGCCCGCCTCCAAAACGGGGCAAGCTGTCAATCACCATCGACAGCTGCCCCGCTTTGGTGCGAGACCCGCGATGGAGCGCCCGTCACTGGCCGGGTCTTGCGTATGCGCATGCCGGAGCCAGCGTGCGCATGCACAGCGGGGGACCATCGACCCGCTTGCGAGCGCTGTGCGCTCACGAGTGGGTCTGAATCAGGCCCTGAGTGCATTCATGGCCTTATGGCCACATATGTACAATAAAGACACCGGGTTAGAACCTGTCAGTTCATCCATTTACTGCTGCGATACGCAAGCTGCAACAGTAGTGACAATAGGACAGAGTCATTGCTGAGACATCCTATCATCACATGCTCTGTCCCGTCATCTATGGTCATTTGCTCTGGCAATGCATCAGTTATCGCTGTGAATGGGAAGAGACTGCGGAAATTCACAAATAGGCCAGAAACGTTATAGTGTCCCAGGGGATGGCAGCGTATGCGGCTCCTAAACTACTGTGATACTACCACAATGGACAGAAATTATAGGGAATGTTGTAAAATGTGATTGGATTGGAAGTTACCATTTGGTCAACAGTCAAAACTGTAAATATGCTTTCCGATCATGTTTAAAGTTATAATGCTATTACATAAAATTACAACCGTATCAGTATGGTGACTGCCGACAACATTACTGTCGACAAAACTGATGTATTGAGATTGAAGGAGGAATGGTTGCTATCTGTTTGTGTACGCGATCATCTCTTAATGACACTAAACAGCTCACAGTGACGCATAAAGTAACCCATACTTGCCAACTCTCCCTCACTGTCTAGGAGACTCTCTGAAATAGTAGCAATCTCCATGTCTCCCTGAAGAGTCTGGCAATCTCCCTGATTGCACCTTACCCCCATTACCCTCCCAGCCTGGAGCGTCCCGATAAGAAGCCCATAGGCTTCTACTGGGTAATGCCACCTTCGAGAAGATGTATTCCAGTGCTTAGTACATTTGCGGAATGCAGTAAAACTCCTGAAAACTGCATTTTCGGGGTTTTACCGCATTTTCGCCGTTAGTACATCCCGGCCTATGTGTGTTTTCATCAACCAATAGATCTTACTAACTGCTTTTGGGCTTGTTTACATTTGGATGTAAGTCAATTATATATGACACACCACTCAGGTGTAGCAGTACACGTCCACTTTAACGCTGAGCTCATAGGTGCTGCTTTCACAGTGTCCCTGAAATGCTTTTTTCGACATCCGCGCTCCGCCCCCGGGGGAGGAGACATTTCCCTGTTCCTTCCGTAGGAAGGAACACAGGAAATGTCTGTCTGTCGGCCGCGCTGGGCATACACTGCCCGATGCGGCCGACAGTTACCGGGTAAATATCGCATCGGACGGGCATGCTGGACAATCCTGCATGCCCGACCGAGCAATATTTAACCCTCGGTCGCCCGCACACACGCTACAATTATCGGGCCGATCCGCCGATATCAGGCGGATCGCCCCGATAATTGTAGCGTGTATGGCCAGCATAAGCGATATATCTGCAGATGATGGTTATTCATACACACTGAACAACCATCATCTGCATGCTGCAACGGGTCCCGGCAGCGGGAACCCGGCGTGTCCCGCCCCCCTCCCCGTGACTGCCACTGTGTGTGTGTGTGTGTGTGTGCAGGGGCGGTCTGCAGACATATCTGTCCATCGGCTGTGCAGCGCAGCCAATGTGATATGTCTGTGAAGAACGCAGTTAACAGACATATCGCTGGTACACACTGGCCGCCGTGCAGCAGATATATTAGACGATCAATTGATCAGCCAATATATCTGTCAGTGTGTACCCAGCATAAGTCGCCCACCCAGGATTGTGGTGAAAGTGGAGAGTGATCCTGTGCCATTCAGGGTTAGGCCACCATCAGAATATTAATATTTATTTCCACTGAACTTACATAATGTTGTCCAAAAAAATAATACAGGTTGAGTCTCCCATATCCAAATATTCCGAAATACGGAATATTCCGAAATACGGAATAATTTTGGCATGACTGAGATAATGAAACCTTTGATTTTTAATGGTTCAAAGTACACAAACTTTGTCTAAGGCACAAATTATTAAACATATTGTATAAAGTTACCTTCAGGCTGTGTGTATAAGGTGTATATGAAACATAAATGAATTTCATTTCTGTACACAAACTTTGTTTGAGCCACAAAATTATTGAAAATATTGTAAAAAATTACCTGCAGACTGTGTGTATAAGGTGTATACAACACATAAATACATTCTTTGTGTATATTGGGGCCCCATTCCAAGGTATTTCATTATGATATGCAAATATTCCAAAATACGGAATATTCCGTTATCCAAAATGCCCCTGGTCCCAAGCATTTTCGATATGGGAGACTCAACCTGTAGTAATTACGGTAACTTCTGTTAATTGATGTGATGTGGTACCACACAGGTTACAGAGAGCACTGTCTTATGTTCTTCTATTGTGGGTTCTAAGTGCATAATAAATAGTACAACACCTCCTACCAGCACAGTGAAACCTGTCAATTTAACATTCTCTTCGTTGCTCTCCCATAAGTACACATAATGAATAAGATGTCGTTATTGTAATAAGACAATTAGTGCAATGCATGAGAAGTTTACATTTTGCTAAATAAAAACTGTCAGCGAATGAGATTAAATGCAGCTTGTGAGGAGATGATCCTCAACCGCATGTCGGTGCCAAATTGGTGCCTTTGCTGTCAGTAGATCTTATTACTTCATTAGAACTGTGATAACTTCACTGAGTGACGTACGGCATAAGCCCTTGTTGTATTCCTTCAGGCCTCAGCAATACAACACTCTATACTACAGTACCGCAAACAATTCTCCTTCAACACCTGTCTCAGTACTCCATGAATAAGAGAAACTACATATCAGCACAGCTATGGTACAGCATGAACCATTACATTACAATGCCCAAAGCTGGCCATACACTGCATGATTAGTGCAGACAACCCAGCGGACATAGGTGGGAAGGAACAATGGCCTGATAATAGGAGTACCTCCATACAGTATAAGATGTATGTACAGTAGGTGATCTCCTTTCAAAGCATGGACTCAGCTGAACGACGGTCAGGAAGTTCGGGCAGCTTTGATAACCAAATCAAACAATCAATCCAGAATGTTCATCAGCCATTTTCAGACTGTGAACTATTATCGTTCATGTCCATAAGTCGTTTGATCAGCCGATATGAACGAATATCACTCAGTGTGTGTTGCCAGGTTAAGTTGTGAGAACAGCTTTGGTAATGGTCATGCACATGGGTATTTTAAGAAATGTTGGCTGTGCCCAATCACAAGAGACTTCGATCAATATTGGGAGACCTGAAGACAATGTTTGGAAACGGCACATGGTGCATAGTGTATGTAAATACATAGGCCCCAATTCTGATTCGGATGCAGCAACGATGACGGAGCAGTGTTTTTCACTTGCGCAGGCATCTGAGTCGCACTGTATCTGAATTTATTCTTACAGAGTCGCAGTACAAAGTTAGACACATGGAAGCAGAAGGGTACAGGGCATTCCTGGCTGGTGGCTGGTAAGTAACAGGGGCTAAACAGACACACACAGTTGTTGCACCCTATGGGAGAGTGGCGGAAATGTCACTGAGAGTGGCTGCAGAATCATAAACATAGGAGACCATATTCAGGGGGATAATCTGCACCTGCCATAGGGCTGGTGCAAGTTAGAGGTATTTCAGCGTCTACAGATGCGCAAAGTGAGCATCTCAGGCCTTTCTCATTCAGACCCATGATTGTACACCAGGGAATGGCTTTGTATAGTGATTTGCAGAAGTCGCAGATGCAACTGTGGCAAAACAAGCAACTTTATTTAAACAACACAATCCGACAAGTCCCAACGGCAGGCATGTGATGGACTGTGTAAAGTGAGTTCCTCCTACTTACATCCTCATTTAGAGCCATATTAAATTGGGCGCGAGATTTAGCAAGGAAAAAACCTTGTGCCCCTCGCGCCCAGTTTTGGATTACCTTGGGTATGCATGCTCCCGAGACCTGTGGCATCCAGTTTTAAAAAAGAGGTCGCTGGGTTGCAGACCTGAAAAAACCCGCGCCACATAAAAAAAAAAATGCTGGGAGTCCCAGCGGGCTGCTGAGAGGCTCCAGGGAGGCAGAAGGCTTGCTGGGAGATGTAGTTCTCCCAGCACCCATTACGGGGGGCATACTTACACTGGACACACACATACACCGGGGGTCACACACACACAATCATACACTCACTCATAAACACTCACTCACACTGACATACTCACCGCTGCTGCAGGAGACCGGGTCGCGACGCTGGATGCACAAGACAGCACTTTGGAAGGTATTACTGACTAAGCTAATTGGAAGCTTCCAATAGCTTAATTAGTCATTAGGAGGGGTGCCACCGACCATTTTTCCTTAAATTGTAGATTTTAGGAAAAATTGGTCGTGCTCTGGAGGTGCGCAATAAAAAACCTCCCGGCGCTCAAAAAAACAAAAACCCCGCTCCTAATTGAATAGCAAAAATCCTGCACCTACAGGAAAACCCCTTGGGTGTGGGATTTTTGCTATTCTCTCCCCAATTGAATATGCCCCTTAGAGTTTAGTCAGACCAGTGATATCACCTAACGCAAGCTATCATGTGACAAGCAGTGGATCTTGCTGCCTTGTCCAAATCACTCCATCTCTAGTCCCATTTCTCTAAACTGTTATCTGGTTCAAAATGAGATGTATCTCACAGCTCAGTTGTTGGTGCATTATCCTTCACTCGGATGAAGAATATAAAATGCCCTGCCGGACCTGCTCCGATTCGGCCCATAAACGTCCATCACAGCCACAGATGCTAGAGGGGGATGTGATGTCATGAGCTGTGTCATTGCCCCCTGACCTCCTACTGTACAATGCCGCGACTCATAGCATCATGCAGTGGGGTCACAATGACGTCTTTCACCACAAATCAGTTAATTAAGCCCTAGAACAGCCTACTTCTGTAGGGAAGTGGGTGGATGCGGGAGGCTGGTCATGTCTCTCAGGAGTCCAGGAGATCTCCCGTAACATTCCGCAAGGGCAGGCTTCATCTTAACTGTTCCTCATTTTGTTCCCTCCTGTGTTGTCAAGACAACCTTGTAAAGTCAGTATAAACAGAATTACAGTTTGCCAAATAGCAGTAAATAAACAAATATAATTCTATAGAGGTAATGTATTCAATGAAACAGACATCTATCTGAATATCTGGACAATTTCAATACAGTTTCTGGTAGCTAGGAGATGTAATCTATTATACAAAAGACTCTTTATGGATATATGCAATGCAATATTGGATGCTGTTTTATTACGAATGCCAACACAATTATATAACAGTACATAATGTACTACGAATGATGCTTCCTAGTATGCCGATTAACCCTTACAATGCAGATATTAAGCATCAGTGACAGAGTTAAAGCAATCTGCGGAAATTAAGCATCGGGTTGCTGTCCTGCTACCAATCCAAATTAATACTGTCTCTATATTCCAGCTAGCACAAAGCCCCCTGAGGAGATTTGCACATTTTAATCATTAATCTCTGCACGTACACAGGGTCCTGTCTCCCTCTCTTCTTCCCACATGAGAAGCACATGTTATGGCTCGGCCTAAGGAAACCTCTCTCGGATCTGATTGCTGAATACCCATCAGTAAGAATTAGGAGAGTGTATTGAAAACAGAGTGACTTTGGTTACCTTGGATTGCTTAGGATACACAAAAAGCAAGTCTAATTGTACCCATTACTTCTTGGAAACCCCAGTACTGTGAGTGTGTAGCTTTAACCCTTTGGCGGAGCCAGGTGTTCCAGAGAGTGGCACTCATACGGGTTTATCCTCGAAAGCAGTCAGGGGGCAACAAGAGGCAAAAAGAGGAACATGGCTCTAATTTACAATGAGGAAGTATCACATCCTGCATATTCAGTGTTAACTCTTCATGTGCCTGGAGACATTATATAAGAAATGTCATATATTTTATAGTATCTGTGTAGACGTAGGCAGCTGGCTCAGGCACCAGGCTTTGGGGATGAACCTAACTTTAAACAAACTCACTTTTTTTTCTCCCTCTAAATGTTTAAATGATTGTATTCTGCACCATGGGAGATCTCATAACGATTATATTAGTGACCATATCAACCTTCCAGAGTTTACAGTACACGGATACAAATGTTTGTGTTAGTCTGCATAAGGAATGTGAAAGCACCACTTAGGTTGCGGCCTTAGGCAACAGAATGGTTAGGCACACCCCTGATAACAGTAAGTACATACAGACAAATGCAGCTACACTCAACAATGGACTAAGTATAAATTCACTAGCCATACTTGATGGCCTATTTATGTTTTCAGGGGATACCCACTAATATTTAGTATCCCCAAGATGTAACAAGAAGGGACTTCAGCAGATATATCCAATATCTGCCGCGGTATCTTCATTTCCGGCAGAAGCCGCAGCGCCATAGGTTTCTACAAGGGCTGCTGTGCTGCCAGGTTTACCAGAGGCCCCTATCCTGGCGACTCAGAAATAATACATCCTGGCGAATAAGTGCAAGCGATAAGGAATCCTTATTATCGGAGGCAGACAGCAAATTATGATAAATATGCCCCTTGGCGAGACCACCTTGAATTGCCCAAGTTACTAATTCAGACACCGGGGAAAGAAACCCTTACCTGCCATACACTGCATTAAGTGTTTTGTTTTGTTTTTTGCTTTGTTATGTTTTTCAATTACTGTCATTATTTTCACCAATTAACTGTGAAAAAGATTAAATTACATTAATTACAGGTGCTGTTGTCCAGTTATGAAAAACAAACAAACTATAATTGCTTCCACTGATGATTCCCGACACACTTCTTTTTTTTTAATTCTTCAAATGTGCACCTACCTATAGTATGCTAGGTTTTTCATTGCTCGCATCCATAAGCTTCTTTTATTATTCAAATATGGAGGCTAGTAATGCTGGGCTATATTTCCCATAAATCTGTGTGCTATAGCTGGGAGCAATAAAGAGAAGCATGGCAATGCGGTCATCTGGCGCGTCATGCGACGGGGTCCTCAGAACTCCATCCATGTACGTAACCCATTGCAACACTAATCATACAGCCATGGGGAACGGGATTTCGTACAGCAAGTGCCAAAAATGATTCATATTTAACTTTATCTTATAACGACCGAGCTTGATAAAAAATATCCCATTTAAGTCAATGGCTGCAGAATATGTAACATATTACCCTATATATATATATATATATATATATATATATACACACACACTGTATAGATATATAGATATATATATATGATATACGTCCTGCTGTAACCTGTAAAACACATTATAAATGGGGATTTCCTGTCGAGGACCTCCGTTGTGCGTCCTAATATCTGTAACAATATACAGCAAGGGGTGGGCTATATCTAGTAACACATTATCATACTAAGCCCTGATGATATCAGAACTCGCTGTGCAGATATCATTCACAGGCTTTTGTAATGTCACCTATGTATTATTCTCGGACAAAGCACCTGCTAAATACACAAGAGGAAAGTGACATGTCACAAACCCCTGCCTTTATGTACATTGAACCTATTATATTATCCTCATGGCTACAGGTAACTATAGAAAAGAGTACATGCGACCTGAAGCAATAGTCTAGAATGGAAATCTAATATTATAGGACACAGCAGTGGGGGTGAATAACGCACCAATATCCGCGGACACGTTTAGCTGTAATGACATCTGGAAGCGATCAATTATTTAAAAGGCATCAATCAAGAAACTAAAGCAAGAGAGGTATATTCCATTACCCACTTACTACTAAACACCACACAGAAACACTTTCTTCAGCACATGTCAGTCCAATGCAATGCCTGCCTACAGTGCCTATTCTGTACTGATTCCTAGTCACAAAGGACAACACATGCATCATGCATTTCATTCATATCAATGAGCAGTAAAGGTGGCATCCAGGTGCAGCAATGCCCATTCTGCCTCACCTCTGCCAGGCATCCAGCATTCCCAGCAATAATAATGACATGAGTGCTCCATAGCCAAATGCAGCTGCCGGTGGTCCTTACCATAGAGCGTGTTCCTGGTGACCTGTCCTCCCATAGTAGATCAGCCGTCACTGGCTCCCCGCACCGTGCACACTCCCGGCAGCCAGGCTCATGTTGCAGCTACATACAGTACACACTAATAATACTCATGCAGCAGAAGGATGGACGGCTTCACTACTAACACCCACTGCCAGACCCTCCCTCACAAAGCAGCAATGTCATGTGTAGCTACATAAAGGGGAGGGCTCTGTGGCCGTCCTGAAATAGCAGATAGCACAAGCTTATTACAGCTAATGCATTGCCAGCCAGGCATCTACCAGTGCACACTCCAACCAGTGCTGCTTCCATGATGTATTGTCTATGCAGATAGATAGATAGATAGATAGATAGATAGATAGATAGATAGATAGATAGATAGATAGATAGATAGATACATTATATTTATTATATTTAGATTTTTTTTCTTATAACTAGTAATGAAATAAGGATAATTAAGAATAATACTTAAAGACTTGTATTACATATAAATATTGGGCCTGATTCACTACTGATCGCAACTGCGATTACACACGCAATCGGCTGATTGATGCATTCTGCACATGCGTATGTGTCGCAGTGCACGAAGACTTCACTGCAATCGGGACTGCGACCGCTGTGACTACGCAGACCCATCGCAGAGTGATTGACAGGAAGTTACCGTTTGGGGGTGGTGACGTGGGGGTGGTCGGCGAAACACAGACGTGCCAGAACATTTGTACTCGATGTTACCGATGGTTTTGCAGTCTTGCTAAGTATTACGGATGTGTGTAAGGTAAAGGGGGCGTCCTTATGTTAGGCTGCGACAGCATTACGATTTCAATCATTAGCATATCTTTACAGTGAGACTGCGGAGCTGATTCAGACCCGCTCGTTAGGAAGCGATCGCTCGTAGCTGGCCGATATTTGCAATCTGCACATGCGTATGTATCGCAATGCACGTGTGCGAACCACTGCGAAAGATCGGGAAGCTTTTGCTTGCCCAGTATACACAGCCCAGTTGAATTAGTGACAGGAGAGGCCGTTTATGGGTGGTAACAGGGGCAGGCCACTAGGCAGACCCTCCAACATGACCCATTCCATTAGGTACAAAATGCTCTGCTTCAGGACTGCCTTCTTAATTTATGATTGAAGCCACCTGTGCTGAAACACCATTCTCATGAAATAAGTAGCTTAACACAGTTGTCTGCAATCATTAATTAGGTGGGAAGTCCAGGAGCAGAGCATTTTGTACCTAATGGAACGGGTCATGTTGGAGAGTAGGGAAACGGGGGAGTGGAGGTACGAACACAGGCGTGCCTGAGCATTTCAACGCCGTTTCAGAGGCATGCTTAATTAACAGGCAGCATCATAGTACACATCACATGGTTGTATTTCACACTGAAGTGATCGCAGTGCTTGCGGCAGGGTATAGTCAACCTCAAGCGCTGCGAGCACATCCGATGGTGCTCGATGTACCAATGTTTTCATGCACTTCCAGGAGAGGATGTGCGCAAGTGGACGTCTTATGAATGGCTGGTGGGCATCTTCATACACAAAGTGATCGCTCGCCAAGACATAGTGGGCATGCTAATGCCTTGCCGTGCGATCGCCTGCCTTGCTGGCCGTGCGTTAGATTTGCATACGCTGGGAGCGAGCAAAAGCATCTAGCGAGCGGGTCTGAATGAACTCCTGCGTGCGTAATCGCTGTTGCGATCGCTATAGTGATCCTTATTAAATCAGGCCTATTGTCTTAACTATAGGTAAGTACTGTTACCTTTTGTCATACAACAAGGATATGCAGCGATAACATGTAAGCACTGGCATATGTTTAATGGATGCAGGGTGTGTAATGGGATACTGAGGTAAAAGGGGCCACACCACTCACCCTGCATTGATCATACTTACCTTCCAGTCAGCACTCTTGAAACCACCAGGAAAATGCCAGTGCTATTTTCCCAGACAAATACCTCCCAACCAGTGGCGGATTTTACCTAGGGGCTGTGGAGCTGCAGCCCCCCCACAGTAAAATCAGCCACTTCAGTGAGCCAGTATAGTCCGTGACTGTACTGGCTACACTGTGCTTGGAGGTAGTGGAAGCCGCTGCTTTGCCTTTCGGGCAGCCCTACATGGCTTCTCTGGGCTGTAGTCAATGCAGTCCCCAGAAGCCAGTGTTATGCGCGGCACCACCGCCGATCATGCGCATGTGCCGGTCCTGACACCAACTGGTCCCGCTTCTGCAGAGACAGTCCCGCTATTCAGGCACTGTCCCGCTGTCCCACTCATGGGCCTCAGTATCCCGCGGTGGGAGAAATCAATAGATGCGATGCGCGCGGCTTCTCTTCACCGTGCTGGGAGAGCCGGGGGCAGCCCAGCATCTCCGAGGTGCCTGGGCTCTCCCCCCGGAGTGATGATAAGGGGGAGGTGCCATGAGGCCTTGCCCCTTCACAGTGAGGCCACACCCCTTTTGCCTACTACGCACAGGGGTCCCGACCTCATAATTCACAAAGTTGGGAGGTAAGCAGACATATGCAGTCGACTCTGGCACAGTGCCAGTCTTCTAAGCGCAGGCACTAGGGGGAGCTCTGCACGGAGACTGCAAACAGGCCCCCTCCTTTGATAAAAACGCCCTTGCTTCTAAAGATATATACATATATAGTCAATCAAGACAGACTAATTATCACAATCGGGATGCTCACACAAGCACGGGGAGAATATACAAACTCCACACAGTTGGGGCCGTGGTGGGAAATGAACCCATAGGAGGGAATCAAATTGCAGGCAGGCTTTTTTTAAAAAAAATGTGGCGCTGGGTTTTTCCCACCACCCAGGGTTTTGCTATTCAATTAGGTGACTGAAAATGGGACGCTGTGATTTCAATAGAAATCACCATGTTCTTTTTCTCGCACCTCCAGAGCAAGTCTGATTTTTCCTAAAATCACAAATTTTAGGAAAAATCAGCGGGACTTGCTCTGGGACCCCAATCCCCTCCACCAAAGGACTAATTAAACAATTGGAAGTTTCCAATTAGCTTAATTAGTCCTTAATTACTCGGCTTCCGAAGTGACGTCTTCTGCATCCAGCGCCGGAGCCGGTTCTTCAGCAGCATGGTGAGTATGTGAGTGTCTACGAGTATTTTGTAAGTGTGTATGAGTGAGTGTGTGTCTCTGTGAGTGAGTGACCCCCCCCCCCGTGTGTTTGTACCTCCTCCCGTAGCCGGCGCTGGAAGAACTACATCTCCAAGCAGCCCTTGTGCCTCCCAGTAGACCGAAGCCTCCCAGCAGCCTCCTCCCCAGTGACAAAATGAAGGGGAGGCCACCGGGAGCCGCGGAGACCCCCAGACTGGTGAGTATTTTTTCTTTTCATTCTATTTTTTTTTTACGCACCGTAGGGTTTTCAGCTCTAAAAACCTGGCGACCACTTTTTTCATTAGACACCGCAGGTATCGGGAGCACGCATACCCGCGCTGATCCAAAATTGAGCTCGAGGGGCACGAGGTTTTTTACCTCGCTAAACCTCGCCCCCATCTGAATATGCCCCATAGCCTCAGTGCTATGAGGCAGTAATACCAACTGACCATTACACCATCTGTGCTGCTCACTGCATAACATCTCTCCACCTTCTGTGGCGTGCTGATGCAATGTGGTAGGCACGGTGTTATGACAGCCCACCCCAGGTTGATTTAATGGAGCTATCACCTAGAGAGGAAGGAATGGAAGCTGGACATCATAATGTAAATCCAGGCAATCTATGAGGTATTCCGCTATACCTTACACATTTGGGACTCTGGACTGATCTCTTGTGCTTAAAGTAACTGTAATAGAACACAAGGATCCTACTTTACAGACAGGTGGAGAAAGAATGACCTAAGCTCAGCTCGTTTATTTGTTCTGTGTTAGTTTTTCCCACCATTCATATAACTAGAACATAACAGGATATTCACCTGAGATCCTGTTCTGTCCATCTCACAGGTGATAAGGTTTCCTCAGTACAACAGTGATAGCACTTGGTAATTCGCTGTAGTGTATATAAACCCAGCAGATGTCACCTGCACTCTCTACAATTAATGGTAATAAATAAGTTTCTACCGCCCAGTTAAACATCTTAAATAGTTTTTTTCAGTATTTACCACATAGGCTAAATAGACACATGCATAGGAAAGCCCTGTTCTTTGGGAAGTATACAGTTACTTTATGTTCATTTAATTTCCTTTTAATTATTATTGTTTAACTACTTGTTCTTCACCAACCAGCATTTATTTCATTATAAAATTAATGGCTGCAAGATAAATGTTATTCTTCTAAATTACTTTCACATAACAGATTGCAGATGTTGCTGTATCCATTGCTGTATAGGGGGCAAGATCGAGTTATCGGCCAAATGTTTTCTATAGACAGTAATGCTGGGTACACACTAGGCTGACCCAATGGCTGACCGGCCATGCTGCCAAGCGAGCGGCTGTTTTGGTAAGCTATACACACTTACCAATTGCTTGCTCGATAAATCTGGACAGACATCACAACAGCGGGCATTTAAATTCACCCAGTTGTGATGTCAATGTCACACAAAAAAGGGTTTCTGATCCTGCACTAGTTATGTAGTGTTTATGATTGCAATATGCCGCTGACACAATAATAGGAAGACGTAATAATCAACTAAAACAATTTAGTAATTGTTAATCCTTATTATTGATGTGCTACCGCAAGCTCTATATGCATTAGTTCCAGAAAAAGAGAAAGAAAAAGTAGAGCTATTATTGCAGTGCACTATATTGTCAGTACATACTAATCTATCTTTTATTAAAACATATTAATCTTTATTCAATCAATTAAAATGTTACCATATAGGGGTTATTACCACTGGCGAAATATACTAAAATGAACTTATCGTTCAACAGAATAGAAAATGTGCATGAAAGATTGAAATTAAGTGTATTTTAAAAGAAATTCATATATGTCGCTGGCTGTGTATAATCAAATTTTATATTAGAATTGATGCTGTTTTCCCAATATCACTGTAAGGATGTAGTTATATATGGATTAGTATAGATTTACACAGTCTATGTCCTTTATTTTTCAGTCAGTGATATAATCGCCTTGAAAAAGCAGCCAGGCGAAACGCGCGTTGGCGTTTCTTTTCATATACCGTCTGGCTGTACTTTACTGTTATATGTTGATGTTTTGATGTTTATACCTGCAGCAGCACTAAGGAGTATTCTGCACGCAATACTCCTATATAGATAGGTGACTGTGTGATTAATAGAACGGAGCAGATTACTGTGATATAAGTCAGTTAACCCAGACACAAGAGCAACACTGTTGTGTGAATAAGACTACTGCCAGCATTCATGTGAAATGTTACTTTAGTAGCTAATTGAGATTGCTACTTCTCAACAGTTGCACCTGTCATTTACTTGCACAAAATTTGATACAATATAGCTGCTGCCGACATTTATTTGTCCACGATTATATCACTGACTGAAAAATAAAGGACATAGACTGTGTAAATCTATACTAATCCATATATAACTACATCCTTACAGTGATATTGGGAAAACAGCATCAATTCTAATATAAAATTTGATTATACACAGCCAGCGACATATATGAATTTCTTTTAAAATACACTTAATTTCAATCTTTCATGCACATTTTCTATTCTGTTGAACGATAAGTTCATTTTAGTATATTTCGCCAGTGGTAATAACCCCTATATGGTAACATTTTAATTGATTGAATAAAGATTAATATGTTTTAATAAAAGATAGATTAGTATGTACTGACAATATAGTGCACTGCAATAATAGCTCTACTTTTTCTTTCTCTTTTTCTGGAAGTGATGTCAATGTCACCGGTTCCTGCAGTCAGTGTACAGGTGGTCAGCAGGTCGCCTGTATATACAGGCAGATGTACCGATATATTTGCATTGGCCATGCTGCTGGGACGACCTGATGTCTGTGAACAACGTAGTTCATAGACATATCATTTGTATTCGCCTGCAGATGCACTATGCGATATGTAGTTCGCCTGCTGTACGATCAACATATCGTATAGTGTGAACTGAGCTTAACTGTATACATAAATGTTTATATATATATATATATATATATATATACACAGGTTGAGTCTCCCATATCCAAAATGCTTGGGACCAAGGGTATTTTGGATATCAGAATATTCCGTATTTTGGAATAATTGCATACCATATTAAAATGTCTTAGGAATAGGGCCCAAATCTAAACACATAATGCATTTATGATTCATATATACCTTATACACACAGCCTGAAGGGAATTTTATACAATATTTTCAATAATTTTGTGCATCAAACAAAGTTTGTGTACATACATGAAATTAATTTATGTTTCATATACACATTATACACACAGCCTATATGTAATTTTATACTTTATTTTTAATAATTTGTGCCTTAAACAAAGTTTGTGTACATTGAACCATCAAAAATCAAATATTTCACTATCTCAGTCATGCTAAAAATTTTCCGTATTTCGGAATATTCCGTATTTCGGAATATTTGGATATGGGAGACTCAACCTGTATATATATATATATATATATATATATATATATATATATATATATACACACACACACACATAATTATGTAATTATGCGAAGCTTATCTGAACCAATGAAGCTTATGATGTAGTCCTCGCTCAGGATTCCAATACACCACAGGACGATAGCCCGACACCAGACACACCAAAAAGACTCATAGTGTAGTATTAAAATCATTTTATATTGGAAATAAATGGATTATAAACACGTACAATAAAAAAAAATTGCCACAAAGCATATAAATAAGAAAGATAGAGTGGTTCACCCAGGTCCTTATCGGGATTGTCCGACAGACAACTGGAGTCCTGGTGTAGTGTCGTCCTTGGTGAAAAATACAGGATCATATACACACACACACACACACACACACACACATATATATATGTTTACATGTGTATATATATATATATATTTGTATATATATATAAATATATATTGTCCCTTTGCTTATCTCATGTTGTAAAGACTTAAAAAGGGAACTCTCGGTAACTGGTACTTTTTATCTGTTAATAAAAGAGGAAGTTCATTGGAAGAGCCTGTATAATCACGCATGTGTATGAGGTAACTGCTGCTATTCCTCACACTCCCTGACAGATGTTATGTGTTTATTGTAAGCTTTTTACAATGTTGTAATAACATTGTGCAAAACGAGAGAGGACAATGGTCAACATAATGAGGTAATACCGAAAACACAACGTGAAAGTATGAACTTTCCACACATTACAGTTTTTCACCTATATGTTTTGTTTACAAATGCCAGTTTACCCACCAATCTATTATTTGTGATGGGCATGGTACAAAAGAAAAAGTCCAGTACTAATTTAATTCCCACTCAATTATAAGAAGTATGGAATCCCGCTTCCAAATTTGCCAAAAATAAACCCTCATTGTTGCATCCATTGTCAGTATGGAAGCCTGGGGAATGCAGAATGGTGGGTGTCAGTAGCAACAAAAATAAGCAGCATAATTCATACAATTTGCAATTAAAATCACACTTACCTGTATTTCACTTTACCCCTCTGGATCTAGGTCCAGTTGGGCAGTGCGGGGGGGCTGGCATGACTTAATCTTCTCAAAGTAATAAAATAGTCTGTACTCTGTAACCTATGCATGGGTTTCATATTTAAAACTCAGATGAAATCACACAATACTTCCTATTTAAATTTCTGACGCTTTAAGCTTTTCCTGATTTCTTCCAATATATGTTTGTGTTATCCTAGGAACAGAGAGTCCTGGGGGGAATGTCCAAGGCCGAGACTGGCTCTGAGTGAGCCAGGATTCAGATATGTAGGAGGGAGGGAGGGCTTGTGTGGGGATTATCATTGTGGGTGTGTGGGTGGGTGTGAGTGAGGGGATAGTAATTTATACTATACTATGGTGAATTATATATGTTATGTGTGAACTGGTGGGGTTATTAGTATTATGGCGTAGTTCTTTATTAAATCTGAGGGCTATTACATTAATGTTGAGCCCTTTGGAGGTAAATAAACATATTTATTGACTTAGAGTGCTATTAGTTTTATATTGGGGATAATTATGGGTAAATACAACTTTTTATTGAATATGTGTACTATTATTTAATTTACGGGCTTCTTGGAAGAAATGAGGAATTGTTATTATGTTGTGAATGGTGCTAATTATGTTGAGCTCAGGGGGGGGTAGGGGTTATTTATTAAATGTGGTTTCTGTTAGTTTTATTGCACACAAATACTTTAAATTTTTTTATACTCATTTATTGAGCATATTTGAGAATACAACAAAGTAGAAATAAAATACATAGTTAAATGTTAGTATACAAAAAAAAATCTGGAAAAACATGAAAATACATTCCAACAGAGAAAAAAGCACATACAACAATTGAAAAATATAGACTCAAAAAAGAGAGCAATGACAACTATGTTCGAAGTAATAATAACGGGTCAGAGATAGTAACCAGAACAAATACTTTTAAATTAATGTTGAGGCTCATTGGGGGAACGAGATATATATTTTATATTTGGATGCTACTGATCTAAAGTTGGGTCTGGGGGTAAATAGTACCTTTGTCTTTTTTACATAGTACCCCAATAATCCAGCATCCGGCTCAGCAGCACCTACGCTGAAAACACCACCAGCAGCAGCAGCTGGTATCCAAAGCTGCAAGAACAGGTAGAAGAGAGCAGTCAACTGTCTGATTCTGGTTGGACAGTCATGATTTTGGGGCCAATTAATCAATAACTGCATATTTCAATGCGATCTGGGCGCGATATTAGCACCGATGATGATCATATTGCAGTATGCAATAACACAGGCTGAATGTATTAAATAGCACACGCAGGGACAGGGACTCTTCCTGTAAATTTTGCAAAGTGTAGCCCATAGGCTACAGCAGCACAACAAAATCTTGTCTGCGGGGACCAAACTCAAATCTGACAGCTTTACAACCCCCATAGGAACCTACTGGGGTTGAGGCTGCTGATGAAAATACAGGGACCTCCATAGTACATCTGGGGGATACATAATATTTGTGGATATCCCACGAAAACTGGTGTTTTGGGGGAATATGCCACAAATATTTCATGATAAATAGTCCACTTTGAAAGACTGTTCCACCTGACAGGAGTCCGCATTTTGTTTTCTCTATCCTGGCCTTACTTCCCTAGGGATAACAGCCCTGTGGTCAGTCTAGTGTCACCAGTGATGGTAATGGAAAAGTTTGGGGGACCCCATGATCTTTTTTTTTAATTCTTTTATTTATATTCTCTAAATTTTTTATTTATATTCGGTGACTTACAAAGACATTTTATTATCATTCACAGAGTTTATTAGAATTGCAGAGGTACAAGTGTACAGATATTGTCTGGCTCAGTGCTTCCCAAACTTTTTTGAATCACGGCGCCCTAGAGTACCAGCATTGTTTTCACGGCACCCCTAAGCCAAAAACTTGTTATTCAGAAATTCAGAAAGAAATGTAGTAAAGTAGTAAAGTGAAGTAAATTGTGCTGACCTGCCATCCTTAGGTGGACAGGTTTGCGCTGCTATTTGTCCACATATTTACATTACATTGACCATAAATAACTTGATTTGGTGCTGGACCATCAACATGAGGCACCCCTGAAAGTGTCCCGAGGCACCCCTAGGGTGCCACGGTGAACAGTTTGGTAACCACTGGTCTGGCTATACAAAGATCCCTGATTGCAGTCAGTATAATAATTAGCATTGCCCATTTAATTTAATGTACTAATTCCACTATCTTGCATTACTTCTAATATGTAGACATTGCAAATATTGTCGGAACCAATTTATGATCTGTGATGTTATTTATTAAATTATTTACAAAGATTACAAGTAAAAATCTAAAAAAAAAACCCTGAAATCACCAGTTTTGCTTAAGTCCTATTTTTCCTTCGAGTGTACCTTTACCTCTCTTCAGCCACCTGCACGGTTCCAAGGGATAAGCTACAAGGTTAGCCCAGGGCCACACCACTTAAAAAATCTCAAATGTCCCAGCTCTGTATTTTGAATGACCCACTACATTCCTGAGTATTTAGTTTCACCAAACGGCATTCCTGGTTTATCTTGTCCGCCCATGATACGCAAGTGGTGGTTAATGCTACTCTCTGGTTGGTGTTAAAACCAAGATTTTTTGTCCTGCCATGCATAGTCCATCAGTGGCAAATGCAGGATATCTAGAGGGGGGTTTCCAAATGCTTGATTTTAGAGCGAGTGTGGTCAGTCCATGAAGAGGGCATAATTAGCACTTATCCAGCTTTAATATATTGTGTTGCATAATTCCAGCATATACAGGACCAGCAATCACAGTAAGCCATTAGATGCAGCAGTAGGGCCATCCTGTCTAAGAAAAATGTTTTTTTTTCAGATGTGGGCACCATTCCTGAGCATTGGAGCAAGTCCGGGAGTCTGAGGGCGCAGCAGAAAAACCTAGCACTGCCCTGGACATATATGTACATATTGGTCTCCTTATGTACTGGATAGTGTATTATTATACAGTATTAATAATTAACCCTATTGATGTTCTATAGCAGTGCACCCCTAACAGTGCATGTTTTCCTCATCTCCTAGTTGGTACAGAGGTGTATTTGTCACTGGCTGACACATTTTAAAAGATCCACAGGTGGTGCTAATCATTTCATTTGTGATACTGAGAAGAACATGCAGCACCAGTAACCTTCTATTATATTACTATTTCTACTGTGGTCATGGTGTGTGCTGGGGAGGGGGGTTTCCAGGCAGACGGAAACCCCCCCTGCGTTAGCCTATGCCCATCATCCAGAACATACTGCCGATCACAAAATAATGAAATAATGATTACATAGTTCTAATGCAGGGCATTTTTAAATTATTCTAGAATAACCCCCCCCACCAAAAAAAATGGCCTCTACAGTAAACAAATATTTTGTTTAAAAAATTTGTGTAAATGCTTAAAAAATCGTCGGAATTGCAGAATCTTTCAATTAAATTAAATTTCTGTTGGCCCTAAATTTATACTAAGAAATATTTTGCAGATGGAAAGCATATTGCTGATAATGTTGTCAAAGCTCAATTTTCAAAGACCAGAATTTTTCTGTGTTTCCTTTAAAATTTTGTTTTCACGACTTAGGAATTTTTATAGCCACTTATAAATATCTCCCACTCATTCCAATTTTGATCATGCTATGACTGTGGAGTTTGAGTTAGCTGCCATGACAACACCAGTTGCAGGAATAATTTTCAACGTTAATCTAAACGCAGCGAGTAGTATGATGGAAGCACGTCTGATAAGACTTCCTTGCGGTGGCGTAGAAATGAGGGGAGCAGTAGGTCGCATGGCCAGCTCAGCAAGGGGCTTTACAATGTTGTCATTAGACTGCACAGTAGTGTAGCCAACATGGAAGTAGCAATGTTGCAATAATCGGAGCACCTTTATACACTGCAAGGTGTATGGAGGTGATCTCCATTTGCTGCCTATAGTCAGGAGGATTGGACAGGTTTGATAACCAAATCAAGCGATCCTGGCCATTTTCCAGCCCTTCTCAGGCTATAAACGATAACCGGTCGAGTCCATACACTGAACTACAATCGTTCAGAACAATAATTTCATATGCTCATCTCAACGATTATTGTTTAGTCACAGTGTATGGCCAGCTTTAGTTGGAAGCACTGGGCAATGACATCACCGCACAGCACACACTTAAGCTGGGTACACACTGTGCTGACGGATCCGGTGGCGGGTGAATCCGCCGATACAGCAACCGATCAGGTAAGCTATACAGACTTACTGATCGGCCGCTCTATGTGTGCTCCCTGATATCACAAGTGGGCGAACATTTGAATTTGCCCCGCACAATTGAGCTGTCAGTCACTGGCAGTCCCTGCAGTAAGTGTACGGGCGGTTGGGTGACTGTCCGTACACACGTGCAGATGCACCAATATATACATATCTGCAGATGTATTGGCCAACTGCTGTGCTGCAGAGGGGTACACACCCGCTGACGCGCTTGTGATATATCGCCCGTTTGATTTAATGGACAATCTATCGCCCAGTTAGTACCCAGCTTTAGCAACGAGTGAGATATTCTTGTTATCACTCATTACTAATCTTAAATGGCGCTTAAACCAAACACATGACCGTTAGAAGCACCATATAAGATTAGCAACAAGTGACAACAAGAATATCACTCGTTGATAAATCTGGGCCTTGATTACAGAAGCAGAATGTTTCCAGTAGCTGCTAAACCCACGGTGCCTGCACTCTCTGCCAGGACCTTGCTTCAAGGCTCTGGGGCCACTGCATTCACATCAGTATAAGTGATATGTTTGACCTTTGTTGTTTAACATTTTGCATGAATTCATTTTGTTTGTCACAGAGGTGACTTTCACACCAAGCTCTTCCTGCAACAGTGTGACAGGAGCCTCGCCCAAGTGATCCCTATTGCTGGCAAAAAAACAAATCTGACCATCAGTCTGTGGCTCTCCCGGCTTGCCTCCATTGCCCTATAACATGACACAGCCTATGTGGTGTAATCACTAACTTTGGTCACTGCGTCTGTTAAGGCCAGCGTCTCCTGCTGTGAGTGGTCTGATGATCTGATTGTCTAATAAAGTTAATACATAATTGAGGAGCAGGAGATAGATATTGAATAACAAAATATCATTGTGGTGACAGCAGAGGATAAAAGGCTTTGGGCCTGATCCAGAAGTGGACACCTTTGTGCAGTGCGACTGTGTCTTTATGGTAATGCCGCAGCCGATGGGATTTGCACAGAGATGCCGATGGTCGAAATACCAGCGCCGGAATCCGAACAGCATTGGGATCCCGGCTTCAGAATCCCGACCGCTGGCATCCCGAAGGTAAGTATTGGGTGTTTGGGGAGGGTTAGGTTCAGGGTGCGGGGTTAGAGTTAGGCACTAGCAGAAGGGTCAGGTACTATGGGGGGAGGGTTAAGTTTAGGGTGTGCGGGGAGGGGGAGGTTAGGGTTAGGCACTGGGGGGAGGTTAGGGTTAGGCACCAAAAATGGAGAGTTAGGGTAGAAAGAGGGGGGGGGGGGGGTTAGCATACCGACCAACAAGTGTAGGTATGTTAATCCTATCGGGATCCCGGCATTGAGATTCTGGCCGCCAGCATCCCTAAGGTAAGTAACGGAGGTTAGGGAAGGGCTAGGTTTAGGGTGCAGGGTTAGGCACTAACGGGAGAGTTGGGGTTTGGTACTATGGGGGGAGGGTTAGGTTTAGGACACGGGGAGGGGCAGGTTAGGTTCAGGCACTAGAGGGGGAGGTTAGGGTTAGACACCAAATAGGGGGGTTAGCATACCGACCAACAGGTGTCGGTATGTTAACCCTGTCGGGCTAAGGCCTAATGAGTTAGGGTGCTTATATACACAGAGGGCTAAGGCCCAAGGAGTTACGGTGCTTGTATACATTGAGGGCTAAGGCCCAAGGAGTCACAGTGCTTGTATACACAGAGGGTTAAGGCCCAAGGAGTCATGGTGCTTGTATACACAGAGGGCTAAGGCCCAAAGAGTTACAGTGCTTGTATACACAGAGGGCTACGGCCCAAGGAGTCATGGTGCTTATATACACAGTGGGATACGGCCCAAAGACACAGAGTCTACTGTGCCGCCAGAGAGAAAGAGGCCAGCACGGAGGCTGCACACGGGCCCCCTCCTCTTTTTAAACCGTCCCTGCATAGACCACTTAATGTTTAAACATGCATCTGTGGGCAAAAAACTCTAAATGTAATTAGTTTCTTAACTGCGTCTCATTATGCTCCTACAGTATGTATAAGATATATGTACACTTTTAACTGTGTTGATGCGCTGAAAGGGAACAAGTGTTGTCAAAATGCATTTCAGTGCAAGACAAGGAAACACAAATGAAAATGCAAATACATACAGTCTCACTGGGTCAAATGATTTGATTTTCACTCCCATTTACATGAGCTTAACTTACGAGTACTGTACATTAGAAACTCCTTTCAAGTAAAGAATCTAAAGTGTAATTGACAACACAATGTAATATGGATGGCAGAATCAGAAAAGGAGGATTAGGTTTGGTGGAATGTTTTCAATCAAATGGATTGGACTGAAGCTGATTGCAGATCTGTATTGCAATCATGTGATTAAAAATCGAATAATCCTACTAGTGTGTGTCGTACATGGCAAATGCTCTGAATATGTGTTTCTGATCTGTCAGAGCAAAAATTTAATACATTTGAAACCACCACTAATTTTTTGACTACTGATCTGTTAAAAAAAAAAAATGTTTGTAACCTGTGTGGCTCAGTTGCATTATTTATATGGCTGTACAGAGATGCTGCAGATATTCATTTATAAATAAAGAAAATATTGGTGCATTTGGGAGCAGCTTTAAACTAAGCAGCAAAGGTTACAGCAAACAAAAAGGAACACAGAAGTGTAGTTTATTAGCTATGCAGGCTTGTGCCCTGGCCTGGACCCATAACTCGCCCGTTCTTGGTGGATGAGAATGTAGAGGTACAGTAGGGGTGGAGGAATCGCTGACTCTGAGCAGTCCCATACTTCAACATGCCAGCATACATGAGTAACTGAGAGACCAGAAGTGACATCAGAGTCTACCATTTGCACAGATGTTTGTGCCACCGAACCAGAGAGGGAGAAGTGCAAGAGAAGAGAAAGCGGCGCAGCCATTACCCTGAATGCAGCCTTAAAGACTGGAGCTCAGTCCAATGAGACTTCCAGGGAGACTTCTACAGCTGTTGGAAGAGTGTACTGTGGAGGAGGAGAGTGTACTGTGGAGGAGGGAGCTGCAGATAGAGGTGCAGTCAAAGCAGGCAACACCATTACAGAGAAACTGAATGTGATATAGGGAGGGCTTCCAGGAACTTAGAACAGCTCCCAGTCTATCAGAGAAAGCTGCTCGGTTGGCAGAAATCTATTAGGTTACTAGAAGAAAGAATCACAGATGTAACTCAGAGTGACATCTGCCATTTCCAGAGAATTGTCTGCAAGTGTGAGAGAGAGTAATCTGCCAGATATGTAGAGCCAGTTGCCAGAGTCCAGGTCCAGTGCAGAGGAAATCCGGGTTCAATCCAGAGGGCCTGGATTTGTTACCACATCCACCTTGTGGCCTAGTGAAAAAAGCCATTGGGGACGCATTACAGCATTTGATCTGTGTTTTAACTGCTCCCCAGGTCTCCAGAACTGATCAGTGTCCACAAAAACTGTTGGTAATCTGCTACATACTGCACCACACCATACATGGAACTGAGCATTGGTACAGAGGCTGCCCTGAGCTACCAGTCTGGCTGTGAACTGATGAACACTGCCAAGGCTAGTCCTACCTACGTTTGCTCATATTGGTGTCTAGTATCCTTGTTGGGACTAGTACTGTACTTCTATTATCATTGTTTTTTTCCCAAGTGAGAGGGTGCAACTCATTAACACTGTTTTCATGTTAGACTTATTATTGTGATATTCAGCATAATATGCTACTACTACCATTAGCTTATCTATAATGGATTCAAGGTGTGCAGTGTACCTTGAGATGCTGGGTCCAGGAGGCCCACACCACACACCCTGCACCCAGAAAATTATTATACTTACCTCTCCGGAGTCCCGTGTCTTCTAGTTCTGCAGACTGAAATCATGCAGAGCAGCCGCCATTTTCCACTATGTAGAAAGGGGCCCTAGACTGCACACCCAGAATATATATATATATGGGAGGTGCTACCTGTGGAGGCCAATGTTGCAAACACAAGAAGAAGAGTTACAGGTGCACAACTCCAACATTACTAATTATATAAAATACAATACATTTTGCAATAGAGTTTTGCAATAAATAGATAGGGGTTTGGGCATAATCATGGCCATGGTTATGGGCCTACCCACCGCGCACAGGTAACCTCTGAGGGTAGGTCCCTAACATACTGGGGTTGAAATCCAGAGTGCAGGACACCCCCAAACAAGCCCAGCTAAGCCACCCCAGAGCATCACTCCAATGAGGAAAGGTAAAGTGTAAAAAGGTGATTGATAGATAGATAGATAGATAGATAGATAGATAGATAAGAGCAGCTACTGCTGCATGTAGTGAGGTGAAAAATAGAGATGTAAAAAAATAATATATATTAAACAAACAATAGAGGTGCTAGAAAGGAAAATGTGTTTATAATGCGATGCCCTGAAGTAGCCCAACCAAAGCAATCCAGGGGACCCATGCCCCAAAAATCAACCCATAGCTGCACTACAATATAAAAATGTTTAGGACTCACCTAGATTGTGCCTCTTACTAAAGTGCAGTCAAAATGCCAGATCCCTGCTTAAAACCAACAGGGAACAGCTGGGAAGGGGTGCTAACCTAGATTGAAGGTGTCTCATACCTTCAGGTGTGCATAGGAGCACAGTAAGTAGACTATGTAGAAAGGGGCCCTAGACTGCACACACAATACAATACATGGGCGTGGTGGGTAGGCCAATAACCATGGCCATGATTATGCCAAAACCTCTATCTATTTATTGCAAAATATTGTATTATATATTAGTAATGTTGGAGTTGTGCACCTGTAACTCTTCTTCTTGTGTTTGCCATTTACCACTATGATTTGCGCATGCGCACTAGAGGGTCTACTGCACTGTAGAGGGTCCGCATGGATGCTGTACATAGGCCCCTTCCACTCTTAAAACGCCCCTGGCTGCTCCCTCACCCTTTACTGACTCAGCACATGGGTTCATACCAAGAGTGTAATCCCTCTGAATCTGTGCTTTTCCATGTCATGTCCTTTCAGGACGTTGGCCAGTTTAGGGTGTGTACCTGTAGGTATAATTGTGACTACTGTTCACATTAAGTAAATGCCCCACGTGAGAGCGGCTATATGCTAAGAGTAGGAGCACCAAAAGAGGGGGTAGCAGGTACGCTTTACCCACTGTTAGAGGAGCCCGCATCCTGCAAACTCCCACCCCCAATGCGGTACTTCGGGCAGGGAGAGAGAGGACTGACTGCTGCTGTAACAGCCTCTCTCCCCAGCCTTGCACCCACGCTGCTCTCATGCTCTGAGCTGGGCTATGGAGAGAGGCTACATCGGTCACACTCGTCTCCCCTCCCCCTGGACACCGTCTCCCCTCCCCACCAAACACAGGTGCTCCGAAGCGGCTGTGAATATATTGTATTTTTTCTTTTTTGTATGGAGGGGTCTGGCCACTCCTCCCAGAGTTGGTCATGCCCCATCCCAGTATTGGGGCCCATCAGAGCTGTTGGTGGCCCTGGCTAAGAATGAATCAATAAAAATGGTACTGCACACAGTCACACAGCCAGCCCGGTTCACATTGCCATTGCTGCTTTGATATCACTGCTATTTCTTAATATTTTATTATAAGAAGATTCAATTAGCCACCAGGTAGCTTCGGAACCACACATGATAAGGCTATCCAGGTACCTAGCTAGGGAGCTTTTGCAAGGTGTTCCTCCAATAAAATTGAACAGCTACCATCTTGTCATTGTTGGGTGCGGTTACATAGTGACAAACAATTTGTGTTGCTGTTACGCTAATCTTCTGCAAATAGATTGTATTACGGTCTGATTTCTTGCAAATTGCATTTCATAGTCTGTCATTCAAGACACTGTAGGCCTGCGTCTTTATTCTAATGCCGTGGTGGATTGTCTTCCATATAGAGACGCCCCCCGGCTGTGGTGCTAATCCATCGCTGTGCATATTAAGATGCACCATTGCTCAACATATTGGTCGTACCATTGGAGATTACACAAGCCCTATGGAGGCAAAGAATCTCTGTCTGAACATGGCTGTCTGTGTCAGTGCAACATGTGCAGATTGAAAGCATCGTCAATTCTGAATTAGCAATGCTTAACCGTCTTGGTACATATCGCCATTACCTGCAGTTAGTGTACACCTCTGAAATAGGCCCCCAATGTTAACACTACCTGTGGGAAAATTAAAGCCCTGTAGAAGCTGGTGACTCATCCAGAGACAAATAACACATTTCAATAAATATCAGGCATTATACAACATTAATTTAAATGTGATCTGAAACCCAATGTACAGCACAAGAACCCTTCTGTATTGTAGGTACAGCTCCTGAAATGTTATGTCAAATGACCATTTAATTGGGAGAATTGTTGATCCAAACGTATAGGTTATGAAGTAGATAAAGGTTAATAATAATTTTGTGAATGGGCCTTTGGGCCTGATTCAGAGCCGGACGCTCTGACCAGAGCGCTCGCTCTGAATCAGGGCCCACCTCCATAAATATGGAGCGTCCTCCTGGACGCTCGTATAGCTGTGGGTCACCACCCACAGCATATACGAGCGTGCAGGATGATGGTCGCGATGGTCTTGACCATCGCGACCATCGCCACTGCGAGCAGAAGCCTGTGATGTCAGTGGGGCCGGCTTCTGACGGTAGGCGTTCCCTTGGGAACACCTCCGTCAGGGAGGCACGCCCCCGGCACGCCCACCAAAGGGGGCGTGCTGTCAATCAACATCGACAGCACGCCCCCTTTGATCAGACACTACGAGCGAAGGAAAGTCCTTCGCTCGTCGCGCATGCGCACGACGGAGCTCCCTCCGTTGTGCGCATGCGCAGTGCAGACCATCGACCCACTTGCGAGCGGACAGCCGCTCATGAGTGGGTCTGAATCAGGCCCTTTGTGTATTGAAGCATATGTACTGGAAGGATGTGATTTTTAACAAACCGCGCTTGCTTCAGAACCTGCATACGGTGTTCACTTTATAGCAATTACTCGTACGAGTCATACAGTTCTTAGACATATCTCCACTTGCGACTGAGTGTGTTTAACTGGGCGTGCCGTGGTTACCAAACTGGAATTGTGGGCTATGAGGTGAGCGTACGTAGAGATCCTTCTCACCTCTCTTTGGTCATTTGCACTAAAAATAGGGCTGGCAGCAATGTGAGATGATGATGGGAACAGCTACTTTCCCTAGATGGGGAAGTGACGTCGCCTCTGGATACTGGCGGAAACCACATTTATTTCCGAACCCAAGTGAAGCCTATTTACTATACTTTCATTTCAATACAAATTAAAGTTTATGAAGGTAAACACTGTAATCTGAATCATTCATGTATACATGTAAGCATTTGCCACCTACGGTATATATACGCATGTTGATAGAGATAGTATATGACACAAAGCAAATAAAATGTTATAGTTATGTAAAAAGAGAACATGGAAAGTTTGGAAACCAGAAGTTACAAGGGTAGAGGTTACCACTGGTTACTTAGCCTGATAGCTAGACAACAGGATCTTAGGGGCTGATTTTGCGTGCAATGCTAAACGCAGATTCACGATTAACGGGAAACTGCGCGTGCGCAGGATCCATTCTGCAAGTGTGCAGAATGGATCCTGTGTAATTGCATGCAGCCCCTTAGATGCCTCTGCCTTATTGACAGGCAGAGGCATTTAAGGGGTGGTGCGGGGGCGGCATTCCCGGGAACGGGGGGTGCGCCCCATTTCCTGGAAGTGGCAAGGCCAGGGACTGCGTTGACGGACGAGGTTTCCTGGTCTCGCAAGCTGGAAAGCCTGAGTAAACTGGGGCTTACTCAGCTGTCTGGTGACCAAGCGCCATCCACCATCGTGACCATCGGTCGCAATGGTGATCCCAACCTGCGACCTCAGTCGCAGTGCTGGGATCGCAAATGCAGCAGGGGATATCATACACCTCCTGCTGCATTTGTATATACTGTATGCAAGAATGGAATTGCAGAGCTGCCTGCGTGTAGCTTTGCAATTCCGTCCACTTCTGAATCACCCCCTCAGTCCTAGTCGACCATTTACATGGATGGATTGTCGGAACTGATCTTTGGTGGCCAGGCTGAGTGACTGGATCACATGGGGCCCAATCAGCTTGGCCGAACACAAATACAGATTGCACAGAGCCAGTCATGTTCTAAAGTCTGATGTATAACAATTCAGTCAGATTTTTTTTTATCACCAACAGATTGGTTATCATTGGGAACACATTCACTTGATAGTTCTAGCCCAGCTGTCTTATGTATTGCTAAACTGGTTCACAAAACCACCACGTGGTGCCAGCTTTAAAGTTTATTATCAACATCCAGGAGAACCAGAGGTGTAACTAGGGTATTTGGAGCCCAGGGCAAATGTAAAAATGGAGCCCCCCACGCCCCCTATGTGCACGCACCTTCGAAAAATGGGCATGGTCACTTAAAAATGGGGCGTGTCAGCATGACACATACCCCTTTACCGTCACTCTAAACATTCCTTTCCATATGCACCTTAACCCCAGTAGTGCTCCTTATACAGTACCCCCAGTAGTGGTCCCCCTTATGTAGCCCCTCATTTGTTCACCTTATTCAGTGCCCCCAGTAGTGGTCTCCCTTATGCAGTGCCCCATGTGGTGGTCCCCCCTATAAAGTGCCCCCAGTAGTGGTCCCCCTTATATAGTGCCCCCAGTAGCAGTCCCCCCAATGCAGTGCTCCCAGTAGTGGTACCCCCTTATGCAGTGCCCTTTATATATTGCCCCCAGTAGTAGTCCCCCCTATGCAGTGCCCCCAGTAGTGGTACCCCCTATGCAGTGCCCCCAGTAGTAGTCCCCCCTATGCAGTGCCCCCAGTAGTGGTACCCCCTATGCAGTGCCCCTTATATAGAGCCCGAAGCAGTAGTCCCCCCATGCAGTGCCCCCAATAGCGGTCCCCCTTATGCAGGCCCCCAGTTGTGGTCCCCCCTATCCAGTGTCCTTATACAGTGCCCCCTGTAGTGGTCCTCCCTATTTAGTGCCCCCAGTAGTGGTCCCCTAGTAGTAAGCCCCATATATTGTGTCCCCAGTAATAGTCTCCCTTGTGCCCCTAGTAGTAAGCCCCTTATATAGTGCCCCCAGTAGTAGTCCCCAGTAGAGGTTCCCCCTCGATGCAGTGCCCCCAGTAGTGGCCCTCCAAATTGCAGTCCCCAGTAGTGCCCCACAGCCAATAGAGGTCCCCCCCCCCAGTAATGGTGCCCCTCCCCCCCTGTAGTGCAGACACACAAGTAAAAAAAATACACTTACCTTAATCCATGCTCTGGCTCCGGCCACTGCTCCCGCCTCTGCACGTCAGTCCTCCCGGGCTGGCGCGCTCTGCATTATGGGAGAGACATCATGACGTCTCTCCCATTACCCACTGCAAGAGCCGCAAGGTGGAGCTCATGAGTGAGCTCCAGCCCGGCTCTTGCAGTGGGCGCTGCAGCAGTCAATGAGAGTATGTCTGACTCTCATTGGCTGCTGGTTAACACACACATTGCCGCCGCGCCGGCAGCGATGTGTGTGTTAAACTGCACAGCCTGAGCCCGCCTCCCACCCTCCTCCGCTGTTGGGTAAGCGCTCAGGGGGAGGGAAGGGGCTCGGCTGCTAAGCACAGGACCGGCGCTGGGCGCAGGGAAGTCTAGTGCCGGTCCTGTGTAAATGTGTAGCGCTGACCGCACACACTGCGGTCGGCACTACACTGCCTAACTAGGGCGGGCCGGTACCATGGCACGAGGGGGTGCCGCCGGTCATACGGCGCCCAGGGCACATGCTCTGCTCGACCCCCCTTAGTTACGCCACTGAACAGTTCAAGGAAAGTATCTGATAGAAGAAATACTGATTATAAGCTTTGTGATTTGTCATGCCTAGATCCTCAAAGAGACATGCTATTATTATCGTCCAATGTAGCCTGCAGACTATCCTTGTACAGTCTACTACTGTATACAGGGGAGTAGCGAGGGTGGTTCCAGTGGAGCATGAGCTCCGGGTACCAAAATGGACAGAGGGCGCCATGCAGAGTTCTGGAAATTCATGGGGCGCTACATAATTTGACGCCCGCCTGTTAGTTTTATCTCGGTTAGTTTGCTCTATATCCTAAATACACTGGTAGGTTAATTGGCTCCCAACACAAATTAACCCTAGTGTGTATGTGTGTGCGCATGTGATAGGGAACATAGATTGTAAGCTCCACTGGGGCAGGGACTGATGTGAATAGCCAAATATTCTCTCTGTAAAGCGCTGCAGAATATGTGTGCGCTATATAAATAACTGGTAATAAAATAAATAATAAATAAATAAGTTATGGATTTAAAAAAAATATTATTAGGGGACCTGAAATTATAATAATGGTGGTAGACAGAACATGACATGGTTAGTAGTACTCACAATATAGGTGTAATGTATATTTGCGAAGTAGGAGCATAGCTGAGAAGGGAGTTTCCCATAGGTGTCCCCACTCCAGTGATAGCTGCTTGTGGCAGTAATTGCAGTAATAAGCTGTGCACCCTGTGTAATCTCGCTCTAGCACATGTATTCTGTCAATTTAAGTTAAATGATCAGAATATATAATACAATCTCCTCTATTGACTGATAATGGTTCAAACAAAGGAGATAAAGTCAGATCCTAGGTGCTATACATAAATAAAGCAGTGTCAAAGGAGCTACCCCTTAATTGCATCACCAAAGCATTCTGGACCTCATTCAGAGGCGGTCGCTCGGGAGCGATCGGTCGCACCCAAAGTGATCGAGAATATGCAAAGCGAGTGCTAAATCGCAACGCACATCGTAAGCATCGTTATTGCAACGAGATGACGTGTGTGATGACTCGCTCAGTAATATATGCACGCCCTTAAAATGCCCTTTTTAAGGTCACCCACGCCTGTGTTCGCGCCACCACACCCCTGTTCACAAGCACCTTCCCCTGTAACCACCCACAAACGGCACGAAATGTCAATAACAGCTACGACCTCGTAGTGACTAGCGAGCAAGAGGATTGCGGTCGGAAAGACAGGCTTGCGCACGTGCACTGCCATGTGTGCGCATGCGCAGTTGAAAAAAACATCGCTCGCTACGTCCAATCGCTCTGTGCGACTGCCTCTGAATGAGGTCCTCTATTCCCCCAATGGGACCTCAACGCCCAGCGTGATACTGTCACTGTTTGCTGTTTTTCTCTTTACTTCAGTATTCCCCCGCAGGCTGGCCATACCCCACTAGCTCAGTTCAGTACAGGGAGGGGCGGGGGGGCGCTATGACATGCAATGTCTCCGGGCGCCATGGTTCCACGCTGACTATATACAATGATGTGTGATATTTCTGTACTTTTGCAGTGTATATGTATGCTTTGTATATAGGGAAGATGTCATGATACATTCTACTTCGCCATTTTACTCCATGATCCCCTCAGAAATCCTGGGCTTTATCCTTGATTATGGAGGACAAAGTTGGTGGTATAGAATCGGTATGATTTACCGCTGGACCCATGCCCGGTGGTTGGAATCCCGACAGCGGCATCCCGGCAGAGCAGGAAATCCTGATCGTCCAAGGTAAGTATTCTCTAACATAATTCTACCCCCTAACCCTAACCCTCCCTTAGGGGTGTCCAACCCTAAGTTCCCCCTGAGGGGTGCCTAATGCTAACCACCCCTTCCCCTAGTCTAAACCTAACCTCCCGGGGGGGGTGCCTGACCCTATGCCCCCCCCCCGGGAACCCTAAACCTAACCCTCCCCCCCACGACTATCTGCGCTCGGCGCCCGGCGTCCCTTCGATCGTCCCTTCAGTATGTCTAATGACAGGCGTCGACATATCGACGCCTGTCTTTAGACCCTTGCCGGGATATGACAGTCGGGAAGCCGGCTGTCGGGATTAGGTTCATCGGCTTCCCGCCTGCATACTGGCAGTATTATGTTGTAAATACCGAGGGACAATTCCAAACTACTTGGAATGTTTGCTGTGGTGACATAATCCAGAATAAAATAATGGAAAAGGTCTTCTATAAGATCACTGCAGTAGGGCAATTTATATATTTAACATGGAGTGGGCATTCCCAGGAAATATGGCGTCATTCAGTGCTATAACTTATTTAAAATTCATCTGATTCCACTTTCAATTTTAATCATAGGTAACCAGCTGTAGATATTGTACATCCTGACCAAACAGGTTTTATACCTTGTTTGTTACCAGTCCAAATCTTAGGTGCTTTGGGCCTGATTCAGAGCCGCTCGTAAGCGGGCGCTCGTTCGTTCCGAGCGATGTTTGCACAACTGCGCATGCGTACGGATCGTAATACGCATGCGCGAACCAGTCAGTGCGGCCGAAAATCGTTTGTTCGCTAAATAGCGAATGCCTGCTATTTTGAGTGACAGGAGGAGGCGTATGTAGGTGGTAACAGGGGAAGGTGCTTGAAAACGGGGAGTGGAGATCCGAACGCAGGCGTGCTTAAAGGTCAAAACGGGCGTTTGAAGGGTGTGCATAATTAATACAGGAGCGTCATTGACCACGTCACTGGGTTATTTTATAGTCAGAACTGCTCGCAAGATTGCGGTAGGAAAAACCAACCACAAGAATAGCGAGCAGTTCATACGCTGGTCGATGTACTCGATTAATCTAATAAATAGCGGACATGACGTAGGATGCGAGCGGCCAGGGGGCGTAGTTTTCCAAAAAACGAACACATGTTTTGTTCGCTCGTTCAGACCTAGAGGCGTGAACAGACCGCAAAGAGCGAACGGTTCATTTGAATAGCCACCCCTTTTTTCTGAACGAGCGAGCGCAAATAGCGTCCGGCTCTGAATGAGGTCCTTATTCCCCTATTACAGCTTCTGTCTGGGGGCAGCCCTTGCTCCAGTTGTCATGTCTTTGGATGCCACTAGAGCATTTGATTGTCCTCACATAAGGGAGGTAATGGAGAGGTTTAGACTGGGTCTTGTATTTCATACAGTAGATGTGTCAAATTCCTATATTCCAATCCAAAAGCTAGAGGTTGTGTCACTGGGTATATTATGGATTCTATTCAGTTGGAAGGCCTAGTCTGCATCACTATCAAGCCCCTGGTTTGTGCTATGAGAGACTGTTTGCATATATATTTGCATATCACATTGGGAAGACAAAATTGCTCTATAGGCAGACTTTGTGCTCTCTGCCGCCAGGGACTTCCATTTTGAACAGGCTTGGCAGGTACTCTTGTCTATTAACTGGGACCATATTATGCATATTTATAATGTGTGCAGGGTGTGTGGTACAAGGACCCTATTGCTTGCACAAGGTAAAATGCGCGTCAGGCGGGTGCTGTTTAAAGGAGGGGACCCCTGCACATGGGCCGCCTTGGGCGTTATTATTACACCCCTGACTGGGACAAACCAAATATTTTTTCGATTTAACATGGTTATCCAAATCTTGCCCCTACTTCAGAAAAGCATTTGGATCTCAAGTAAGACTTTTATGTAGCCCTGAACTTCCAACCTCAAATTGATCTCCTGAAAACTACAGTAGGATCCACACATGGAAAAAAAATCTAAAAGATTAAAGATCTAATGATAATGGCTATTCAGTACAAGATTCTCTGTATATTTCAACTGAATCTGTTGTTCACCCTGGCCCAGTGGCGGATCTTACCTAGGGGCTACGAGGCTGTAGCCCCCCCAGATAATCATCCACACTGGCTTCACTGTGACTGGAGGTGGCTTCCTATTGGAAGTGCCACCTGTCAGTCACGGTGAAGACAGGCAGCCAGGGGGAAATGTCTCCTCCCCCTGGGACTGGCAGTCCAGGCTGCGATCAGCAGAGAGCGGCTTCCAGTGGAATCGCTGCTCTGCCTTTCGGGCAGCCTTACAAGACTTCTCGGGGCTGCAAACAACGCAGCCCCAAGAAGCTGGTGTAAGGTGTGCGCATGTGCTGCGCCACCACCGCTCATGCACATGTCCCGACGCCTGCCAGATTCTTTGTGCAGGCACCGGGACCCAGGCCAGCAGCAGCAGCAGCCCCCTTCATGTAAGAGGGCAGTAGCTATTTAAGATAGTTAATCAATATATTTCCTTGCTGATATGGGATTGGGAGGGGGGGGGATTAAATTAAAACTGAGCACTATCTGTCATTAGTTGAGAGACCTGGCCTTGCCTAACATGAAGTACCTTTATTATGGCTCACAGCTGACAAGCTTAAAATACTGGCAGGGGTGTATCTATAATGGGTGCAGGGTGTGTGGTGCACACGGTCGGCCGGATCCAGGGGGGCCCGCACCGCACACCCTACACTCATACTTTGTCATACTTACCTCTCCGAAGTCCCGCGTCAGGTCTCCCAGCGCTGTTCAAACACTGGAAAATGGCCGCCGCTGCCATTTTTCCAGTATTTTGTGCATGCGCTGTGAGAAGACTGCCGGGAAAATGGCGGCCTCGCCATTTCCTCCGCGATTTGCACATGAGCAATAGACCCTGGGCACACTCTAGTGCCCAGAGTCTATTGATTCTGCGGTGTCCGCCCAGCCGCGCCAGTTGGCTGCCGGACACCGGAGTGAGAGGAGGGGCCTGTGACAGGGGATACACACGGGCCTCCTCCTCTAAAGATGCCTCTGTATACTGACATGTCATGACTTTCAGTGGGAGTTGGCACAGAGGGAGATTCAGAGGCGTCTTAAGAGAGGAGGGGGCCCGTGTGCACTCCCCATGCGCAGTTCCCTCCTCTCTTCCCAGACAGTTACCACCCTCAATGTCCTAAAGATGTGATGGTTCCTTGCAGAGCTGGTCCTAGGCATAGGCAGTATAGGCAAATGTGCCTAGGTGCATCTGTAAAATCCTAGGAGAAACTGGGCAGGAATGGACATTTAAGCTGTGCTGCACCAGCTGCAGATTTCAGAAATCCCGGCTGACAGTGCCTATACTCTGATGTACAGACATTCTGGCACTGCTGCATTGTTGCCTGTCAAATTATATGACAAGCAGCAGAGCAGCAGCAGAAAGCCGGTTTAGCCCAGCGCCAGTCATACAGCTCCTGCAGCTTCCATCAGTGTGACGCTGGCATGACCTAAGGCCACGACGGCATCATGTACAGCAGAGAACACTTCACAATGGAGAGAGGCAGAGAAAAGACAGAAAAGGTAAGTAAATTATGAGTGCTTGTTACAGAGATAGGCTGCAGACTGGATGGTTAGAGACACATAAGGGGAAGATATGTGATGGTTGGAGACACAAGGGAGGGAGATTTGATGGCTGAAGACACAAGGGGAAGAGATTTGATGGCTGGAGACACAAGGGGGAGAGATTTGATGGCTGGAGACACACGGGGGAGAGATTGGATGCTTGGAGACACACGGGGGAGAGATTTGATGGCTGGAGACACAAGGGGGAGATATTTGATGGTTGGAGACACAAAGGGGAGATATTTGATGGCTGGAGACACAAGGGGGAGAAAAATTTGATGGCTGGAGACACAAGGGGGAGAAATTTGATGGTTGGAGACACAAGGGGGAGAGAGTTGATGGCTGGAGAAACACAAGAGGATAGATTTGATGGCTGGAGACACAAGGGGGCGAGATTTGATGGCTGGAGACACAAGGGGGAGAGATTTGATGTCTGGAGACACAAGGGGGAGATATTTGATGGTTAGAGACATAAGGGGGAGATATTTGATGGCTGGAGACACACAACAGGAAAGATTTGATGGCTGGAGACACAAGGGGGAGATATTTGATGGTTGGAGACACAAAGGGGAGATATTTGATGGCTGGAGACACAAGGGGGAGAAAAATTTGATGGCTGGAGACACAAGGGGGAGAAATTTGATGGTTGGAGACACAAGGGGGAGAGAGTTGATGGCTGGAGAAACACAAGAGGATAGATTTGATGGCTGGAGACACAAGGGGGCGAGATTTGATGGCTGGAGACACAAGGGGGAGAGATTTGATGTCTGGAGACACAAGGGGGAGATATTTGATGGTTAGAGACATAAGGGGGAGATATTTGATGGCTGGAGACACACAACAGGAAAGAATTGATGGCTGGAGACACAAGGGGGAGAGATTTGATGGTTGGAGACACAAGGAGGGGAGAGTTGATGGCTGGAGACACACAAGAGGAGAGATTTGATGGCTGGAGACACAAGGGGGAGATATTTGATGGTTGAAGACACAAGGGGGAGAGATTTGATGGCTGGAGACACACAAGAGAGATTTGATGGTTGGAGACACAAAGGGGAGAGATTTAATGGCTGGAGACACACAAGAGGAGAGATTTGATGGCTGGAGACACAAGGGGGAGATATTTGATGGTTGGAGACACAAGGGGGAGAGATTTGATGGCTGGAGACACACAAGAGAGATTTGATGGTTGGAGACACAAAGGGGAGAGTTTTGATGGCTGGAGACACACAAGAGGAAAGATTTGATGGGTGGAAACACAAGGGGGGATTTGATGGTTAGATACACAAGGGGGAGAGATTTGATGGCTGGAGACACACGGGGGAGAGATTGGATGCTTGGAGACACACGGGGGAGAGATTTGATGGCTGGAGCCACAAGTGGGAGATATTTGATGGTTGGAGACACAAAGGGGAGATATTTGATGGCTGGAGACACAAGGGGGAGAAATTTGATGGTTGGAGACACAAGGGGGAGAGAGTTGATGGCTGGAGAAACACAAGAGGATAGATTTGATGGCTGGAGACACAAGGGGGAGATATTTGATGGTTGGAGACACAAGGGGGAGAGATTTGATGGCTGGAGACACACAAGAGAGATTTGATGGTTGGAGACACAAAGGGGAGAGATTTAATGGCTGGAGACACACAAGAGGAGAGATTTGATGGCTGGAGACACAAGGGGGAGATATTTGATGGTTGGAGACACAAGGGGGAGAGATTTGATGGCTGGAGACACACAAGAGAGATTTGATGGTTGGAGACACAAAGGGGAGAGTTTTGATGGCTGGAGACACACAAGAGGAAAGATTTGATGGGTGGAAACACAAGGGGGGATTTGATGGTTAGATACACAAGGGGGAGAGATTGGATGGCTGGAGACACAAGAGGGAGATATTTGATGGCTGGAGACAAGGGGGAGAGATTTGATGGTTGGAGACACAAGGGGGAGAGATTTGGTGGCTGGAGACACAAGGGGGAGAGATTTGATGACTGGAGACACAAAGGAGAGATATTTTATGGCTGGAGACACACAAGAGGAAAGATTTGATGGCTGGAGACACAAGGGGGAGATATTTGATGGTTGGAGACACAAGGGGGAGAGAGTTGATGGCTGGAGACACACGAGAGGATAGATTTGATGGCTGGAGACACAAAGGGGAGAGATTTGATGGCTGGAGACACAAGGGGGAGAGATTTGATGGCTGGAGACACAAGGGGGAGAGATTTGATGGCTGGAGAGACAAGGGGGAGATATTTGATGGTTGGAGACACAAGGGGAAGATATTTGATGGCTGGAGACACACAAGAGGAAAGATTTGATGGCTGGAGACACAAGGAGGAGAGATTTGCTGGTTGGAGACACAAGGGGGAGAGAGTTGATGGCTGGAGAAACACAAGAGGATAGATTTGATGGCTGGAGACACAAGGGGGCGAGATTTGATGTCTGGAGACACAAGGGGGAGATATTTGATGGTTAGAGACATAAGGGGGAGATATTTGATGGCTGGAGACACACAACAGGAAAGATTTGATGGCTGGAGACACAAGGGGGAGATATTTGATGGTTGGAGACACAAAGGGGAGATATTTGATGGCTGGAGACACAAGGGGGAGAAAAATTTGATGGCTGGAGACACAAGGGGGAGAAATTTGATGGTTGGAGACACAAGGGGGAGAGAGTTGATGGCTGGAGAAACACAAGAGGATAGATTTGATGGCTGGAGACACAAGGGGGCGAGATTTGATGGCTGGAGACACAAGGGGGAGAGATTTGATGTCTGGAGACACAAGGGGGAGATATTTGATGGTTAGAAACATAAGGGGGAGATATTTGATGGCTGGAGACACACAACAGGAAAGATTTGATGGCTGGAGACACAAGGGGGAGAGATTTGATGGTTGGAGACACAAGGAGGGGAGAGTTGATGGCTGGAGACACACAAGAGGAGAGATTTGATGGCTGGAGACACAAGGGGGAGATATTTGATGGTTGAAGACACAAGGGGGAGAGATTTGATGGCTGGAGACACACAAGAGAGATTTGATGGTTGGAGACACAAAGGGGAGAGATTTAATGGCTGGAGACACACAAGAGGAGAGATTTGATGGCTGGAGACACAAGGGGGAGATATTTGATGGTTGGAGACACAAGGGGGAGAGATTTGATGGCTGGAGACACACAAGAGAGATTTGATGGTTGGAGACACAAAGGGGAGAGTTTTGATGGCTGGAGACACACAAGAGGAAAGATTTGATGGGTGGAAACACAAGGGGGGATTTGATGGTTAGATACACAAGGGGGAGAGATTTGATGGCTGGAGACACACGGGGGAGAGATTGGATGCTTGGAGACACACGGGGGAGAGATTTGATGGCTGGAGACACAAGGGGGAGATATTTGATGACTGGAGACACAAAGGAGAGATATTTTATGGCTGGAGACACACAAGAGGAAAGATTTGATGGCTGGAGACACAAGGGGGAGATATTTGATGGTTGGAGACACAAGGGGGAGAGAGTTGATGGCTGGAGACACACGAGAGGATAGATTTGATGGCTGGAGACACAAAGGGGAGAGATTTGATGGCTGGAGACACATGGGGGAGAGATTTGATGGCTGGAGACACAAGGGGGAGAGATTTGATGGCTGGAGAGACAAGGGGGAGATATTTGATGGTTGGAGACACAAGGGGAAGATATTTGATGGCTGGAGACACACAAGAGGAAAGATTTGATGGCTGGAGACACAAGGAGGAGAGATTTGCTGGTTGGAGACACAAGGGGGAGAGTTGATGGCTGGAGACACACAAGAGGAGAGATTTGATGGCTGGAGACACAAGGGGGAGAGACTTGATGGTTGGAGACACAAGGGGGAGAGAATTGATGGCTGGAGACACAAAGGTGAGAGATTTGATGGCTGGAGACACACAAGAGAGAGTTGATGGTTGGAGACACAAAGGGGAGAGATTTAATGGCTGGAGACACACAAGAGGAGAGATTTGATGGCTGGAGACACACAAGAGGAAAGATTTGATGGCAGGAGACACATGGGGGAGAGATTTGATGGTTGGAGACACAAGGGGGAGAGAGTTGATGGCTGGAGACACACAAGAGGATAGATTTGATGGCTGGAGACACAAGGGGGAGAGATTTGATGGCTGGAGACACAAGGGGGAGAGATTTGATGGATGGAGACACACAAGAGGAAAGATTTGATGGCTGGAGACACAAAGGGGAGAGTTTTGATGGCTGGAGACACACAAGAGGAAAGATTTGATGGGTGGAAACACAAGGGGGGATTTGATGGTTAGATACACAAGGGGGAGAGATTGGATGGCTGGAGACACAAGAGGGAGATATTTGATGGCTGGAGACAAGGGGGAGAGATTTGATGGTTGGAGACACAAGGGGGAGAGATTTGGTGGCTGGAGACACAAGGGGGAGAGATTTGATGGCTGGAGACACAAAGGGGAGAAATTTTATGGCTGGAGACACACAAGAGGAAAGATTTGATGGCTGGAGACACAAGGGGGAGATATTTGATGGGTGGAGACACAAGGGGGAGATATTTGATGGCTGGAGACACACAAGAGGAAAGATTTGATGGCTGGAAACACAGAGGGGGAGAGATTTGCTGGTTGGAGACACAAGGGGGGAGAGTTGATGGCTGGACACACAAGAGGAGAGATTTGATGGCTGGAGACACAAGAGGGAGAGATTTGATGGTTGGAGACACATGGGGGAGAGATTTGATGGCTGGAGACACAAGGGGGAGAGGTTTGATGGCTGGAGACACACAAGAGGAGAGATTTGATGGCTAGAGACACAAGGGGGGGATTTGATGGTTAGATACACAAGGGGGGATTTGATGGTTAGATACACAAGGGGGAGAGATTTGATGACTGGAGACACAAGGGGGAGAAATTTGATGGCTGGAGACACAAGGGGGAGAGATTTGATGGCTGGAGACACAAGGGGGAGAGATTTGATGGCTGGAGACATAAAAGGAGAGATTTGATGGCTGGAGACACAAGGAGGGGGATCTGATTGCTGGAGACACAAGGGAATGAGATTTGAATGCTGGAGACGCACAAGAGGAAGAGATTTGACGGCTGAAGACACACAAGGTGGAAAGATTTGATGGCTGGAGACACAAGGGGGAGAGATTTGATGGCTGGAGACACAGGGGGGAGAGATTGGATGGTTGGAGACACATGGAGGAGAGATTTGAAGGCTCTAGACACAAGGGGAGAGATTTGATGGCTGGAGACACAAGGGGGGGATTTGATGGTTAGATACACAAGGGGGAGAGATTTGATGACTGGAGACACAAGGGGGAGAGAATTGATGGCTGGAGACACAAGGGGGAGAGATTTGATGGTTGGAGACACAAGGAGGGGGATCTGATTGCTGGAGACACAAGGGAATGAGATTTGAATTTTGGAGACGCACAAGGGAAAGAGATTTGACGGCTGAAGACACACAAGGGGGAGATATTTGATGGCTGGAGACAAGGGGGAGAGATATGATGGTTGGAGACACAATGGGGAGAGATTTGGTGGCTGGAGACACAAGGGGGAGAGACTTGATGGCTGGAGACACAAAGGGGAGATATTTTATGGCTGGAGACACACAAGAGGAAAGATTTGATGGCTGGAGACACAAGGGGGAGAGATTTGATGGTTGGAGACACAAGGGGGAGAGAGTTGATGGCTGGAGACACACGAGAGGATAGATTTGATGGCTGGAGACACAAAGGGGAGAGATTTGATGGCTGGAGACACAAGGGGGAGAGATTTGATGGCTGAAGACACAAGGGGGAGAGATTTGATGGCTGGAGACACAAGGGGGAGATATTTGATGGCTGGAGACACAAGGGGGAGATATTTGATGGCTGGAGACACACAAGAGGAAAGATTTGATGGTTGGAGACACAAGGAGATTTGCTGGTTGGAGACACAAGGGGGAAGAGTTGATGGCTGGAGACACACAAGAGGAGAGATTTGATGGCTGGAGACACAAGGGGGAGAGATTTGATGGTTGGAGACACAAGAGGGAGAGATTTGATGGCTGGAGACACAAGGGGGAGAGATTTGATGGCTGGAGACACACAAGAGAGAGTTGATGGTTGGAGACACAAAGGGAAGAGATTTAATGGCTGGAGACACACAAGAGGAGAGATTTGATGGCTGGAGACACACAAGAGGAAAGATTTGATGGCTGGAGACACACGGGGGAGAGATTTGATGGTTGGAGACACAAGGAGGGGGATCTGATTGCTGGAGACACAAGGGAATGAGATTTGAATTCTGGAGACGCACAAGTGAAAGAGATTTGACGGCTGAAGACACACAAGGGGGAGAGATTTGATGGCTGGAGACACAAGGTGGAAACATTTGAAGGCTGGAGACACTGACACCCTCTGCCTCCCCAGTCATCCACTGTCATGAGGCCTTGCCCATTCGAGTCCCACATTTGCGAGAGGGGTCCACCAGCCAGAATCTTGCCTAGGGCATCAAATTGATCAGGGCCGGCTCTGGAGCCTTGAACATTTTGGCACCTTACATGGGAGTTTCCCCGGTTATGTATTTTTTGGATAAAAATCAGGATATGCTACATGTCTATTTGGGATCTTTCCAACAGACATGACCAATACAGATACAAAGTTATGTTTCTGCTGTGCTGTTCTTAGCTACAGTAGAGTGATAAATGTCTATGGTCTGGTTGGCCTCATAAGACCCTTATATCTGGGACGGGATAACTCTTGTAAATGACACTTTGTTTATACTTAAAATCTTTTTTAAAATATAAGAAAGAATTTGAGCTAAATAGAATAACTACTAAGTATACACCCAGTGGCAGTGGATTTGCCTGCAAGTCCCGGGGATACTGATAATGATATACAATAAGTGTGGGCAATTTGACCTAAACTCTCTAAAATGTTTGTATACAACAGCTATCTTTTGCAGCACTAGTATGGGCGGTGCCGTTACTTCCGGTGGCGTCCCACGTGGCCGATGTCTCTGGTTGCAGGCTGGTATTTATATCCCAGGTAGGTGAGATAGATGGTTTGCACTTTCTTTAAAGGATTCTCACTGGGGTCTCGCTGGGGACTGAAATGTTGGCACTAGGCACTTTATTTATCATGCTGCTATGATATAAATAAATTATTCTGCATATTATCAAGAAGACTGGTGAGTGCTCTCTTACACTCACAGTTCCTATATATAAGAAGAAGTCAGCAGATGAAACGCGTTGGAAAATATTACCTCTTGTGCTGGGAAATGCTTATTCCCTTACACCTTGACTCATATAAGCTACTATTTACTCTCCTCTAAAAATTTTTTATAATCCTTATATTATTTGTCTAATGCTTTTTATCCTTGTAATAAACTGTACACTTTTAAATTATTTATTACAATTAGCACTGCCTTTGTTAGTAATATTTTAACAGAGTTCTTACTAAATAAATTATTTACTGTATGGTATGCACCTTACACAATTGCACTTTATATAGCAAATTTTTTGCACTTATCACTTTGATATTAATCCATTAAGTTTTTATTTTCAATATATGCACCTTACACAATAGCACTTTATATACATTAAGCGGAATTGTCACCCAGAGTCAATCCCCCCTTTTTCCTTGTCGTGAGGTAGTATATCACCAATACTACATACCATTGACACGGAGCTGACGCCTATTAAAAACACTAGTTTTGGGCTTATCCGCATTTAACTAATTTATTTACTTATTTTGAGACCACTTATTATTTATTGTGTATTTACTGGCGCCAAATCTACATAATTTCTTTGAATAGATATTATATATATATAAAAATAAATATATATGCTTTAGAATGTAAGCTCTCACGAGCAGGGTCCTCTTCCCTCATGTGCTTCTCCTTCACTTAATCATACTTTAATTTACAACAGCACCCAACCCTTGGTTGCTGACACCATGCTGCTTATTTAATTGTTATGCAGCAATGTATTAATCATGTATCTGTCCTGCATTGTTTGTACTGTTAATAACGGTTTCTTGTGTGCTCATTTGTTTATGTACATTGTAAGGCGCTGCGGAACCCTTGTGGCGCCATATAAATAAAGGATAACAATAATATGCGCGTACGTATAGCCAGTGTTTCAATGTTTTATTCCAACATTTTCCTCAGGGTGCAAATGTTGAAATGCAACATTGAAACGTTGGTTATACAGAAGCATATTGATTACTTGTACAAGTAACGAGTGCCGCCAGATGGAGTATGTATGTAAGTGGACGGCATTCAGTTAAACACACATATAAACACGTAAATGTATATGCATATATATTATATACACATATATTATATATACTGTATATACATACACACATATATATACTGTATATATACTGTATATATACTGTATACACGCACACCCACGGTTATAAGAATCAATATGATATTCAGACAACTAATATCTACATATAGTGTAAGGAAATAGCTAATGTTTGTTATTAATTGTGTGGAGAAACCTTTACGGTGCAGAATTAAAGAAAAGATAAATTACACATAACATTGGAAATATTCTTTTCTATGAAGACCCATTCCCTGTGCAATGAAACAGTGTCATCAAACAGTAATGAGGGCAGCTAGACACTTTATTTTCCATGGGAATGACATTATCCCTCAGCTACAATAAAGGATATTAAACTGAAAGCATTACCAATTATTAAAATGTCATTGTGGATGGCTGGAAAGCAGAAGCGTGCTAATTGTTCCAAACAGCAATCTATAAAACAGTCTTCCCAGGTCAAGTGGTTCCGATTATTAAAATGAAAACAACATAAAAGTTGCGCAACTTAAGCCCTGAAAACGCTGGCGTGCTCTCCCTTTGTGAATGCATAATGGGCCAGGATCACTTAACATGGCAAATTGGTTGCTGTTCAATTTATTTATAAATCTATTGCTACAATAGCTGTTCTTAGCAATGTCGGGATTTACATAACATGCTCTCCGGTCATTCTAGATGACAGCTGCATTAAGTTGTGACCTCGCAGCAGTCTTTTGCAGCACTAGCATGTGTGATTGGCGGGGTTCTGTAAAGCAGAAATCTTAAATATTTACTTAAACTGCCTATCAAAATTTAAATGTAGGAGCACACTGAGCTGTGCTAGTGCACAAATGAGCCTCTTACCAGTGGCGTCACTAAGACTGGTGACACCCGGTGCTGTGCAAAAGGCCACCACCCTGGCGTGTGTCGTTTGGTGGCGTGACCATGTGTCCCACCCTATTCTCGTCATGCTGGGGGCTTGGCCAGTGCTCCGGGAGCTGCTCGGCAGACCCCAGTCTCTCGGGACACAGTAGGGGGGTGATAGATAATGCGCGCATCCGCGCCTCATTTATCACAGCTGCTGCAGCGCTGCTTTGTGACACCATCTGAGGGGGTGATACCAAAATAGCAGAACTGCTCGACTATTTTGGTGTGACCCCTCAGATGGTGTCACCCGGTGCGGCCCTCGCCCCCTAGTGACACCACTACTCTTTACTAATGCCTTTACCAAAAAACAAATAAGTGAAAAGTAGTTTCTGCACGATTTAAGTATCCCTGCCATTTACAGACAGCCAAGTAATGCATGATACCACATTTTTTCTGTACAATGGGGACTGCATCTAGGTTGCACTGTGCATGTGATAAGGTACATTTCCGTAGCCTAAGTTACATGGCGCGTGTGTCAAGGTGGTTTACTATAGTCGCTCACAGCATCTTTTACCTGCAGTGTGATTGACAGCCAGGGGCCGTTTGTAAGGGGTAATGGGAGAGTGGCGTAAAAAATGCAGACGTATCGCGACCGTTTTTGGGACGGGGTGTTACTGCCTGCGTCTGCAATCCCGTATACAATAAAAATGGCACTGGTGCCTTAGTACACGCGGCCATTCTGTGTGACAAATTAGATTGCAACCAATGCTGCTCCTGTGGGCGACTCAGTACAAATCCCAGCGGCTGTGACATTTGCATATTTTTGCTCAGACGCTGCATACAAAGGCACAGTCACCCCGGGATTAGAGTACATCTCTGAATCAGGCCATAAGCTCCAACAAGCAGAGCATTTAACGGCTTTGCCCTGACAGCTAAAGCCATCTTCAGATGATGTTAGCCACTGTAGCCTATGGAGCCCCGGCAGCTGTACTGTGTAGTATGCATGCCCAGGACAAACCTCTCCTTCACACTGCAATAAGCTCTTAATGGAGAAAAGGCATGACTTCAAATAGTTGCAAGGGCAGATGTTAAATAATGTGGGTGGCAAAAATGTGGACAGACCCACAAGTTTTGTACAGTAGCTCAGGAACTACCTGAAGTATCATCTATAATTTAGAGCAATCCTTGATGCCAGCCTTGTTGGCACCGTAACAAGGCTGGCATACGATGTCCCCGATTACATCCATTTTACAAAAAAAATGTCGCTCTGCACAAAGATCATGGGAATATAGAAAGACGAAGTAGAATAATTTTAAAGATTCAATATTCTGTTTGATGTTAATTTTATTATTTTCTCCAGTTAACCCTTTATTGTAATCTCACCATTACCAACTAGGATCTTGTGTGAAACAACATAAGCATTTGGCTGCACAATTATTGGTGTAGGGTGCATTAATCACAGTACCTAGCAACTTAAAACATGAAACTGGTGCCATCTAAAAAGCGTATATAGGTCAGCTAGTAGGAGGCACTGAAATGCCCTCATAGTACTAGCTCCTGTGTACACTGCTCTCTGGGCTGTCTCCCAGGTAAGTGTCAAATATTGATACTTACTGTATGTGCAGCTGCAGCAGTTGTGCATAATGTATGCAATAGGTAGTTAAACAGGTAACATAAAGGCAATGGAGTGTGCAGGTTATAGCAAACTTAGGTGCCCATCCACTAGCAGACATGAAAACGACTGCACGATTATGACATTGTAATCGTGCAGTGGTTTGTCAGTCTGTGATGTGCCTACACTGAACGAGCAGTCGGTCAGTGTAGACACAATCAATCATCTGCAAACATGCTGAACCTGACGTTATCTTCAGGTTGTCCAGCATGTTTGCCTGATGATAGATATCTAAACGGGCAGCGGGAGCGCGCATCGCTGGTCGTTTTAGACATTTTTGGATGGGCACCGTAAAACTCTATAGAGATCTCTATGTGGCCCTGGTCAGTTTTGTTTCTACTCTACAGTAGAACGAATTCCTGAAACCACCAGCGCCAGCTGAGCAATAGGATAGGGTATCAGTTCTGGAAATCCCTGGGATGACAATGAGAGGTGAGGTAATTGTTAATGCAGATTGGAATGTGTCAGAAGCTCCTGGTATTTCCCAGCTGCCAGATCAGATAGGAGTGGGGACATTCTGGGCAAAGGGCAGATCTCAAACAAATGATACAAGAGAAGACTTGCAGGACAGTAAAATGTCAAAGGATTTACCGAGAGCTAAACTATAACAATGTACATGAAAACTCTTTGAGGGTCATACACAATATGCTGGAACAGTAGAACCACAGTCAAAAATCTGTTGTTCAAGTGACATACATCCCATTGGACACATAGGTGAGACTGGATGATAGGACCACTAATAAACGAGGGCATAACTAAAAATGCAATACTATATTCCATAGATTTTTTAAGTTAGATGACAATGGAGGTGATGATATCCTCCCTTCTTTTAAGAACATTCTGTAAAAAGTATTCTCTTCACCTCTTGTTTTCCATATGCTGTTGTGATGTTTTCTTGTGTATTTCCCCTTATGATATGGTTTCGGGCCCCACCCTCTTCTCCTCTTCTTGGCCCATTCCCCGTGTACTCCCCTCTCCCTTCCATTAGTCACCTGACTTTTGCTGTTTTTATTTTTCTTATTATTGTTATTTGGTCTGTATTGGGCTCTTGTTGCCTTTTTTTCTGTCTTTATTTCTGTTTTGACTGACCATTCAAAAGAAAGAATTATAAAAAAAATGTATAAAAAAGTGATTGCAGTAGCATCTAGAACAGGCACGTCAAACTCAAAATACCACCCGGGCCGAATATTCAAGCACTAAGAGTGTGTGGGCCGCAAGAAAAAAAAAAGTCTTATATGCAATTTTGAAAGGGTTATTATTAATAAAAACCAATGCAATGCAGAGCCCCCTGTAGTAGTGCCCATTATGCAATGCCCCCTGTTTAAGAGCCACTTATGCAATGCCACTGTAGTTGTGCCCATTATGCAATGCCCCCTGTATAAGAGCCCCTTATGCAATGCATCCTTTTTAAGAGCACCTTATGCAATGCCCCCTGTATTAAAGCCCTTTACGCAGTGCCCCCAGTAGTGTTCAATATGCAGTGCCCCCAGTAGTGCCCCTTATTCAGTGCCACCTGTATTTTAGAGCCACTTCAAAAAAACTAAAAAAAAAAAAACTAAGCACACAATGCATACACATTACAGTAAATGGCCATTTAGAGAATATAATACCCAATTTGCTTGGACCATGTGAAATACTAATCGAATAAGACGCAAATATAACATTTTATTGTTTGGTAATTCAGCACTATTAAACATTTGGACATCTTTCCTCTTCCCATACAGAGTAACAAACATATACTGAAGTGCCAAAGGTCATGGGATAGCAGTATGCAAAGGTAATGGTAGGTGCTGTGATGTCTTGGAAATGCCCAGACCTGCATTAGTTGTAATCTGGCATCTTGTGACTCAGTTTGAATACCGGCTAGGCTGCTCATGGCAAGGTGACGTGAATTATCGGAGTTAGAACGGGACATGATGGTAGGTGCCCGACATATGGGACATTGCATTTCCGAAGTTCTGCAGACATTCAACATTGTTCGATTTACGGTGTCACCTGTATACAAAGAATTTTTATGTTACACCTATTGATGTTTATTTATTGAGAATTTTGGCTACATATTGGTGTATTCATGATATTATTATATATTGATTTTATGTGTTCTTATTTTATATGGAATATTAAATATTATGATCCATAATCCATTCCATCTTTTTATAGTGCTTATCAAGAGATAGTGCTGTTATTCTTTGTATGATGCGCTGTGTCTCAGTCCCGGCCGGCTCCACTGAGCATGCGCGTGATCTCGCAAGTATCGCAAGATCCCGCGTGCATCCTCGGAGCCGGCAGCTACCGCAGCAGGGACAGCGCAGCAGGGACAGCGCTGTCGCTGCTGTGGGGATAGGGCACCACCAGGCTGTAGCTGTCAATAACGACAGCTGCAGCGGGCGGAGCGGTCAGGCGAACTGACCGTTCATACTTTGCCCAGGCTATCGGCACTGCAATCTGCAGCGCCGATAATGACAGGGGCGCTCCTTTACCACCAAACCCCCCGATCATACATTGGGGAGAAGCGGTATCAGCGCGCATAACGTGTGCTGATACCGCTTTGACCCTTCATACATCTCCCCCAGTGTGAGGTGCAGGTAGTGTGAGGTGCAGGGAGTGGGAGAGGGAATCAGCCTGCATGTAGTGTGAGGTGCAGGGAGTGGGAGAGGGAAGCAGCCTGCAGGTAGTGTGAGGTGCAGGGAGTGGGAGAGGGAAGCAGCCTGTAGGTAGTGTGAGGTGCAGGGAGTGGGAGAGGGAAGCATCCTGCAGGTAGTGTGAGGTGCAGGGAGTGGGAGAGGGAAGCAGCCTGTAGGTAGTGCGAGGTGCAGGGAGTGGGAGAGGGAAGCATCCTGCAGGTAGTGTGAGGTGCAGGGAGTGGGAGAGGGAAGCAGCCTGTAGGTAGTGTGAGGTGCAGGGAGTGGGAGAGGGAAGCAGCCTGTAGGTAGTGTGAGGTGCAGGGAGTGGGAGAGGGAAGCAGCCTGTAGGTAGTGCGAGGTGCAGGGAGTGGGAGAGGGAAGCATCCTGCAGGTAGTGTGAGGTGCAGGGAGTGGGAGAGGGAAGCAGCCTGCAGGTAGTGTGAGGTGCAGGGAGTGGGAGAGGGAAGCAGCCTGTAGGTAGTGCGAGGTGCAGGGAGTGGGAGAGGGAAGCATCCTGCAGGTAGTGTGAGGTGCAGGGAGTGGGAGAGGGAAGCAGCCTGCAGATAGTGTGAGGTGCAGGGAGTGGGAGAGGGAAGCAGCCTGCAGGTAGTGTGAGGTGCAGGGGGTGGGAGAGAGAAGCAGGTAGTGTAAGGTGCAGGAGGTGGGAGAGAGAAGCAGGTAGTGTGAGGTGCAGGGAGTGGGAGAGGGAAGCAGGTAGTGTGAGGTGCAGGGAGTGTGAGGTGCAGTGGGTGGGAGAGGGAAGCAGCCTGCAGGTAGTGTGAGGTGCAGGGGGTGGGTGAGAGTAGCAGGTAATGTAAGGTGCAGGGGGTGGGAGAGGGAAGCAGCCTGCAGGTAGTGTGAGGTGCAGGGGGTGGGAGAGGGAAGCAGGGAGTGGGAGAGGGAAGCAGGTAGTGTGAGGTGCAGGGAGTGTGAGGTGCAGGGGGTGGGAGAGGGAAGCAGCCTGTAGGTAGTGTGAGGTGCAGGGAGTGGGAGAAGGAAGCAGGTAGTGTGAGGTGCAGGGGGTGGGTGAGAGTAGCAGGTAATGTAAGGTGCAGGGGATGGGAGAGGGAAGCAGGTAGTGTGAGGTACAGGGGGTGGGGGGGGAAGCAGGTAGTGTGAGGTACAGGGGGTGGGTGAGAGAAGCAGGTAATGTAAGGTACAGGGTGTGGGAGAGGGAAGCAGGTAGTGTAAGGTGCAGGGGGTGGGAGAGGGAAGCAGGTAGTGTGAGGTGCAGGGGGTGGGAGAGGGAAGCAGGTAGTGTGAGGTACAGGGGGTGGGAGAAGGAAGTAAGTAGTGTGAGGTACAGGGGGTGGGAGAGAGAAGTAGGTAGTGTGAGGTACAGAGGGTGGGAGAGGGAAGCAGGTAGTGTGAGGTGCAGGGAGTGGGTGAGAGAAGTAGGTAGTGTGAGGTGCAGGGGGTGGGTGAGAGAAGTAGAGAGAAGCAGGTATTGTGAGGTACAGGGGGTGGGTGATAGAAGCAGGTAGTGTGAGGTGCAGGGGGTGGGAGAGGGAAGCAGGTAGTGTAAGGTGCAGGGGGTGGGAGAGGGAAGTAGGTAGTGTGAGGTGCAGGGGGTGGGTGAGAGCAGTAGAGAGAAGCAGGTATTGTGAGGTGCAGGGGGTGGGTGATAGAAGCAGGTAGTGTGAGGTGCAGGGGGTGGGAGAGGGAAGCAGGTAGTGTGAGGTACAGGGGGTGGGGGGGAAGCAGGTAGTGTGAGGTACAGGGGGTGGGTGAGAGAAGCAGGTAATGTAAGGTGCAGGGGATGGGAGAGGGAAGTAGGTAGTGTGAGGTACAGGGGGTGGGGGGGAAGCAGGTAGTGTGAGGTACAGGGGGTGGGTGAGAGAAGCAGGTAATGTAAGGTGCAGGGGATGGGAGAGGGAAGCAGGTAGTGTGAGGTGCAGGGGGTGGAAGAGGGAAGTAGGTAGTGTGAGGTACATACAGGGGGTGGGAGAGGGAAGTAGGTAGTGTGAGGTACAGGGGGTGGGAGAGGGAAGCAGGTAGTGTGAGGTGCAGGGGGTGGGAGAGGGAAGCAGGTAGTGTGAGGTACAGAGGGTGGGAGAGGGAAGCAGGTAGTGTGAGGTGAAAGGGGTGGGAAAGGGAAGCAGCCTCCAGGTACAGTAGTGTGAGGTACAGGAGGTGGGAGAGGGAAGCAGGTAGTGTGAGGTGCAGGGGGTGGAAGAGGGAAGTAGGTAGTGTGAGGTACAGAGGGTGGGAGAGGGAAGTAGGTAGTGTGAGGTGCAGGGGGTGGGAGAGGGAAGTAGGTAGTGTGAGGTACAGGGAGTGGGTGAGAGAAGTAGAGAGTAGCAGGTATTGTGAGGTGCAGGGGGTGGGAGAGGGAAGCAGGAATTGTGAGGTGCAGGGGGTGGGAGAGGGAAGCAGGTAGTGTGAGGTGCAGGGGTTGTGATGGAAGCAGAGGCTGAATGTCATTGTCAAAGCCCCTAAAGCTTTTGGGGGGCTTCAACTAAAATTTCCATACCCCCACTTCAAAATTACCACTTTGAGCACTGGCCCTATGTGTATTATGCTGACAGTATCTAATCTTCGATGGCCATCCCTAGTGCCAGCAGCAGCATGGGAGAGAGGAAGGGAGGAGGCAGGAGCAGCTGTGTGCCAAGTGATGATGTAAGGTAAAAGAGAGGGGGGACACTATCTATATGAATATGTGTATAAGTGTGACTATGTATGTGTGACTGTAAGTATGTATGTATATGTATGTATGTGTATATGTCTATATGTGTAACAGTATGTATACATGTGTATTAGGGTGTGACTATATGTGTGGCTGTATGTATGTGTGTGACTGTACATATGTATGTAACAGTATCTATGTGTATAAGTGTGTGACTGTATACATGTATGTGTATGTGTGTGTGACTGTAAGTATGAGTATATGTGTATGACTAAATATGTATGCTTATAACCCCAACCATCACGATTTTGGTATGACCGTTCTGTTTTTTGGGTACTGTCTCACCTGTGGGCTTGATGAAAGGTAGGGGCTGTGCGGTCGAGGCTGTGGGCAGTTCAGCAGCTGGGGAAGCGATGTGCATGCCTCCATTCTGAAGTGAAATGGGGGCATGACATGTAGCCACACTACCTATTTATGTGGACGCCAAAAGCTTACACACTATGACCCGATTCCCATGTCCCAAATGTTGGTCTTTAGGGGCCCCCTGTCCTAAATGCCCCCCAAAGCCTTCATGCAGCTCTGCCTGCCAACCACCACACCACCCTGCAAAAAGTTGGTTGTTAAAGGTCAGAATGCATCCCAAATGGTTTTATCATCACCCAGGATGATCTGGTCAAAGTGTTTAGAAGCTCTTACATCTGGTTTGGCCACAATAAGTCTAGGAAATGTATCCTTGATCCATAGCCTTAATTACATTCTTCAGAAGTTCCAATTTAATGTGCATGGTGGTAACATGATCCTGCTTGGCTCCACTAGTGGGCTGTAATGGCGATATTTACTGGGAGGAGAAGCAATGAGAGGTTACCCATTGAAGGGTGAACACGCAGAGTTAGAGTTGCTGAACGGGGCACGGAGACAAGATCCAAGGAGCCCTGGAAGCAAGGATAGTGCTAGGAACAAGATCATAATGAATGAGGGCCTAGTCTGAGAGAACTTACATATACCGTATAAGGCTCCCGGAATCATTTGGTCTGTCCCTCTGAGCTTTTTTCTGCTAGCCTCATCTGGCTAGCAAGGGGCCTAGAATGGCACCTTGCAGCCAGATTCTAAGCAGCAGTGCCGCCTGGAGCATCCTTAGGACGCTTCAGATGGTCACACCGCTGCCCTTACAGCTCCCTGGAGCATCCTCAGGATCACCGGCGATTGTGCCCCACTATAGACCTGATGCAGAGTTGTATGCTAATGCCACCGCTGCCTCCGTGTATGCAATGGATGTGTGAAAATATGCATATGTCGCAGACGCCGAGCAATATAGTGAGATGTCTAGCTGTGGCTCTGCAAATCCAAGCATCTGCGTACCAAGATGCAGCTTCAGTCGCAGATCCTTTGGTTATCGGTCTCCTGAGTGGCCGCGCAGAATGGCCACGGAAACAACAGAGACATTTTTCTTGTATACAGGATCGCACACACAGGATGCCCATTGGTTGGTGATATATATTTCACAATTTTATCTCACATCAAGCTTTGATACATATGTCCCTTATTATGGTCTTCCCTGAATTAGGTTTTTTATACCCAATCTAAGGATAAGATAGCGGAATAGGGGAGGCCCTGCACAGGGATCTCTGAGCTGTGATTTAAGGATCAGAAGGGAGGTACCTATTCCTCAACAGTAAGCTCCATTTCTTTTCTTTGTAACCCTTGGAGTACTTCAGGATGGAAGACAAGAAGATCCGTAGGGATAGAGGAGGTAGGAATGCAATAAAGAGAGCAATGAGGACATTGGGGACTGGAACTATAGATTGCACTGTGCCCCTGAGCTATGCAGTATGGGGCTGATTTCTCAGGAGAGCCCATTTTATGAGGGTATTCAGTCCCACGCTGGGCAGACTGGGACGAGTCCCCACTATGACAGGAGAACCCCACACTGCAGGTCTCCCTGTAATAACGTACTCTGCACAGTATGGCATGGTAGGCTGGTGCGATTGTAGCTTTATGTTTCATCACTGTATTTTTTTTTTAACAGTTAGTGCCAGTCATCATCATCATCAAGAAGATAATGCCAACTGGCACATCTTTACTGCATTAAGATAAGATTTAATATTATTTTAATATGACTTTCTAATATGATCCATTCACATGTCCTAGACACGGTTCCAAGCATGTTCCATAGAAAATGTTGCGCATGAGCCTGTAAAGATGCGGCTGCATTGTGCACATTTTTTAATCAAGCGCGCCAAGGTGTCCCTCGCAAACAATTGCACACTACCATTCCAGTCTGAGAAGTGCAGCTATGCACAAGGACAACGTATGAGACCTGTCTTACCAATGTGCTTATCGGCAATTGTAAAAGCATCACCTCAAAGTACAAGATCAAAAATACCGGTGTTCTGTAATACAAGGAATAAAAACATTCAGCTGAAATCTCCAATACAGTACTTTATAAAATGTGAGTTAAAAAAAAAAAAAGAGTCCATTCCTAATGAAAAACAGGATAAGGTTACAGAGGCTTGCGGACTGTGAGACAATTTAATGTGGTTTTTATACAGTATTTTCAGGTTACGCTGTCCCTCTGGCAGATCATTATCTCATCCATCTCCTTATAATTTATGTTAATGTGCTGCGTTATCTGAGTGCTCTTTGCAAACTATGCTGCTATAAAGAAGACAAACACCTATTCATGAAGTAATTGGACTGCTTTCCTCCTAGCCATGTGTGAAAAATTACAGAGTAATACTATAATGTAAGTGTAAACATGCTGGATATACAGTGGAGATTGGAACAATATGGATTTTATCCCACAAATGTCTATGCAGACCGAGCAAGTGGCACATGTGTACTGCATAACGTCAGTGTTTTACAAGTAGCAAGACATTACTAGTCGCACATGATTCATTGCTCTTTTCGAGTAGATACCTATAATTTGAGCAAAGGTTAGAAATGCAAAATATTGAAATATTTGTGAATAAATGAATCACAAAAAGTTATTGTAATCTAAAAATTATAGCTGAGACAAATCCTAATGCAGAGAAGGAATTGGCAATGTTTTATGTTACAGAAATACAGTATTGTAAGTTGTAACACATGGGGTTCTTTTATACTCACCAACCTTTTGGCTGCTTCCTCCAAGAGGAGGCAGCCAGGTGTGCACTGTGGGGAATGTTGGCTGGTGGATGTGTACAGGTCTGCGGGCGGAGGGAGGCGGTGCTCGGCTGAGGAGGGCGGGTCTGGAGGCGTGACAACGCAATTGCATCATCGTAGCCCCGCTATACAATGCAGAGATTACCGGCATTGTGGAGCTGGGGGGGGACACGATGATGCGATTCAGCGAGAATAGTGTTGAATCATTGGTCGCCTGCGCCACCCACTTCACTGATGAAGTGGGCGGCCGTGGCCCCAGCCCCTGGGAAGCTTGTCCACCTTTCTGGGTGGAAAAAATGTCCCTACACAGGCAGGTTAAGTGGACTCTTTTACTGGGGCACTCTTGAATAGTAGTTTGAAATGATATGATGAATAATTGATAAAATAACAATTTTAATTCACTCGTTAAAATATTGGTGCTAACAGCACTGGAAATACTGAATACCAAGACAAGACAAAAAGACGAACATAAACATATAACATATAATATAATAAATCCTGCCTGAAGTATCCAATCAATATTCTTATCGCAGGGAAAAAAGATTAGGGCGAAAATATAGCCTATCTCTTTGAAGAGATGGTGAAGGCTGGCAGCCGCAGACAAGGTAAGTGTGGAAAAACAATAAACACAAAGCAGGTATCCCTTACCAATGGTGACCATACATATCCCTGTTGTTTAACAATAAGCTTAGGTAGAAATGTAATCACATAATAAATCCACTTATTTCTAAATGATGGATAATAGTGCCTCTGTGTCTAAATATCATAAACCACAGTCAGATATTTATCAAGCTACTAATTGAGGCCTAGCATGCAGTCTACAATCAGTGTAAAATGATTCTAGGCTTGGCACAAATGGATAACAGCTTTAAAGATCATCATTTGCTAGGTTTGTAAAGTACACATATTATACAAGTCTCAACCATTAACATTGAGATCACATTTATGCATGTCATCAGTGTAAATAATAAACAAAAAGCAGGTATCTCTTACCCCTCTGTGTCTAATTGTCACAAAACACAGTTTAGGTGTTAGACAGGCTCCCTGTTAAAGCCTACCATGCAATCTACAGTCAGTGTAAGAATGGTGCAGGGCTTGACACAAATAGACAACAGTGTTGAAAATCATCAATTGCTTGTTCTGTGAGACACATATAATACACAAGTCTCAACCTTTTATATTGAAATCACATCTGTGTATAACATAAAAAAAAAAAAAAAAAAAAAAATATATATATATATATAAGTAGCTGAAAGAAGGAAAGTAGGCACATAGAATAACTTCCCACTTCTGCTTTCACTCAGAATAAGTGCAGGCCGAGTGATGAGAGAGTGGAGAGTTTAGTGTCCATGGAAACAACAGGGTAGTGGTGTGTGTTAAGGACCTGTAGGGTGTTAGGTGGGCTCTGTTACATAAGCATTGCAGAACCTCAAATGCGCCCCAGATCAGTCACACTGCCACCAGAGGGGATAGAAAGGTACCTGTACAGTATAATGTAGTCTGCATCAGCAAAAATAGTGAGCGCTGCCCCGCCTTCAGCCGTCTGATCAACTGCCTTGTTCCAGGCTGCAACAAGCTAGTGTATACTGTGCAGCGTCTGAGGCGTGTTGCACAGTGGCAGTCACGTGACTCCGGTCAGCTGATCAGGCCTGTGCTGATGCGCGTATCCAACACCCATACTGATGCACTGACCCATACTGATGCACCATTTTGGCCCACCTGGATGAGAGGTGCCGTTGACCCCAGTAGGGTGAAATCAACCTAACCCGTGCATGAAGGGCTGTGCACCACTCATACTGCCGCAATATGGACGCTTTACAGACTGCCGGTCTTTCCCGCCATGAAATAAAGCCGACACAAGACACAATAGGGAAGGGAGGGTAGGAGATCAGAATCAAAGAGGCAGAATATTCTTCAGACATTACCCATAAGCCCAGTAACCACTCCCCCTTAACAACAAACAACCTATCCCTGTGACTTTAACAACTGCCAATCCTAAATTACCACTCCTTTCACTTTATTAATCCCATCCATCCCTGTCTAGAGGTTTATATGCCCCTGTTCCGTGCAAACCTTGGTTATCTTAGTACCAGAATGCACTGTGTATTGCATGGCAGACACTAAGATATTCACTGTATTGTCAATAGGATGCTCTCTGAACTATATGGCTACCAATGGGATGCTCTCTGTATTGTATGACAGTCACTAGGATGCTCACTGTTTTGAGTACATTTAAAAAAAAAAAATTCAGAAGAATAAAGCTAATGGTGCTAAAAAAAAAAGTACCTGTACTCAGCTAAAGTTTGCAAGGTTTATAGTAGCTTCCATACTCTAAAACAATCTTCACATGCTTACTTTATTAATTTATGAAATTATCTTATGGATATTCTCCGGTTTCTGACACTAGTATTAAGAATTAAAAATGACACCAATAAAGGTGCCAGTACTCTGTACCACTGAGTACAGTCAGAAAACACACTGAATCTAAATATATATTCCTTATATGATGGAATTCACTTGACAGCATATTGAATATTTATCACCTAATATGAAAGCTCACGGGTCCAGGGGGGCCCACACTGCAGACCCTACACCCACACATCATACTTACCTCTCCGGCATCTGCACCAGGAAAATGGTGCCGCCGCCATCTTTCTGAATATCTGCACATGCGCCAAAATCTACTCTGCAATTGCACCAGTGAGAGGGACGGGTCCGCACAGAGACTGCGCATGGGACCTCTCCTCTCTTAAGCCACCCCTGATGAGGACATAATGCTCTTAAATTAGGTGAAAGAAGGCCTCCTTGTCTTAACCCAAATCTGTGTGGCTGGAGTGTAGATTATATACAGTACGTGTGAGATCGGTGTAACCTGTGTATAGGGATCAGGTGTGTGATATCAGTGTGATCTGTGCATAGAGATCAGTGTGTACCAGGGTGTGTGTAATGTCAGTGTGACATGGCAATAGAGATCAGCAGTGTCCCCATAGCAACGGTGGTGCGCTGAAGTCACGCATGACCTCCGACCTAATGTGCTACTGCACATGCGCGGCTTTACTGCACTTCTTGCTCCCTGTCCTCCATAGGATTAGAATGTGCCCCTGAAAGTCTCATGAGGAAGACTGTGCCATAGACACACTGCCATTTATATGTATGCCAACCTCACCACCGCTGAGTACTATAGATGGGCCTGATTCAGCAGAGGACACAGTCTTAAATATATTTATGCAGATTCCTGATTATCTGGAATCTGCGCATCTGCTGCCCTGTTTCTTGGAGGGAAGAGGCCAGGTTCTGGATTCATAGACACAGACTTCTTGGCCTTGCAAGCCGGCCAGCCTACGTGAGCTGAGACTTACTCAACCAGCCAGTGCCACACAACGATAGTGATCCCAGGCGGCGAACTTGGTCACGGCTCCGGGTCACAGATGCTGGCAGGAGGCATCTTTTCACTTCAGATATCTCCTGCAGTATTTGAATTTTAGCAGGACGGAATTGCAAAGCTGCTTGTATGCGGCAATTCCGTCCACTGTTGAATAAGCCCCTATATACACTCCACTGCCACCGCTGAGTATATGTGCAGGTGAGTGCTTCAGATACCACGCACCACCTGCATTAACCCACTCCTGGCTGGATTTGTTATACTGTATTTTCCTGCATTGTATACCAGCTGCATTAACCCTGTGTTGACTCGCATCCAGTGTTAATGAACCAATCCGTGGTTAAGCTATTCATGGTATGTACTGACCTCCATCACACACAGCTGACACCTATCAACACCATAGGTTCTGCCAATATGCATTAGGTTGGTGATAAAGGGGCGACCTGAGTATAGTGATCAGTGTGTATCAGGAGTATCATGTCACTATGATGTGTGTATAGTGATTATGGTGTATAGGGTAAGGAAACGAAGCAGTATGGACGGGTCAGAGAAGGGGAGCAAAACCAGTGCTTTACCCAGGTCTCCATAGGGGCATATTCTGGCTCTGATGACCAATGTCAATATTGGGGAATTTTTTAATTTTTTTTAACATTTCTATAAAAATGAAGAGAGAGACAACATCCAAGAAGCCAGACAGCAGGACGACTGGAGTAATAGGCCCATTTATCAAAGTGCATTTGAGGTAAATTCCCCGAAAACACCTGTTTTCAAGGGTTTACCTCAAATACTTAGTATCCCCCGGATGTATGAAGGAGGGACCACAGCAAGTATCTCCGATCTCTGATACCTGCTGCGATCCCTCCATTGCCGCCGGAAGCCGACTCCCCCATAGGTTTTATGGGGGATGCGATGCTGTCAAATGTATCAATATCGGGAATGCATTCCCGATATTGGCCCCGGCAGCTAATGCCATCTGAAGATAGCGTTAGCCGCTGTGTCCTATGGGCACTTACCCGCATTTCAGCCGGCGGAGGGATCTCCCAGATCCCTCCGCCGGCAATGGGAGCTGCTCATGTGCAGTCTGCGGGACTGCGCATGCGCAGCAGCCCGGAATGCACTCTGGCCACATCGCAGGGACGGGCTCTTTTCGGAGCCCGTCTCCCTGCATGTGCAGGGTCATACATTCAGCCGGTATGATCGCATTTTGTAATGCGATCATGGGCGGTACTGCATGCCCTGATCGCATTGCAAAATGCGATCCTTAATAAATGGGCCCCTAAGGCACTAGGGGAACTGAACCATACTGGCAGGTACAGGAGAGACACAATAATAGGTGCAGAGTGTGCACTGCCCTGGGGACAAGAGGGGCACACGCTACACACCCTGTACCCCACAACTTGGACCGATCAGGCTCTCTTTAAGAAAAGATATGGCCTCAGCAGCATATTTATATTATAAGTAATTACCAGAAATATGGAGCATGCACAAGCACTCTACTCTTGCATTGCACAGATGTAAAATATTCGGGGGGCACACAAAAACTTGCACTTTTCCCCCCTCAACTTGTTAAGACGCTGCTGTGCAGTCACGCAGTCTTGTTATCATTTCTGCTTTTCAACCTCTGTCTTGAGGGCTTGTCACTTTATAGTGGGCTGTAAAACAATAGGTAACTGATTTATCACTTTTTACCTCTATACAGTATATCCTGAGTAGCCTTATCCAATAATTCAGTGAAAAAGGCAACATATACTGTCCAGTGAGCCCTGACTGCTGTGTGAGGCTTTGGGAGCGGCTCAGTGGACTCGTGCACACAGGAAGTCCAAATCAACTAAACCGAGCAATGACGTTAGACTGATGTTTATACGTTTTATACAGCTCTATTCTCTCTGTTGTGTAAATTTCTGTGCGCTCTTTGCTTGCAAAGTTGAACGAATGACATTTGAGTAATGTTGGTAATCATTTTAAAATGCAGATATATTCTCTGTGAAACGTGCATGTGTTCTTTTTGAATCTAATTCCGCGAACAATGCATGTCATTTTTGCCAAGTGCATTCCGTGTATATATCTGGATTGTATTAGAATTCCTAATGTTTATGGGCCTGATTCAACGATGTATGCAAATCCAGCCGCGACTGTGATTCTGTACTGAGTGGACTTGCGAAAATATGCTAATGTCTCAACTGGGGCCTCGTGCACAGAGATGCCCACCTCCGGTGTCTGACTTCTCCCGCTCACGTACAAATAGTGGGAACATTGGAAAAAACATTGGTCGCACTTCTGAGCTAGCCTATGCTGTCTCAGACATAGCGTCTCTCCTATGACGCAGGAGCCTCTGCAGCTGCGAACGAATTCGCAGAGGCTCACTAGAGTATGCCCAGAAAACGGTCCCGACACACCTGTGTCTTTCTGCCCATCTTCATTACCTCCACCCAAAAGCCTTCTCACTTTGCTGATAAAATCCTCTCTGCTACCGCTGTCCATCGCCGAGTGTGCTCAGTCTAGCTTTGGCGCATGCGCAGTGTGAAAAAATTGCCCCAGTGCGTCCGACATCGACATCGCGTGCATCTCTGAATCAGGCCTTATATCCGTAGCAGAACCCAACACGGAACAAATAATATATTTTGAGGGTCCAGGGCTCCACTCATTTGTTTATAAGCCACTACTATTATTTAAGTTCTATAGAAAAACAGACGTACAGTCTCATATTGTGTTTCTGTGCAATCATATACTTTGTGGGTAGAAGAAGTGTAGGTGTAAGATACAATGCGTACTCCTTAGTTTAATAGCAGAGATTCCTTTGTGATTGCCGATTGATGCAAGCAGTGATTGCGTAAGTACAAATTGAGCTGGAGATGAGACATGCAGATAGGAAGAATGGAAACTCTGTCATACAGGGCACTCTTGTCAGAAAAATAGTTTTGCTACTTAGCTTTTACTATTATCTAAGTCTAGAAAAAGCTATGTAGGGTAAGAAAAACTATATAAATACTTCATGATTCCCTCTAGGCCATACCAGCAGGGGGCTGTGCCCTGCCCAATTTTAAAATACCAAAATGATCCCTGCCATTTTGGAGGCACCCTGATCTGCCTCCTGCTGTGCCTCCTCCTGTCCCACAGGACTTGTGCATGAACACTCACTGCCGGGTGAATAGATGCCGTGTGCATGTAGACGGCACCTGTACACTGTGCAGGGAGAGCTTGGTGGTGGTAGGCCAGCACCTCCTAGAGTGATGAAAGGAGGGGGGTTACACGAGTCTACGGCCACCTCCCAGAGAGACTACTCCAGGTCCCCTCGCCGACACAGACCCCCTCAGATGTTGGAGAACTACACCCAGCATGTCCTGCCACAGTTTTGCTATATGGCCATGCTAAAACTGTTGAAGGTTATGCTAGAATGTGTCATTCAACAGCAGCTGGAGGCAATTCGCACTTAATAGGACTGACACCGTAGAATCAGGCTCAATGTGTGTTCACTTCCGCTGTGTGCCATGGGTAGTGAATGGCAGATGAAAGAGATACTAATACATATGTTTGTTTACAAAGCTAAAAAAAGTAACAGTATGTATCTTCTGCTTTCAGCTGCCGTGTTTGTATGACCATGCATAACCCTGGGAAATGGGGGACTTGTAATTCAAAACAAACTGATGAGGATACAATAAAAATTAATATTCTCATGGATTGTGGAACAGAGGCAACCCATTGTGCACACAATGAATGCCCTTGTGCTTTATACGGCGCTCAATTTGCTTAGTCTGATTCTGTCCCAGAAAGTCAACTGAAGAGAAGAGACATCTCTGCAATATGGAAATTTCCCAGCACATAATGAGGAATTTTCAAACCTTGATTTAAAAAATATAGTGGCTGATGATAAATTGGACTTAAGCCTACTCTAACGGAGTGACTGGGAGACTCCCAATTTCCAGGAAGTTCTCTCAGACCTCTGTAAGAGTAGCCCAGTCTGTTGGATCCACCTCCTTCCACAGTGAAGGGTCCGTCTAGGGGCTTGATGTGATGAAACTCATCATTGTGACCTCATTCCTTTCCCTCGTGTTCACCCCAGGTCCTGTGCCAGGCAGGGCACCGCATCTAGAGAAAGTGTACTCTGGCCTTCGGAAAAGGGGGTGTGTGAATCAGATACGTACTTACATCATGTAATTTTGTAAGTGTGCTCTGGCAAGATTTTTTTTTAAAATTTTTTACCATTTGTGTACTGAGAGTTTTTTTTAAATGTTATTTAAATGAATATTCAACAACCAAAACAAATGTTTCAAAACATGCATGACAAAAACCTGACTTCAATAATACTGCTACAGATCTGCACTCATCTTTTCAATTTTAGATTTAGTGACTATTTTTTTAGTGACTACATTTCACCTCTGTATAAGACTCTCCATTACCAGTAATACCAGGGTAGTCTTTTCCTCGGTCTACAGCCGTGGTTCTTTACCTTTTTATCTGCTTCAGTTTTCATATTTGTTTCTCATATCCCTGGTCAATTAGTATTATTATGTGTGTTAATTTTGTAGCAGAAAATTAAGTTCAAAGGACACAAGTCACATGTGAGGTTACACCTACCATCCTAAAATCCGACATTTGAAAAATAAAAAAGTATCTAACCTAACCTCAGTGACCAATTTAACAAAAAATATCTTAAATTAATCCCCGTATATAAAAAAGTAAAAACATCCATGTAACCCGTTCCCCTTGCTGAGAATATTAAAATTACAATAATAACTTCATAATTTTGTTCTCATGTAAAAAACTTAGAAAGATATACTTGAACCATAATAAGCAGTACACACAGACACATTGCTAGTGGCTCTTATGCTGTTGTTTATCATCAATAATGAAACTGTAATGAGGATCTTTTTACTAACAACCCCATCTTCATACTGCAATTCCTCCATTCACACAACCTCCTTTACATCAATTCAATATATTTATCACAATGCAACACCAAAGTAAAAAAGGAACCCGTGACAAAGAGATATAGTTATCAGACCGGGGGACGACATGCCGCCGCTATGAATCCCGATGCTGAAAGTCCGACACAGGACTTAAGATAGGCGTTTAACTACCGATGCCTATCTTAATCCCGACACTGGAATCCAGGAGGACGCCAGCCCGAACGAGGTAAGTCCGGGGCACCCTCAGTTGTTAGCCTCAGGGGTGGGGGTGGGGTGGGGGAGTGTTAGGTTGAGGCAGCGTAGTGGGGTTAGGTTTTGGGGGGGAAGCTAAGGTTAGGCACCCCTGGGGGGGTTTAGGGTTAGGCAGCACTCTGGGGGGGGGGGTAGGCTTAGGCTCTAAGGGGGGAGACTTAGGTTTAGTTACTAACGTGGAGGGTAAGGGTTAGGGTGCGCGGTATCCCGACAGCTGGCATTACATACCCATTCCGTAACAACATCAGTATGACCACACTAACACCACAATACAACAACACAATCCTATTTCACCAGCATCCAAAATGTAAAAATTCTTAAGACGCTACACTGGTGCTAGTGCTGGAACGGAACACGTATTGAACACGCACTATACAGTTCAAGTACAAATGATGTCCCTAGAATCCCCAACTTGAATGTTACCTACCAACAGGGGTTACAGGTATCGCTGGTTAAGAACCCATGGTCTAATACATCTCTAATAGCACTATAAGTTTTGATTTTCTGGTCTAAAGCGATTTACAGCTAATGAAATCGGTGGCATCATTGAGGCATCCAGCACATATTGGAGATGTAGAAATGACGTAATAGAGTTTTTGACATTAACAATACAGAAGGGTTGAGTAAGACCTGACCAACTGTAGAATGGGCCTATTAATTTTGTTTTGCTCCTCCGGCACTAAAGGAATTATTTCTATCAGAGTATAGTTTATAGCTACAGCATATAGAGTTCCTTTGTGTTAGTGACGGCTGATTTCCTGTAGAGATTATCTCCAAGGAAAGAATTCTCTGGAGACATGTAATCTCCAACTATTCAATTTTAACAGTGAATAAAACCATTAGCAAACTCATTCATGCAAAAGAATAAAGACCACCACATAGGGCCCTCTATGGCTTGGAGGCTTTGTTGTGTAATCATGTACATATACGTCTTTTGATTGATTGTAATATAGTCATAGCAGCAGGTCACATGGAAAAAAAATACCACAAATGATTTAATTCTACGTAAATGGGGCCATTATTATTTACATTTAGAGGAGTGTGAAAAAAAAAGTGAGATACATATGAGACTAAGGGGCCTATTCATGATGTTAATTATCAATGTCCGAACGGACCCCGATAATTAACATTCCAACTCGCAGCGGCCACCGGAGCAATTCAGCATTGCTCAGGCGCGGTGGCAGCTGATGTGAAATCCTTTCAGATCCCTCCGCCCCTGTCTGGCTCCTTCCGCCGGACGTCGGGGCTCTTGCACGCATGCGTGACCTGTAGGTCGCGCATGCGCACCACCGTCACTGCTCCGACAGGAGCAGTGAAAAGATTTACTGCTCCGAAAAGGAGCAGTGAAGCCGCTCGCAGGGGCAGCTGATTTCAAGATTTACTGCTCCGAAAAGGAGCAGTGAAGCCGCTCGCAGGGGCAGCTGATTTCACATCAGCTGCCCCTGCGAGCGGCTTCACTGCTCCTTTTCGGAGCAGTAAATCTTTTCACTGCTCCTGTCGGAGCAGTGACGGTGGTGCACATGCGCGACCTACAGGTCACGCATGCGTGCAAGAGCCCCGACGTCCGGCGGAAGGAGCCGGACAGGGGCGGAGGGATCTGAAAGGATCCCTTCTCGCAGCCTGGCCCTTCTTCCCATAGGGAAGAACAGGTTGCGAACTTCAAGCGGGGGTATTTACCATCTGAAGATGGTGAATGCCCCCGCAGTCAAGCTCCGAAAATATAATATTTTCTGAGCTTGATGAATTCTGTCCCCATACTAGTGTATGGGGACAGCGGGCCATTCCGCAAACAGAAGGTAAGTAGGAGATATCTGTGATATCTCCTGCTTCACCTTCTTAATGGATGGCCCAAATACTTAATTGTCACAATTGCAGGTGAAAATGTGCTTTTTCACCTGCTTTTGTGACAATTAAGTGATGATGAATAGGCCCCTAAGGGCTCTATTTACTACAATCCGCTTTAGTAATGCAGATTGTAGTGTGATATTACCGACTGAATTCGCATTGCGAATTCAGGCAATATCACAGGGATTTACTACAAATCATTGCAGGGGCAGAGCTTGCGAGAAAGCTCTGTCCCTGCGAACCCCCTCCGCACACTAGTCACGGTATTTTTTTAAAAAAATACAGTGACCAGTGCCCCGCGCATTTGCAGACCGACCGTCGCTGCTACCGCCCCCCCCGGCGCTAAGCCCCACCCCTGTCATTAAGCCTCTCCCCCTCCCCCCTGCTACCCCCCCTCTCCCTTAATTACACTTACCTGCATGATCCGGGCTCCGGTGATGTCTTCCATATCCTCCGGTCAGGTGATATCCATACTGCACTGGGACCCGATCACCTGATGACCGAGCCACAGCGCAGCATGGGAGACCAGCTGACCGAAGGGAGGACATCACCCAGAGCCCTGACCACCGGTCCCTGGAGTCAGGTAAGTACATTTTTATTTTCTTTTTTTTACACTGTATCACCATGTGGTCTGTTTAGACCACACAGCTCATCACTGGGGCTAGCTCCCGGCTCTGCTCTCCCCGTTAGAGCAGGGCAGGAGTCCGGTAACTGGGGGAGACCCTGGATAATGCCACCTCCAGGTGCCGTTATTATCACAGGGCTTTCCCCGGTATTTTTTTACAATTTATTTTTATTAACTCTGGTCGGATCACATTTCACATTACATTTATGGGAAATGCGATCTGCTTTACTAAAAATAAGTGATACTTAGGGGTTGGAGTAGAATTTTACGAATTCTACTCCAATTGCCCTATAGTAACTGTAGGTGAAACTAAAATACTGTGAAAAGGGTGTGAAAACACCCTTTTTAACTTTATTTTAGTAAAAATAATGTTAATAAATAGAGCCCTAAGGGCAAGCTCTGTCCCTGCAAGGGATTTGTAGTAAATCCCTGTGATATTGCCTGAATTCGTAATGCGGATTCAGGGGCTGATTCAGACCCGCTCGCGAGCGCAGGACGCTCGCAAGCGGGTCGATGGTGCCGAATTGCGCATGCGCACGATGGAGGGAGCTCCGTCGTGCGCATGCGCCAGACCTGAATAACGATGGCCAAGCCGTCGTTATGGGTCTCGCACCGAAGGGAGCATGCTGTCGATGGTGAGTGACAGCACGCCCCCTTTGGTGGGCGTGCCGGGGGCGTGGCTACCGTCTGAGTCCGGGCCCACTGACATCACTAGTGATGTCAGTGGGAGTGATTTTGGCTCTGATAGAGCCAAAATTCACTCCAGGGCTTGCGGTCACCGAGATCCTACCGCAGGGTCTCGTCGCAAGCCAAAATCACTCCAGGGCTTGTGGCAGGGAGACCCTTCCGCAGGGTCTCCGTCGCAAGTCCGATGGTCGCGATGGTCAAGACCATCGCGACCATCATCATGGACGCTCGCTATAGCTGTGGGTGGTAACCCACAGCTATGCGAGCGTCCATGAGGCCGCTCCAAGTTGAGGGAGGAGGGCCCTGATTCAAAGTGAGCGCTCTGGTCAGAGCGTCCGGCTCTGAATCAGGCCCTCAGTCGGTAATATCACACTACAATCTGCATTACAAATGCGGATTGTAGTAAAAAGAGCCCTATGAATGAAAGCAAATAATTCTATTACCGTATACAGATATTCAGCATATGAGATACTGTACTTACGCATTTTGCCCACTCTTTTGAATTACCAGTAGAGCTGTAAACTTTGAATTTGGGTCCTTTTGAATAGGGTACCCGGCACAAAACTCACTGGTTTTACACAATAGTGTCTGACTCCAAACTCAAACCTTGTACCCCTTCCAATAAATAAAGCGTTAGCCCTATTTATGGCATAAATGAAGTGTTAGACTGACAACACAATGGGTCCTGCGCATGTGCAGACCCTAAATCATCGGAGATGTACGCTAATTGGGTTGAGTACGAGACGTTAGCGCTTAGGATCCCGACTCCAGCATCCTGACAGGGCTAGGATACCGACACTTGTTGGTCAGTATCCTAACCCTCCCCCACTCCCTACCCTAACTCTCCCTCTCTAGAGCCTAAACTAACAATCCCCTTCCCCCCCTCCCCGCACCCTAAACCTGACCCTCCCCCCTTAGTGCATAATCCTAACCCTCCCTTTAGTGCCTACCCCTAACCGTCGGGATGCCAGCGCCGAGATTATGACAAGTGTCGAGGATTCTGGTGGCGGCAACCAGACTGTCGATATATTGACCTGATCTACGCAAACCATCGGGTTATGTACATCTCTGAATCAGGTCCTACATTTGCAAACTGAAAATTAAAACTTTCATGCAAATTTAGTATTATTAAGAGCCTGTCGCAGCGAAGAGCTATCACTCTCACCGGCAAACACAGGATTTTTAAGGGGGAGTTTCTAGTATATATATATATATATATATACACTGACATATAAGTATATATATATATACATATATGTACAGTATATATGTGCAGTACAGACACTTGCATATATATATATACACGCAGGGCCGTAGCTAGGGTAGTGCGGCCGGAGCCATCGCACAGGGCACCACAGGTCAGGGGGCGCTGTTTGGACCTGTCAAATGTCTGTTTATTATCATTCTCACTTGTAGCTTCCTCTTATTTCATCCCCAGCATCTTCTGGCCTCTCCTATCTCTTCCCTGGCCCTTCCCCATGAGTACATTCCCCTTTTTTGGGTGCATTATGTCCCTTTGAAAAATGAGGGGGGCGCTAATGCTCTTTCTGGCACAGGGCACCAAAAAGTCTAGTTACGGCTCTGTATACACGTACACATATATTTCATACATTACACACATACACACACACGAACACTTACCATGCAGCAGCTGCAGGTTGGAGATGGAGACGGGACCTGGCACTATGTCAATAAGCCCCACCCCCCTTGCTGCAAAATGCCTCTATTGCCACTGGGTCAATTGGGAGGGGGTGGGGCCAAATTATGCAATTATAATTATATTGCATCATATTGGCTCTGCCTCCTCCCCATTGACCCGCGAATTGCGGCATTTTGCTGTGAGGGGGCAGGGCTTAATAACTTGGTGGTGCTTGCTCTGCCCTCTGTCCGGGGAGGTTTCTGAGTACCCAAGAACCCCCTCCCCATGTGCGCTACTGACTCTGCTTTTGGTTCAGCCATGGCGCACATATTACATTTGGGCACCAGCTGATGCGTCAGTTGGGGCCTAAGGACTGAGGGCCTGATTCAGACCCGCTCGCGAGCGCTGAGCAATCGCAAGCGGGTAAATATTGGCCCAGTACATATTCGCACAACGGAGCCGGCTCCGTCGTGCGCATGCGCGAGACCCGGATAGCGAAGGGCAAACCGTCGCTCCGGGTCTCATACCAAAGGGGGCGTGCTGTCGATGTTGAGTGACAGCACGCCCCCTTTGGTGGGCGTGCCGGGGGCGTGGCTGCCCAGATGGAGGCGTTCCCATGGGAACGCCTACCGTCTGGGGCCGGCCCCACTGACATCATAAGTGATGTCAGTGGGAGTGCTTTCGGCTCTGTTTGAGCCAAAAGCACTCCAGGGCTTGCGGCAACAAGAACCCTACCACAAGGGTCTCGTCGCAAGCCCGATGGTCGCGATGGTCTTGACCATCGCGACCATCTTCCTGGCCGCTTGCTATAGCTGAGGGTGGTCACCCACAGCTATACGAGCGGCCAGGAGGCCGCTCTAAAAATCAAGAAGGACGGCTCTGATTCAGAGCGAGCGTCCGGCTCTGAATCAGGCTCTGAAAGCGAAGCTTGGTAAAGCTGACAGTTTAGCAGCCCCCATAGAAACAAATAGGGTCTGCTTTTGCAGCTGGAAATGGAGGGACCAAGGCAGATAACGGAGCTACTGTATCTGCTGCGTTCTCTCCTTGTTACATTCAGGAGATCCTCAATATTTATGGGTACCCGTAAAGATTGTGTGTGTTCAGGGGTAATTCCACAATTATTCTTTAATCACTTAACTGGCGTAGTCACATGTGATGCAACCGGAGCCAGATGTGCTTCATCTCGCAGGTCTGTGATCGCCGACATCACTGCCGGAATCATGCCCCAAAATGCCATGTGACGGCATTCTGGGGCACATGCACCTAAAGTAAAAGTGCAAGGAGGGGCACATAGTTCCTCTCCGACCACCAGTATTCTAATCTCTGCGTGTGCAGAGATCAGCTGCGGTCTCCCGTGCACCACATTCCACTGCACTATGCAACATGGAGATGAGGGTGCGGTGCTAGACCACGGGGGAGGGGGTAACGGGAGGGGGGCATCTTTTGGCACAGGGGAGGAGGTGGGATTATGATAACCATTACATTTTTTTTGTCTAAGGGATATATATATATATATATATATTATACACAATTACATATACAGTAAAATATGGGTAAGAGGGGGCTAAACTGGGGACCCATTGTCCCTGGGGGTGAGGGTCGGGGGCTCTTCCACAGGGACCTATTACCGCTAAGGGGGTGCTGGTTGAAATTGCTGGGGATTTTTTGGATGGGGGTGGGAAGTGAAATTTCATTTTTGAAAGCCCTTTTTAAACGTAATTAATTTTTTTTTGAAACGTGAATTTCTGTGCGGTTTGACAAAACAAAATTGTCAGTTAGGTGGTTAGTAAAAATGTCTCAAAGGGGTATATTTAATAAAGTGCTGGTTTTTCTAAGTGAAGATGTTGACCATAGCACCCAATCAGATTCTCCTTAACATTTATCTAGCACCTTCTAGAAGATAATAGCTAGAATCTGATTGGTTGCTATTGGCAATATCTTCACTTCTAAAATCATCAACCGATAAATGGCCTGGTAACCATGCAGAAATGCTAGTTTCCGCATATTTTAGTTATCGGGCCATTCATTATCATGGGCCCGAAAAGGACCCCTAAATTTCAACAAACTCAGAAAACTGAAAGTTTTCGGAGTTTGCTTCCATGAACAAGCGCCTTCTTCAGACGGTGCTTGCTCTCGGATCCCCGCTCCTTCCTATGGGAAGGAGTTCCGGGAATGTGAAGAGGGATCCGAGCGGATCTCTCCACCGCCGCCTCCTCGCTACCTCCCTGGCGGCTGTGCGCATGAGTGACCTCGGGTGCATAGCCGGGACAACGGGGAGGAGGTAAGCAACCCACCTACTACTGTAGCTGAGATACTAACCGAGGGGACAGCTGCTTTTCAGAGCAGTTGTCCCCGCACCAGAGCAATGATAAATTGCTACTGTGTAATCTATCCCCCGCCACGAGTTAAATACTTAAGTATCCCTCACAGCATGTTCAATACTTCATCATCAGAGGCCATACGGCTTTCGATGATGAATAGGCCCCTCAGTCTTGTTAATAGCTCTCTGAGATTCATCAAACTTGTTTATAGGTAACAAAAAGAATGAGCGCACTCAGGGTGGCTGTTAGTTTAATCAACAATCTCCATTATTGATTCATATCATAATGGGGCCTCATTTACTAATGAGTTTTATCATCAAAATGGGTGATACATTTCACTGTGTATGATAAATGGTGCTCCAGCCAATCAGCTCCCAACTGTCAACTGTTAGAAAAATGACAGTTGGGAGCTGATTGGCTGAAGCATCATTTATCATACACAGTGAAATTTATCACTCGTTTTGGTGATAAAACTCGTTAGTAAATGGGGGCCCATATCTTTATAAAATAACTCTAAATTATATGTGAGGCTAATTAGGACACCACAATCATTTCCTAGTAGCGTGTATAAGGTATGATCTGCAGTTGAGCCAATGTATCGTATTAAAAAAAAATTGTATGGTATTAAATGTACGGCACTAAATAATAATTAAAATGTGTGTTACAAAATAACAATAGATGAACATATAATAAAAATTAACATGTTCTCTAGACCCCTCCCACCTCCAACCACAGACTAGAAGCTTTGATGACACTACAAAAGATAGCCCCTAACTAAGTATATCTGAGTGGGTGTAAGTGGACAAATGCAAAAATCCATACTGCTGCCTGCCAGTATCGCTGGGGATTTATCTCATTTTTTTAAAAACAGCCCTGAAATATATTTTCTATCGCTACAATAGATAGACCCCCCAAATACTCTGCAATGTGCTACTCAGATGCTTTGGGGGTCGCCTGAAAGAATACCTGTTACAATGAGGGTTTTTCAATTTCTAAACATTAGTGATCAGTTTACAATACACAGTTGATTAAAATCAATTGTATATTGTAATTTGATCCCTAATGTATATGTAAATGCCTATACATTTATATTTCTATAAACATTGGGTACTGTTCATTAGAAAATGTAATATATGGCTTCTGATACTTGAAGTGGTCATGGGTTGTTGTGACCTGTAGTGTTAAACAGCCAAACCACTTTTTGATGGACATAAAGCCAAGCTTACAAATAAGGTGCAGTGTGGTCACTGGGGCCGTAGGGAGCAATGACAGGTTCAGTCAGGGACAGATCCAGGGAAGCGCGATCACTTTGCCCCCTGCGTTTACTTTGCCCCCTTCTCCCGCATGTCAGGTGCAGGCAGAGGAGACTGCTGTGGAGCCCAGTGGCAGCAGCCTCACTGTACCTACCACAGCCCAGCACACAGCAGCTTGTCCTGTGCTGGGAAGAGAAGAGGCTGCTGCTGTTGACAAGTGAGAGGGGGTTGGGTGGGATGGTGGGCCCCTCCAACAAGCCAGGGCTTAGTACACGCTCCAGCCCCCCTTTTGGCTCCTCTGTGCCCACTTGATGGGGAGGCATGGACAAATTATAGGGGTGCGGCTGCGCAATCCCCCCATAAGCTATATAAATTAAAATTATTATGTGTGCAGAGGAGGGGGCATCCTTTTCCCTGCACAACAGGCCTGGGTCCCTTAGAAAATTCCAGGCCTGGGTATTTAGTACCCGCTCTCCCTCCCCTCTCTGCATCCCCGGTAGTCGCATAAATACACTTGAGTAAATGGGTAAATATTTTAATTTAGTTCCATGCACAATCCTAGTGTTACTAAGTGTCTTGTTCAAGCAAGTAATAACTTTTGTAAAGCAACATGGTATAACTTATGAATAGGACATAATTTTATAAGTTGCGTCTCTAGAGCTGTTCCCAGTACACAATGTAAGTCACTGGGAGAGCACGCTGGGAGTTGTATCTTGACAACAGCTGGCGAGGCACTTAGTGCATGTCCCAATCTACAGCATTGTGCACAGAGGTTCAGTGAAAGGTCAGTATGCTAATATATAAACATTTAATGAATAGTTTGAAATCCTTGCAGAAAAAAAAAATCCAATCTTAATTTGACAGCCATGGAAATTAAGGAATCTTTCTACGTTATTTACTATAAATGACACAAATGGTCTATTTTGGCATTGGTTTGCTTCATTGTAATCCTATATATTTTTCTACAATCTGTGCTTTGTGTTTGTATGACTGCTTTACAGCTCTTATAATATTTTGCATATGGTTTAGGGCAGGGCCGGATTAGCAATGGGGCGGATGGAGCTACAGCTCCAGGCCCCCTGTCAAAATAGGCCAATAGCATCTTGTGCTGGTGACTGTTGTAGCCAGAATTTTTTTTTTCCTGCTAGTGCTACAGCAGTCTGCGAGTGGTTTCCCGATGTCCCTCCCAACCCCCCCGCAGCAGATCACACCAGGCGTCAGGCCACTCCCACCATCCCCCCCAACAGGCTGCTAGTGGCAGTCTCAAGTGGATGTCCAAAGCCCCACCCCTCCCCCCGCGGCAGATCACACCAGGAAGAGGGCGTCAGGCCACTCCCACCATCTCCCCCAGCAGGCTGCGAGTGGCAGTCTTCAGTGGCTGTCCGATGCTCCGCCCCTCCCCCTTTTGCGGATCACACCAGGAAGGGGGGAATCAGGGCTGGAGCATGGCTTGGCGGGCAGTGTCCACAGTCTGCCTGCTCATCACAGATTACTCCATGGAGCTCCAATGCCAGACTGACGTCGCAGCACTGCACTGCCAGCGCACACCCCGCAGATGAACATGCTAGGAGAGAGGAACTAGTAGGCAAGAATGGAAATAAGGATGAATGCAGGTACTGGGGAGGGGGATGGGGGTCTGTTTAACATCACAATAAAATACAGTTTTAGGATATCTATTTTATGTTTTTTTGTTTTTTATATATTGAATATTATTTTGATTTTATTATACTGTATAGTTGAATAGTAAAAAAATAACATGAGTTACACTATCTATCTATCTATCTATCTATCTATCTATTGTATCAATCTATCTATAGCATCTAACTGTCTATGTCTACATTATCTAAAATTATACACATATCCATTTATAAATATATATATATATATATAAAAATGTGTGTGATTCCAGGTTTGACTACCAATAAATATATACTGTGTGTGCAGGCCCGCCAAGAGCCGTGGCGGGCCCCGGTAATAGGGGGCATGGCCTAAACGCGGGAGGCATGGCCACGCCCCCTTGCCGAGAAAAATAAAAGTTTTGCAGCGCCCCCTCAGCCCAGCGCAAAGCCAGGGGGGGCGCGACCAGTGTAGGAGACTGCTGTGGCTGCTGCTCAGCAGCCACTAGCAGTCTCCAACTGCAGCTCAGCACACGCTGTGTGCTGGGCTGCTGTGAGGGGGGGAGCGGCGCCGGACCCGGGCCCCCGCCGGGCCCCTCAGGAAGCCTGGGCCCGGGTAATCTGTACCTGCTCCCCCCCTCTTGGCACCCCTGTGTGTATGTGTGTGTATATATATATATATATGTCCAAGGTGAAAGGCCACTGTAGTGGCAATGCACAGAGCGTCACTCCAGGAATAGCAGAGAAAGTAGTTTAATTCAACGTTTCGAGGCTATTACAGCCCTGTCATCAGGAATACATAACAAACACATAACATTAAAAGCACTTACCTATATACCCCACCCGCTGTGTGATCGTGTGCAGTCGCATCTCAGCTGCGTTCACGTGACAGGAGGGCGCGGGTTGCGCCAAAAGTGACGTCATCCGGCTCACCTCCGGTGGTTGCTATGCAAAACCTAAGACGCTTCTTAGAAGCGTCTTAGGTTTGCATAGCAACCACCGGAGGTGAGCCGGGTGACGTCACTTTTGGCGCGACCCGCGACCTCTGGCCACCCAAACAGGGCAGTGTATTGAATAGCTGCGGGAGCTCCCTCCTGCTACTATTCTACATTGCACTGAACTGAGGGCCTGATTCAGAGCCGGACGCTATTTGCGAACGGTCGTTCAGAAAAAGGGGCCGGCTATTTAAATTGAGCGCTCGCTCTTTGCGGTCTGTTGACGCCTCTATGTCTGAGCGAGTGAACGAAATATGCGCTCCCTATTTTGTAAAGACGCCCCCTGGCCGCTCGCATCCTACGTCATCTCCGCTATTTATTTGATTAATTGAGTACACCGAAAGGCGTCTGAACTGCTCGCAGTGCTTGTGGTTGGATTTTCCTACCGCAATCATGCGAACAGTTCAGGCTAAGAAACAACCAAGTGACGTGGTCGATGACGCTGCTTTGTTAATTATGCACACCCTTAAAACGCCCGTTTTGACCGTTTGGCACGCCTGCGTTCGGATCTCCACTCCCCGTTTTCAAGCACCTTCCCCTGTTACCACCCACAAACGCCTCATCCTGTCTCTCAAATTAGCAGGCATTCGCTATTTTGCGAGCACACAATTTCCGACCGCAATGACTGGTTCGTGCATGCGTATTACAACCCATACGCATGCGCAGTTGTGCGAACATCGCTCGGAGCGAACGAACGGCCGCTTACGAGCGTCTCTGAATCAGGCCCTGAATTCCCCCCTATAACTATTAATAAGATAAGGTAAATTTATATATATAGAGAGAGATAGAGATGTCACATTCATGACATCACTAAGTGACCCATGTGCTCTTTAATAGAGATATTTTCAGATTTACGTCATCACCATGTGCCATATTAACAAGAAGTTTTTCTTGTGCAGACTCTCGCATTACACTATTGATATAAGTGAAAAGGGAAGAGAGATTGAGGTTTTTAAAGGTAGGGGCTAGTCACACCACACACCCCACAATACTGGTTACACCCCCACATCACTAGTCACACCCGCAGGGGTTGGGTATGATTACCCAGCAGTTCGGGATACCTGCTGTCAAAATGCCGACAGCGGTATCCCGATGCTCAGAATTCCGACGGGGGTCAGGTAAGTATACAAACCCCCCCCCCTTCTGTTCCTAACCCTCCCTTCTTGCACCCTAACAGTTAGTGCCTAACCTTAACCTTCCCCCCTTGGTGCCTAAACCTAACCATCCCCCCTTAGTGCCGGGATTTCAGCAGACGGAATTCTGGCCATCTGTATTTTGACTACATCCCCCAACAGCAGTGCTGAACACACCTCTTTCGGCGGCACACAATAGGCCCTTCATAAATTTCAGCTCCAGGCCCTTGTGGACCTTAATCTGGCACTGGTTTAGGGTCTACAAGCCAATTTCAGTCTGCTAATGACAGAGATTTGGAGTGTGTTTCAGGCTAAAGTCCTTCGTTAAATAGCTCTTGGGAAATTTTGGACACATTAATATGAAATTAATAATATGACCGGTATGTAATGTGGAATGATTTTTATCGTAGACTAGTTTTTCATACCGGTTAACTGTTGAATTTTAGACAATTTGTGCCCCACCAGCAGCTTAGCAATAGGGACAATCAGTGGCATAGCTATAATGGATAGTGGGAGATAGTAGGAGCGCACCTATTTCAGTTACTCACCACCAGCCTATCCCATGGCGTTATTCTGTTTAAATCTCAGACAATACTGTGTCTGACTATAGTGTGTGAGCGCAGATGACTGACCTAGTGCCAGAGTATTTTGACATACAGCGCATGTGCAGGGGCCAGTTTATTTTTCAGGGAGGAGGGGGAATATGGGTATCTGCACACAGGCCCATCCAGCTTTAAAAAGCCCCTGGGGTAACAGCAGTAGTAACAGCTACAGGGCTGAAGAGCCCTGGGTGTCCAGCTGTGGATATAGAGCACTTGTTTCTTCTTTCTCTAGGCCAGAGGTTCCCAAACGCCGCCATTACAGTACATGTTTTAGGCATAATGACTTACTTTGCAGGACACCTTTCCGGGAGCAGCTGGAGAGGACTTGCTGCTCTCATCTTCAGGAGGCGGGTATGCGGCATTAGGCCACGCCTATTTACAATGAAACAACACAGAGGGGCGGGGCTAAATAACTCAAAGCATGTAATTTAGCCCCTCCCCCCTCCCTACGGACCCGCAAATTTCTCTGAAAATCTCCCCATCCTGCCCACTTCACTAGGAAGTGGGCATGATGCTGGAGATTTTCATATTCTTTCGGGGTGTGGGATGTTACCTAAAAAATCGGGAGCCTCCCGTGACTGCCGGGAGAGTAGGCAATTTGATTTAACTATCTGGACTCAAGCATGGATATCCTTAAAATCTGGACAGTAATGGCGGCGTTTGGGAACCTTTGCTCTAGGACAGGGGTGGCCAAACTCGGTCCTGGAGATCTACCAACAGTTCACATTTTCCAGGTCTCCTCACAGAATCACAAGTTAAATAATTAGCTCCACCTGTGGATCTTTCAAAATGTGTCAGTGAGTAATGACTACACCTGTGCACTTGCTGGGTGACCTGTAAAACGTGAATTGTTGGTAGATCTCTAGGACCGAGTTTGGCCACCCCTGCTCTAGGCCCTTGGTCATATATTTGCCTGAGGACAAATGGTATGCAGGGCCTGATTCAGCAAGGAACATGACTGCGAATGTAAAAAAATAACGGGGGAAGCCTTGTGATAATAACGCCATAATAATATATAACAGCACTTTCCCCCGTTTCACCAACTTTCATTCTGCTCTGTCTGTCTGTCTGTCTGTCTGTCTGTCAGGAGCCTGTGATCAGCCTTATTTGTCTAAAAGAGACCACAAGCTGATTACAGTACAAAAAAAATGTAAGGAAAAAACCCCATTTACCTGCACCCAGGGGACTGGTGATCGGTGACCTCCTCCATGGCTCCGGCATCTGATGTATGCTGTAAAACGGCATCTCAGTCAGCTGACCAGGGTTACAGAGCAGGAGCCTGAAGTTTAGCTGACTGGAGTTACAGGGGAACGGACCGGATCGGATCACAGTGCAGGTAAGTGCTAGTTTAGGAGAGGGTGAGGAGAACACATGGTGGAGGGGGGGGGACGGCAAGTGGCACATGCGCGTTTACACACTTAGGGTATTTTTTGCAAACAATACCAAGAAGCGCGGCAGAGAGATTTGCAGGGACATCGTTTTCTTGCAAATTCTGTCCCTGTATACAAAATTTGATACATCCTTGCAATGTATTAAAAAATTGCTATACGATTTTCGGTGAATTTATCACATGTAATCCGCATCCGAGATGTGGATTGTGATAAATACTGTATTTTCCTTAGCATTTTATATTAAGATTTTATATTGATATGACCATAAAGGATGATCAACAGCCACTGCAGGGCTGACAGCCTAGTTGTAAGAGCAGCGGGTGGGTCCCGTTCTCATAAGGACTTTAATATTTACAGACATCGCTTCTGTTACCATAGACCACCCTCATTATCGATGGTGCCTATCTGGATAGGAATTTTCCTGGCTGACATCTTTGAAACATTGTAACAAACCCATTCCAATTCATACATTGTCTGTTTACCAATTAGGCAACTGTATAACAAGTGGATCTCTAGGATTTTTTTTAATATCCTTTATCATCTTTTCTTCAGTATTGGACTGTTATTCATATTTTATTTTTATCCATTTATTTTATATTTTTTTTACTCCCCCCCCCCTATTTTTGTGTGTTCCCACATTCCCTCCCCCCCTCCTTTATCCCATCAATACCTGTCCTCACATTATCCATGTCTGGTTATTTTTTTAACATATTTATATGAGCTAAAATAAAAACCATATACATTATACTGGAATATCATTGTCAACATTTTATGAAACCTACTATTAACAAATAAACACACAAACCTCACTAGGTGATAGTGAACTGGTTACATTATTCTATTTAGTAAATCAATATTTAGTTCTAAACCCACTACATTATACATAAAAAGGTGAGCGCTATATAAACCAATTTTTACTATATTTCTAAAAAGTTGTAGCAGCACAGGTAATGCTTACACCCAGAATGCCTCTATCCCCTACTAAGGAATGTCCGATCATCTTCTGAAATGCTAAATCTTTTAAACTCCTCAGATTTCCTGTGGTTTTCCACTACACCTGTTGTTTGGTGAAGTCCTACCAGATGTCTAAAGGAATGTAAAGTCCCAAAGGCGTGGGGTCAGCAAGGCCCACCTGCAAGATGTCTGGGCTCACAATATACTTCAGTCACAGCCTAAAGTCCAATATCACCACATTAATTACAGGTGCTCCTATGCCTTCTTTTAGCTATGTGTCCATTATGGGTTCTTGATCTAAATTATTTTGAACAATGTGAGCAATGCACTTAAACCGGCAATGTGCAGCAAGGTCACAGATATTTAAAGGGCAAGTAACCCTAAGTGTGGGCATTAATATATCCCCGGAACAAAATAATATTCCTATATGTTTATACTGTACATAACTAATGTGTCCTGCATGCTGCTATGGTTTCCATACTCTTCATGAAACCAGGCGCCCATAATAACCACTGAACTTAAAAATGTACATTTAGTGTTACCTTCACCTTCCATTGCACATCTGTTAATAAATCAATGACTAGCTGAAGCTCCGCTCACATCTGTAGGAAAGCTGTCCTGGCTGCATCTGATTCAGGTAACAAAGCTTAGACTGCAATAAGACTACCACCTTTTTATTTCATGCTGCGGACTGTGGGCCTAATTCAGACCCGCTCGCGAGCGCTGAGCGCTCGCAAGCGGGTCGATGGTGCCCTAATGCGCATGCGCACGACGGAGGGAGCTCCGTCGTGTGCATGCGCGAGACCCACATAGCGACAGCCAAGCTGTCGCTATGGGTCTCGCACCAAAGGGGGCGTGCTGTCGATGGTGACTAACAGCACGCCCCCTTTGGTGGGCGTGTCGGGGGCGTTGCTGCCCAGACGGAGGCGTTCCCATGGGAACGCCTACCGTCTGGGTCCGGTCCCACTGACATCCCTAGTGATGTCAGTGGGAGTGCTTTTGGCTCTGATAGAGCCAAAAGCACTCCTGGGCTTGCGACAGCGAGACCCTACCGCAGGGTCTCGTCGCAAGCCCGATGGTCACGATGGTCTTGACCATCGCGACCATCTTTTTGGCTGCTCACTATAGCTGTGGGTGTTTACCCACAGCTATGCGAGCGGCCAGGAGGCCGCTCCATTTTTAGGTAGGAGGGCCCTGATTCAGAGCGAGCACTCTGGTCAGAGCCCTGTATGCAGAGTGATAACGCACCAACAGTTCGCAACAGCGCCACCAGCTGTCCCTCCAGTGTAATCACTCAAGCACATTAGGGAGTATATATAGTAAAAGTCGATTTTAATTGATTTTGATTGATTTACAATCGATAAAAATCGATCAACATTGATGTTATGTTTCTTGGGCTTAATCACACTTATAATAACGAATGACATGCGGTGAGGACAATGGCTGGGGAGGCACAAATGGAGATGGGTCTGAGTGCTGGGAACCTGTTCCCTACTCACTGTACCTCTCCCCTCACTACACTAAACTTCAGTGTCCATTGATTCTCCCACCTTCATCACTGTGTCTTCTCTTGCTGCTAAGCACCAATCTCTAAACATTGCAGTGCACTTCCTGGTCACATGACACATCCAAGATGTCCATCACTGCTCAAGGCATGCCCCACCATACTCAGAGGCATGCCTCTAGAAGCTCTCCTTTCTGTTCAGCTTACTGCCCGTGGTGTGGCCCCCCACAGCTCTGCAAGCAGTGTCTGACTATACAGAAGCGAGGCTGAGCCATTGCTGCCTCATCTCTCGTCTCCCTGCAGTCCCACGGAGCTCCACAAAGCTGGTGAGTGTACACTATAATAATTATTACAATAATCAAAGAAGATATGTATAAGTTATAAATATCTTTTTTGTATTATCTTAATCATTTTTATATCAATTCTCAGGTGTATGACAGAAGAGGCTCTGCCCCCCTCTGTCTTCCCTGACTGCACGTCCCTAATAATAACAGACAATTTATAATAATTTATTTTTTGTTTTAGTAAATAAGTGATTTAGCCCCAGAAACACATCGATGTTGATCAATTTTAAATTGATCAAAATCAATTAAAATCAAACTTTAGTAAATATACCCCTAAGTCTCAGGGGCTAATTCAACAGTGAACGCAAGTTCACGATTATTGGGAATCTGCGCATGCGCAGGACCCATTCTAGGAGTGTGCAGAATGGGTTCTGCTAACATGCACGCTAGCCCTTGAATGCCTCTACCTGATTGACAGGCAGTGGCATTTAAGGGGTGGTGCGGGGTCGGCTGGCTTTCCCCATTTTCCATAAGGCTTACTGAGCTGGCGGATTGCCGGTGCCATCCACCGTCGCGACCATTGACCACTGATGGTCGCAAATGTCACGATGGAGATCTCAGCAGTACGACGCTGGGATCGCAAATGCAACAGGGGGTGTCATACACCTCCTACTGCATTTGCATGATTGCAAGGATCGCATTGCAAAGCTCCCTGCGTGCACTACACACTACAGTATATGCCTGCGTGCAGCTTTGCAATTGCGAGCCTTGCTGAATCAGGCCCTCAGTCTGTTGCAACATTTCAACACACAAGCCTGTTATCACTCAAGTATCTAAAACATGCTTATAGTGGGTCAAATCATGAACTATATAGAGCATGAGATAGAGAGAGAGAGAGAGAGAGGTGCACAAGAGTCTTTACTGAGTGTTAGCATTCTTCCTTGTGAAAGCAGTAATACAGTGGGAGCTAGTATATTTTAAAGCCCCTTGATAAACTGTGTTTTTAAAATACAGCAAGGGCTAGCAGCAGTGAATGGCAAAATAGCTCAAAACAAACATCAGTCTTGGAAAAGAACACTGCCAGGCCTATTCACTAAATGCACTTATGCCACCAACAGCAACAACTCCACCCAGGGAAATAAATCCACACAGAAGTGCCTGGCAGGCTCGCTCCGTATCTTTCTCACACTTATTGGAACCTGGTTGAGGGTATCAGATGGCTCACACTAGTTCCGATTGATCGGAACAGGACATGTAAGATAATGTCATTCACCTGCCGTGGTGCTGACTGTGGGCCTGATTCATTACGGTACGCTATTGCGATCGCAGCTGCGATTATGCACTCAGGTCTGCTGCGATAATATGCTAATGACTGCAATGGCAAAGCTAGTATAGAGAGGCTAACTGCCGCTTTCGCAGATCAGTAATACCTTGCAATCCTGCGTATACATCGGGAAGGTCGAATAACATCGGCCCTTCACGCACAATTACAGCAGGTCTGACCTCACTCAGAAATTGCTAACCTCGTCACACGCAGTGAGTACTCAAGCTGCGTATGCCGTCGCAGTGGGTAATTGATGCACGCCCAAGTAGCGGCGTTCAAATTGACAGACACGCCTGTGTTTCTACGACCATTCCCCTGTCACCACCCCCAAACGTGACCTGATGTAACTCTGCGATGGCTTTGTATCTGCGTATGTGATCACAGAGCTATCGCAATGCTCATGCACGTGCCATCCACCGATCAGTATGCACCATCGACCGATCTGCGTTCTCGGTTGCAATTGCGATCCGTGATGAATCAGGCCCTGTGTCCACACTTTGTTGAGCCATAGCGCCCCTGCTGGCCGGGATGCATAGCTGTACTCTCAGCACGTCACCCCCACCAGATGCAGTACCTGCAGAGCAGAGACAATGTGAGTGTGGCCATGGTCCGGGGAAAAAGGGACATGGCCACGAGTCATGTCTCTCCCGTTTTCATCATGCAGGGGGCTTGCCCCGTGCTCCAGAAGCTTTTGGGCATGCCACCAGTATATTTCTCTCGTGACTAAACGTCACATGCATGCGTGTGGCATCTTTTAACCACTTGCTCTGAACAGAGCAGTTAGTGAGAGGGGGCCACCCAACCTACCCCCCATGCCAATTACCAGTATGCCTTTGCAGTGTGGGAGGATACCCACGCGAACACAGGGAGAACATACTAACCCCATTCAAATAGAGTTGTGGTCAGGAATTGAACTCATGACCTCAGTGCTGTGAGGCAGCTATGCTAACTTCTACGCCACCAGCTGGCACTGGCTTAACTAGTAAAAGTAAATGGGAAGATGGGGTTTATTAATATTAAACAGTAATTTTTCAGAAATTTTCCTCAAGCAATCCAGTTAAGATATTGTAGTTGTCAGAATTAGGCTTAGGGCTAACGGCTTGTATTGTTCTGCTCTAAATGTTCAACATCTATATTTTTTCTCATACGCTGATCTAAACAACTAAACTTCAAATATATGAAGATAAATACGCACTTTCCACTCTCACTCTGACTTTGCAACTTTGTTAAAATATAAAGTATCCTGAAGTATTTCCTCCCCCTCCATGCACAATATCCCGCAGTTCTTAGATGAACATGTTCTGAAAATGTAGAACAAATGTTGGACAATAATGGATAACTCCATCTACAGTAAAATGCATTTCTGTATAAATTATCCCCCCCTGCTTTCATGAAGCAGAGCCACGGGGGTTCCATGTCTGGGACTCCTGCGGTTTGGGAGACACTGCTGGACCCTGACGCTGCTTAATGTCCCATGATGCTTTAGGGCTCAGAGCCTGGAGTCTGATGATGTACTGGAGCAGATGGAAGTAGTTATTAAGGCTGGTCCACTCTGCTGCATTGACAACCTCCATCTGCAGGTTTTTACATAGAAAATCCAGCCTGTGAGCCCTACAGCATGAAGAGATTCCAGTAACCAGCAGGGGACAGAATGATAGTCAGAGGCATAGCAATGCCTGGGGAGCTCATGTGCAGTGTTCCCCAGCCTTGGTTGCTGCCTTCTGGCAAGGTCTCTCAGACCGCATTAAATATAAATTGATTTAATGGCCTCATACCTAAGTTCTTACAGCTATTCAATGGTTCCCTGGACTTGCAAAATAGTTTCAAGGGGCTTTAAACTATTCTAGCTCCTACTGTATTACTGCCTTCACACGGAAGAATGTTAACACTAAGGACTCGTCCACTGACGATTCTGAAGGGTTCTATTCTGAAACATGCTTTTATCACAACCCTTTTCTCAGTCTACCTGACGCTGCTAGGTCCTTCTTTCTTGAAGCTGATGCCTTCTCCTTTCAATCCCATTGTTTCTCATCAGGTGCTTCCCTTTAGTTTCTAATCTTCCATGTATCTTGCAGCTGAGAGGACCTCCACTATCGGAGATAAAGAATTTCTTTCTATGAAACTTGCTATAGAAGAGTTGTGGCATCTCCTCGAGGGTTCTCACTTTGCAGTCATGGTCAACACTGATCATAAAAATCTATTATACCTCTATTTTGCTCAATGCCTCAGCCCTCGCCAAGCCAGGTATTCCTTATTCTCCTTGCAGCTTGACCTGCAGATTACTTTTCAACATCAGCACAAAATGGGAAAATAGTTCATTTTGCTCTTTTGAATCAGATGATTTTGAGGACTCTCAGAAGTCACCCTAAATTAGATCCTAAATGTTTCCTGGCATCCTCTACTGCTTCTTTCATAGATTGCTTCAGGAATAAGAAGCTTCTTCAATGGGCGCATGCTTCCCGATTCTCTGGACATGCTGGCATCAAGAAGACTCTCAAAACTTATTTCTGGTGGACATCTCTCAGTCTGGATGTTGAAGACTATGTGGCAGCATGCTCTATTAATGCACAGTACAAGGGACCACATCAAATATCTCTGCGATCCCCTACTCCATTTGCCCAGTTCTGTAAGGCTTTGGTCTTACATAGTGATGGATTTCATGACTGAGCTTCAGGAAAGTATAGGATGTAATACCATCTTGGTGTTGGTGAATCGCTTTCCTAGAGCAGCACATTTAATTCCTCTTTCAGGCTTACCATCTACTCCTCTGCTTGCTGCAAACTTAAAAAAAAAATTCCATACTCATGTGTGTCCCAGAGATTGTTTCTGACTGATGAGTTCAGTTTGTTTCTACATTTGGAGGTCCTTATGTAAGCAGTTGAACATCCAGATCAATTTCTCTTCTGCCAACTTCCTTTCGTCCAATGGTCTGAGGGAAAGCATTAAACAAAGCTTTGAAACCTTTCTGAAGAATATACACCTCAGCCAATCAGGAAGAATGGGTGGATAATTTTCCATGGACTGAATTCATACACATACATCATAAATTATGTAAAATAAATTATCCAAGGTAAAATCCCACGCACACCTACATAAATCTGATTGCAGTGCCTGCTTGCGCCTGTAGAGACGGGACATGAGATGTTTATTGGGAGGTGCTCGTACTGTAATAATGTGACAGTGTAACAAAGGGAGAGTACAGTATTCACATAATGACAGATGCAGACTGGCACAGAGATGCATATAAGCCTATCCAAGCTGTACCAAGCTGTATCATTTGTGGGTGCTAAAGGGTATTTGCAAATACATGCTGATGATGATGATGATGAGATTGGTCACCACCACTAATGAACTGTTGGCTGATTGAAAAAGCACCATTGACGTGGACAGGTGCTTCTGCATATATTATGTTTTTGTGTGAGTGTTTCAGCAATTTTTTTTAAATTCATACACAAGATGGAGAGCTGTATCTGAACCCTCTTAGTGGTTCCACATTTTCCAAGATTAAAAAGAAATGTTCAAAACATGGGTGTACTGTATGTTGGACATAAAACAAGCGGGTATGCTACTGGTGGCAACCTCTACATACCTTTGCATACAATTGCTGCTACTATAGTTTAGTAAATGCATTTTACATATGCTATTTGGGGCACAATTGTGCCATACTCAGCAACAGCAACAGACATCCAAGGTCACCAAGAACTGACACTAGGCATTAAATTGTAGTCTCCAGGGGAAGCAGTCGGGAAGGCGATGGACAGAATCCCGAGCATCGGCTTCCCGACTGTCTAATCCCGGCAAGGGTTAAATGACAGGCGCCGAAATCCCGACGCCTGTCATTTTCCCTACGCCAGGAGCCCGACACCTGGCTTACCGATCGAAGGTAAGCCGGGCGCGGACAGGGGGGGAGAGGGTTAGTTTTAGGGTTCCCGGGCGGCAGGGGGGGTTAAGTTTAGCCAATAAGAGGGGGTATTAGGGTTAGGCACTTGGGGGGGGGGAGTTTAGGGCTAGGCACCCCTAAGGGAGGGTTAGGGGGGGGGAATTAGGTTAGTGAATACTTACCAACGACGATCGGGATTTTCATCCTTGTCGGGCTGCCGATGTAGGGATTTGAACCGCCAGCCATGTGGCCGGCGGTAAATCGTAAGTCTAACAATGCCAAGTTACATTACAGTACAGTACTTTGCCACTGCATGGTACGGATTGAAGTAGAAAAAGCTATGTAACAGATCTCACTTGTAACTTATGGGGGATGTAAATAAAGGATTCATTAAATTGTTCTCCAGCAAGCAATGTGTATCTAAAGCCAAATCAATTAACAATCCCGCTAATACACATCACATTGCAATATTTCACGTGCCTGTTGTGGAGCAGTAAAGCTCCTGTTGACATTTCATTTAAGTTGATTGTGATCGTTTCTCCCCAACAACCGGTGCAGGTTGTCTCATGCCTGGCCCATGTATCTCAGGTTTGTGTGGCTTATGTAAACATGGATACCGTACACATACAGAGTCTCAATTGAAATCCCATGTCCACAACCACGTCCTATGTGTGACAGATGGTCTCGCTGGCCCTAACATGTGTGGCTTAAATAGAAAATACAGAACACAAATGCCTAATCCTCTTCTGCACAGGGTTACAGTTCTGTATGGGAGATTAACTCTTTAGAGCCTGATGTAATGTCATTTGGAAGATACTGTATAATGGATTGCATCATTTATTGCTGAAACCTATAAATTATCAATAAAATCATGTCTCAAACTAATCTCTTGCAGGCTGAGGACCCTATTTATCACAAACCACTTTAAAATAAATTAACGATAAATTAATTTCGCCTAAATTCGCAACGTCATGAATATTTTCATGCAACTTTAGCAATATGCTCTTGCTTTCTGGTTCGGGTCCACCACGGGTACTGCGCAGACCTGGCCAACGGCCTGTGCATGTGCCATCAGGGCTAGATGGAGTGGAATCTGGAGGATCCCTCTTTTAAAGAATCTGTGGTACAGCAGCCCATAGACCCCTATAGAAACTGCAACAGATATTTACTTAGATTTTGCAGGGGTTCCTCAAAACAGGTGTTTTAAGGAGATTTCACCCAACGGAATCATTATATCATCACGGAGACGGAAGGGGCCAATCAGCTCCCAACTGTCATCTCACAGGCTGTGTTTGAAAAATTACAGTTGGGAGCTGATTGGCTGGCACCTTATCACTTTCTTACCACTTTTCACTCTGTCTCCTAACACTGCTTAGTAAATAGACCCCATAATTATAAAGATGTCATATCTCAGAAAAATAAAAGACCCACAAAGTTTACTCATAGCCAACGTATCTCAACATTCATGTAACTCAAGTGGTGGGTGCTGAAAAATACTGCAAGATAGATAATGAAACAAGTGTTTAATTATTTGGTATGGTTTAGTGCACATTTTTTACTTAAATGTAATGCTAGTAGCCACGTTTTATAGTTAGTTGCCTAGCGGTTGATAGCTTTAACTAAGCATAATAACACAAGCAGAGCCGTAACTAGGCTAGAGAGCATTGACACCCCCCTCCATATTTTAAATAGGGACATAAGATGGTGCACCTGAAAAAGGGCCATGACCTCATGGGGAAGGGTCAGGGAAAAGATAGGGGAGGCCAGGAGATGCTGGGGATAAAAGAAGAGGAAGCTACAAGTGAGAATGATAAGGAAAATTGACAGGCCCAAACAGCGCCCCCTGCCCTGTGGTGCCCTGTGGCACAGGTCGCACTACCCTAGTTATGGCCCTGAACACAAGCATATAACGCCCCCCCAACCTACTTAGTCCAAATAAAAGAACATGGACACATCATTGGTTGTAAAAGATAACAGCTGTATAAACTAAATTAATAATAAAGTGGGTGGTTAAGAAAGCATTGCACATTGCAGATGGTCAGCTCCGTCCATACGCATTACATTACCAAGTGGGGGCACCCGTACATCTCCAATGCAACCTGAATGTGGAGAACCCACCTCCCCTTAACTGGCATAAAGTTACTGGGCCCTAACACAAGGAAGGTGCCCAGGTTGCCCCTCTTGGGCAGAAATAATTCACTTATCTAAAGGAGAAATACTCCACAATCACATCTTGTGCCACCTGTGACTGCTGAAGAGCAGTGATTAACCAACAAGCTGTGACAATCAATACACAAAAAAGGACAACTCTGACCAGGGAGATCAAGTAATAGAATGTGGGTGAAACCACCAAAATGCAATGAGGAAGAGACCACCAACAGCGAGACTAACCGTAAACTCACCCACTCACTACTAATAGGCCAAATTGTCCACCGAAACAGGAACTCCATAATCTGAACCAAAAATACCCAGTACATTGACATGTCTTACCCACAAACCCGGGCGCACCAAAAATACCTGTGTATTGAAATGTCTTATCCCCATACCTGGGCGCTTATGTGCCCTCAGGCTTATTCAGCCCTCTGTTATCTCTTTTAATCTCTCAGACAGCTGAGAGTTGAACTACAGCAGGTAAGCAGATACTTTGCAATTTTGATATGCACCTAGCTTTTAATGCATGTATACCAATAGTTTACTAATGCCCTCCGGGAGATGTCAGAGGGCATGTGCAAGTGGGAGGTGTGTGGAGCATGGTGCGGTAAATCACATAATCATGGCCCCACACCCTGACACTCTTTATGGTCATTTACTAAGTTTGGGCATCTGGGATGGGGCCATAATGATAGGATACACTGTGGTCAGTGAGATTGGTCTACTCTCTAGGGAGTCCAGTGAGATCACCTTAAAATTCCGAACAGACAAATGAGTACTTGCCTACTCTCGAAAATCACCCCATGCCGGCGTCTGCTCCCCCTTGTAAGAGGGCGGTCCTAGGGAGCCGATTACGTGATTCGCTCTGAATTGTGTCATTGTGGCCGCCATGATGCAATCCAGTACGAATCACGTTGTCGGCTCCCCAGACTGCCCACTTACAAGGGGGATCAGATGACAGTCTGCTGTTGAACTGCGTGCGGGATCGCAGAACCGTACTACACATGCGCAGTACAGGTCAGACGCATGTGCAGATTCTCGATTATCCCTGTGATCCTTGTCTCTGTGCTCACAGCTGAATCACCCCCTGAAATCACTCTGCAGACCAACATTGAAGACCATGTCTAGCAGGGCTGCCACTAGAGGGAGCAAAGAGAAGATTACTGCACTAGTTTATATTGGTGATGTATAAATATTTGAGAAACCCCATATACTTCAAATGATCAATAAGTATAAATGATAATATTTTATTATTGTAGGGGGTGCAGCCTGATGACAATGGAAAGCACATCAAAACCTATATAGGAAAAAAGGAATGTCTGTTAGAGGCGCACAAAAAATAGTTAAAACGTAATTTTTAATTCATCTTACAATAAATATATATTACGAAAAAATCATAAGCAAAATATTTAAAAGGAAACAGAATGTTTCAAAATTATGGACATGTGTAGTGTAGACTGGACAATAGAAAAGGTGTCAGTACAAAACTTTGGTGTCCCGCTGTGTGATGAATATGAAATAAACGAATAATTCATATTGAATAGTGAGAGAGACTACACATTAAATTCTATGTAATGCTCAATAGTAGCAACAATGTTATCATGTGTCCAACTCTCAATAAATGCAACCAAGTGAAAGCCTAAATGTAGCTATCTATATAGGCTATAGCCACAATATAGAGCAAAATAATTTATTGCTGTATTTAGGGTATGATGCTGTCTAAACCCAAACCACTGGATAATATGGACAGTAATGACATAGAAATAGATATATCTATGGAAGTATCCCTGTTTGTATCGTACAACACTGTCTATCTACGGAACCGCTGAAAATCCTGAGTGTCTGATGTACACTTCTATGTTGTTACACCTATGTTCATCAGCAAGTGTAATAAAGGTTGACAATAATCATACTAGATAAGATATGATCTAACTGTATAGGTCAGGGGTGTAAAGATATTATTCAGTGTAAATACACCGCTGATCTAATATTCATCATTCATTCTCGTGGAGACACCCCGTTGTTATATATAAAGTATTCCAAACAAATCACCATCACGCACTGGACCTCATTCAGAGGCAGTCGTAAGAAGCGATCGCTCTCTCTGAATGAGGGCGGCCGCTTCATTTTTGAAGTGCGGCCTCCTGATCGTTAGTTAAGCTGTGGGTTACCACCCACAGCTTAACGACCGACCAGGTTGATGGTCGCAATGGTGATCACCATCGCGACCATTGGGGCTTACGACCAGACCCTAAAGTTGGGTCTGGGCACTCGTAAGCCCCAGGGAGCTTTCTGCTCTGATGGAGCAGGAAGCTCCCCACTGACATTACTGATGATGTCATTGCGGCCTCCCACAAAATGGTAGGCGTTCGTAAAGGAATGCCTACGTTTTGGAAATCACCCCCCCGGCCCACCTACCAAATGGGGGCATCTGTCGATCAACATCGACAGCCACCCCTTTGGTAACGAGCTCCGGAATGACAGAGTTTCTCTGTCGCTCCGGGGCTTGCGCACGCACAGTGCGGCCGCTGTGCATGAGCAGGACTAACTATCGAGTCGGTTACGAGCGCATTGGTGCTTGCGACCGACTCTGAATGAGATCCACTGTTCCTATCATGTGGATCAATGGCTATTGCGATGTTTAGCAGCTCCATGTATGGAATATAGGGTAATACCACTCTGATCAATCCTAATTGCACACTGTCTCGATCATATAGATCAGTGCAATAGGGATATTCAGCGGCTACATGTATTAGATCCTTAACAACACTGTATTCAATCCCAGTTCCGTGCTGTCCTTGTTATACAGGACAGTGCTGTTAGGATATTGGACGGCTGCATATATTAGGTACTCAATGGTATGCCGATTTCAAATCTTTAATGTTCTCAACATTTATTCAGCAAACAGCAAGCCGTTTACTAGATGTACACCGCGAGGTAAATTGGCATCCATATACTAGTCAGTACAGATATGCTGTGACATTGAGAGCATGTATATGAGCATTGGATATGATAAGGGCATAAAAGCAGCCAAGTATTTCCTAGATATGGGAATTCACAGTGAGTTCAATGACTTTTAATAACACTACTGGATTTTGTATTAAAAAAGAAATATTTTATTTGTAACGAGCAGTTCTACCTCCAGGTTAGAGGGATGGCCATGGGCACAGCATGTGCTCCGACGTATGCCAACCTCTACCTGGGGTGGTGGGAGAAGGAAATTGTGTTCAAAGAGTCCCATGATCATTATACTAGACACATTCTATTGTATATATGATACATAGATAATGTATTCATACTCTGGGATGGAGAGCAAGATTTGTGTCAGGAATTTATACAAATCTTGAATACTAATTATTTAAATCTCAGGCTTACTATGGACATGAATCACGTTAAAATCAACTTCTTTGATCTTACTATCAGTGTAGGAGAAGACACTGCAATTTCCACTGGCATCTATCGCAAAACCACAGCTACAAACAGTTTATTGCATAGTCATAGTGCTCATTTACCAGCAACCATCAGAGCAATCCCCAAAGGTGAATTATTACGTGCTAAACGTAATTGTTCTGAAGAAATCACCTATGAATACAGGAACAAACAAATAAGCGATAGACTGAAACAACGAGGTTACAGTGGTAGGATGATAAAAAGAGCCAGTAAAGAAATTAAAGATTACCCTTGAGAATCCCTCCTTATACCCAAGGTCAAACATCAGATGGATGAACCTATTAGATATGTTGGCACATACAACAACCAATGGAGGGAAATGAATACAATTCTTCAGACACATTGGCAGATTCTATTTACAGATAAGTATCTAACCAAATGCTTACCAAAGAGGATACAATCTAGCTGGAGAAGATTGTGAAATATAAGAGATCGTTTGGTTCATAGCCATTTTTCAAACAAAATGAAAAAATCTATGTATAAGAAAAAAGGATCATATCAATATAAGCACTGCAAGGCATGCCAATACATGATAATGAGGGAGTTTTTTCTTGATAGATACAATAAAGAGTGGACCATAGCAGAATATATAGATTGCACATGCCACAGGCATCTAGAATGTCTCTGTGGCAATGGCTATGTAGGGAAAACTACGAGACCACTTAAAGTTCGGTTATTAGAACACGTAGGAACCATTAGGAGATAAGTTTAAAACTCTTTCTCCAGTAGCCAAACATTTCCTTATATACCATGGAGGCAATCCGAAAGGAATGACCATATATGGCATGAAGCAAATTAATTTAGGGATCAGAGGAGGAGATATTGATCGTGAGCTCCTCAAATGGGAGGCCAAAATGATTTTTAGCATGGATTCCATTTCCCCAAGAGGAATGAATGAGGGGAACAGTTATTTAGCTTTTTTGTAAAGAACTTGTAAATTCTAGTTTCATTAAGAGATGTCATATTTGATCTTCATTAGAGGTCAGAATAATGACTAGGATGCCTCCATGAATACATGTATGATACAATGATGTCGTATGAACGACATCATGTATATTTCTTTAATATACATACCATAATTCTTCTTCACTTCACAATAGTGATACTAATGTTGGAGATGGTAGAACAGATTGATTATATATAGCTAACAGATATTAGTCATAACATGAACTTATTTTCATAACTTATAGATTAATATTATTTATTTTAGATGTGTGTTATTTATATGAGCACTTTTATATATATTATTACCTTTTTCATCTCTTTATTTATGTTAATGTTGGAGATAGCAAAACAGATTGGAGACACACATATAAAATATGTTTGATATATGATATGAATCATTATGTACACTATTGGGTGTCTTTACAGATTATAATTATCTGTATCTTATGCACATATTTTAGGTAGCACATTTATGATTTGTATATTTTAGAGTCATATTTGATTATAGGACAAAAACACGTTATTTTTGTATTTTTAGTTTTTTTAGGCACATATTTATTAATATATGTTGCTTGTAGTACACTATGAGGGGTATTCAATATGAAACGTTAACTTCATTGTCTAAGTTAACGTTTCATATCAGAGTTTTTACCTGCGTTAAAGTATCGGGCGCGCTCCCACTTATCCCCGTATTCAATATGAAATTAACGAAAACGGGAAACTCCGAAGTTGGATTTGCGTAAAGTTACGAATTTTTCCTTAAAAAAATTGTAAGACCCCCCTAAAGTTGTAAAAACATGGGAGATCACTATGGGTACCCCCGTTTTAGCCTTTAATTGAAAGATGGGGATTTAAATAGCCGCAGCAGGTGTTTTTTCCCCGACATTGAAGAAGTGTTGCAGAAGAGCACTTAGGTTATTTTTTTTGTTTTTTTAAGTGGTCCCATCAAATTTGGGGTACATGAAACTGGGTAGTAGCATATTTTTAAGTCCCTAAAGTAATTTTTTTTAAATTCTGCATTTGTGCACCTGCCGCTATTATTCTATTCTTCAAAACACCTGCCGCATACTTGCAGAATAGCCCTGAACCTATTTCCCTATTGTTATACAATTTTTTCCCATTTTTTTTTTCACCCCAATTTTTTAAATAATTTTTTGGGGTGTCCCTATTTTTTTTTTAAACTTTTTTTTACACAGTTCTTGTTTAAATGTCATTCCCAGGGGTGCAGGTTATTTTTTTAAGCCTGCACCCCTAAACCCCAATTCTGCACTTTTTTTCGACACCTATTCAATGGTGAAAAGTTATCCCCGTTTTTTATCAAAGATTTTCAAAACTGCGATAAGTCTTTGAAATTGAATACGGTGAAAAATTAAAACCTGCGATAATGATGTCATGCCTCCGATATTAACGCAAAAACGATGTTTTCGCTCCCATATTGAATACCCCTGTATATTGGGGTGGCACTTTATACATACATTATTTTTACTTTTTATTTTATATTTTTTATTTTTATTTTTTAAGTATAGAATCACATTATATTTTATTTTGTAATATTGGTTTCATTTAATATATTTTTTTTTGTTTTTATACATATTTTAGGCATATAATAAGAACAGTATTATTTAAATTTTTTTATTATGGATTTAGTTATGTTTATTTAGCACATATTTATTTATTGGATTTGTTCATTTAGTTATGTACTCTATATAAGCAATATGATAAATAAAATCTATTTCTTGATATATGATCCAAGAGTATATAAATTCTTATTTGGCACATGTACATAGGGGAGTATGATTATTTAAGATTATTATTTATCAACCATTATCTATTATTTTAATTAATAATTCAGTCATCAGATAGCATTCATACATTATATTCCTTGCGAAGAATATTTTTGATTGGTGCATTTAAAATCTTTTGCACCTATAGTATTCTTATGAATGGTAATTTGAACTAACAAACAGGAGTGTAATGAACTTGATGGAGATTGACATGTGACTGAAAGGATGAAATTGGATTGGATATGCTAACATATATCAGAACATCAGACAGGGCAATCTGGTTAGCCTTGATAAAGCTCTTTTCAGCGAAATGCGCGTTGGCGGCAGGTCCCGCTGTGTGACCTAATGTTTATTAATATTAAGAAAGAATAACCTTATATGTGATGCCTATTTGTTAAACCACTGTGTAAAGCCATGTATGAACACGGCAAAGTGTTATAAACAGCTGATATGTATAGCCGTGTAGCGTACACACGATGCTGAATATGTAGCTAGGGATAGCATCCTGTTAAGGTTTACCTCCATGTGAATAATCCTAAGTATATTTACTGCAGTATTCAATCATTATATGAATCTCACAATTATATACCCTATGTAATGGATGCACAGTATTAGGATATACATAAAGGAGTGTTTCTATGATATAACGCTAGCAGCATATCTGTACTGACTAGTATATGGACGCCATTTACCTCATGGTGTACATCTAGTACACGGCTTGCTGTTTGCTGAATAAATGTTGAGAACATTAAAGATATGAAAATGGCATACCATTGAGTACCTAATATACGCAGCCGTCCAATATCCTAACAGCACTGTCCTGTATAACAAGGACAGCACGGGACTGGGATTGAGTACAGTGTTGTTAAGGATCTAATACATGTAGCCGCTGAATATCCCTATTGCACTGATCTATACGATCGAGATAGTGTGCAATTAGGATTGATCAGAGTGGTATTACTCTATATTCCATACATGGAGCTGCTAAACATCGCAATAGCCATTGATCCACATGATAGGTCCAGTGTGTGATGGTGATTTATTTGGAATACTTTATATGTAACAACGGGGTGTCTCCACGAGAATGAATGATGAATATTAGATCAGCAATGTACTTACACTGAATAATATCTTTACACCCCTGACCTATACAGTTAGATCATATCTTATCTAGTATGATTATTGTCAACCTTTATTATACATGCTGATGAACATTGATGTAACAACATAGAAGTGTACATCAGACACTCAGGATTTTCAGCGGTTCCATAGATAGACAGTGTTGTACGATACAAACAGGGATACTTCCATAGATATATCTATTTCTATGTCATTACTGTCCATATTATCCAGTAGTTTGGGTTTAGACAGGATCATACCCTAAATACAGCAATAACTTATTTTGCTCTGTATTGTGGCTATAGCCTATATAGATAGCTACATTTAGGCTTTCACTTGGTTACATTAATTGAGAGTTGGACACATGATAACATTGTTGCTACTATTGAGCATTACATAGAATTTAATGTGTAGACTCTCTCACTATTCAATACGAATTATTTGTTTATTTCATATTCATCACACAGCGGGACACCAAAGTTTTGTACTGACACCTTTTCTATTGTCCAGTCTACACTATACATGTTTGTCCATAGTCTTGAAACATTCTGTTTCCTTTTAAATATTTCGCTGTTGATTTTTTCGTAATATATGTCTATTGTAAGATGAATTAAAAGTTACGTTTTAACAATTTTTTGTGCGCCTGTAACAGACATTCCTTTTTTCCTATATATTTTGATCTGCCATCAGAGGGGGAATGCCGGGACTGGAGTCCCATTCCCAGACAGAAAAGGGCCCGCCTGCCGGCAATGACACTGTGTACCTGCGATCAATCGCCCCTGCTGTTTGTAATCTCCATATGCTAAGATTTGTCAGGATCAAAGATTGTGGATTGATTATGCTGTCTGAATGTGTCGAGTGGAATGTATCGAGTGACTGTGTGTATGAAGCCAGTCCCTCAGCCTCAAAACCTGTGTAATTTAAGAGTGTGCTGGTTTTATGGGATTGTGTGACAGTGCATGGCCCTGACGAAGTTCAAACCTAGGCAAAAACCTAATCCTGGTCAAACGATACCACCAAACCCTCCAACATGACCTGTTCCACCAGGTACAAAATGCTCTGCTCCTGGACTTCCTTCTTAATTAATGATTGCAGTCACCTGTGTTGAAGCACCCTTCTCATCAATTAGCTAGGTCAACACAGGTGACTGCAGTAATAAATTAAGAAGGAGGTCCAGGAGCAGAGAATTTTGTACCTGGTGGAACGGGTCATGTTGGAGGCTAAGTACCACCAAGCGAAATTTGGTGGAGTTCTGTACAAAACTCTGGCCGTGCATAAAGGACAAACAGGCAGACACACACACTTTCTTGCTTATTATTATATGAGAACCTCCAACTCCTACATCAGCCCCTGTGTAAGTAGATTGCAAGGAGGAAGTGTTGTCTTAAGCACACCATCCATATGAGCTGTAGACGATCAACAAGCACTTGCATTACCTTGTTATAGGTGAACAATAAAACATTCTCTTCAGCCCACACTGTACCTTAAATTAGCACATTTCCGTCTAGCCTCATCTTTTATGCATTTGCCAGCTGTTGGCCATCAGGTTTGTATTTTATGTAGCTAAAGGGTAAACCTCAAAGAAAGAGATCATATGCGGAAAGTTGAGCCCTTTCTGTCCCTTGCAAGAGAAATGTCATCCAAGTAAAACAGTGAAAATCAGGGATGGTAAAATGTCATTATGGCGTTTGTGTGTATACAATATGTAGATTTCATTTAGCAGATTGTGACGATTTGGCTGCATCGGGAATCACAAGTGTAAATGCATCAAGCTTGGTACACATTAGAAGATGTGTACCCAGCACAACATCGTTCGAGATGGACACAATTGCATACACACTTGCCGATGCCGGCAGCGATGGAGCGCCGGCAGGGGGGGGGGAGCGGAGCCCATGCTGCATTTGGCAGTATGGCATCACTAGCTACAACCTCAGATCTTTCTGCATGTACAAAAGATCTGAGGATGTGTCGGACGACCCACAGGAGCGCGCATCATGTTAGCGGGTACACACTACACGATTTGTCGCTCTGATGCGTCGGAATCTGCCAAATCGCTCAGGATATCGTTTAGTGTGTACCCGCCTTTATAAGCACATCCAGCTTGGATCGTAACTGCTAAAACGCACACAATCGGCCGATTGTTGCGTACTGCGCATACGTATGCAGCACAGTGCACATGCGCGAACAGGCCACTGCGATCGGGACTGCAACACAGTCCCGTATGACAGGGGTGGGGGGTGGTAGGCGAAAAGCAGGCATGCCAGTGCATTTGAACGCTGTTGCAGGGGCGTGCACAGGGCCGGCCCTAGCCCAAATTTTTTGGTAAGCGAGTATATTTTTTGGTGCCCCCCTATGCAGTGCCCCTTTTACAGTGCCCCCGGTAGTGGTCCCCACTGTGCAGTGCCCCTTTTGCCCCAGTAGTAAGCCCCTTATATAGTGCCCCCAGTAGTAGTCCCCCTATGCAGTGCCCCCAGTAGTGGTACCCCATATATAGTGCCCCCAGTAGTGGTGCCCCCTGTGCAGTGCCCCTTGTGTCCCTAGTAGTAAGCCCCTTATATAGTGCCCCCAGTAGTAGTCCCCCCATGCAGTGCCCCCCAATAGTGGTACCCTTTATGCAGTGCCCTTTAAACAGTGGCCCCAGTTGTAGTTCCCCCCTATGCAGTACCCCCTGTATTGCCCATTATGTAGTGCCCCCAGTAGTAGTCCCCCCTCTTGTAGTGCCCCTAGTAGTAGTCCCCCCTTGTAGTAGTCCCCCCAGTGGAGGTTCCCCCCCTATGCAGTGCCCCCAGTAGTAGCCCCCCCTTGTAGTGCCCCCAGTAGTAATCCCCCTTGTAGTGCCCCCAGTAGTAGCCCCCCTTGTAGTGCCCCCAGTAGTAATCCCCCCTTGTAGTGCCCCGAGTAGTACTCCCCCCTTGTAGTGTTACCAGTAGTAGCCTCCCCCCCCCCCCGCAGTGGAGATACACGTAATAAAAATAAATAAAAACACTTACCTGAAAACCCGCTCCTGCTCCTGGTCCCACCGCCGCTATCAGCTCCTCCATCCATCCTCCCTGGCCAGGCCGCTTTGCATAATGGGAGAGACGTCATGACATCTCTCCCATTACCCACTGTGGGAGCCGGAAGATGCTCAGTTCCCGCAGTGGGAGCAGCAGCCGATGAGAGTCTGTCTGACTCTCAGCAGCTGCTAAAGCAAATACACAGCTGCCGGCACCGGCGGCTGTGTGTTTGTGCTGTGTAGCGCTGACCAAACTCCATCCGGTCAGCACTACACACGCGGTGCAGCTGTGTCACAGAGACACAGTCTGCCCGCGGCCTGCATGGTACGCAGCTGAGGCGCTCTCCACTATGTGGCGCCCTACTCAGCTGCGTACCATGCGTAATGGGAGAACCGGTCCTGGGCGTGGGTGCATAAATTATCCACTGCGATGCTGTACGCAGCTTGAGGACTCATAGCGTGCGCTGCAGTTAGCAATTTCTGAGTAAGGTCACTTGTGAAAGTGTGTGTGAGGCTGTGATGGTACTCTATTGTACTGATGGTTTTGCAGTCTTGCTAAACCATACTTAACGACTTTCCAGGGCAGTATTCCGGGAGCAGCCGGAGAGGACCTGCTTCTTTCATCTTTGGGAGGGCGGGGCCAGACAATAGCCGACATTCCCTTTACAGGAAACCCCGCAATTCGCGGGTCCGCGAGGAGGAGCATGGCTAAATTATGCATTCACACCATTTAGTCACACCCCCTCCATACGGACCCGCATACGTCTTGGAAAATCTCCCCATCCTGCCCACTTCATTAGGAAGTGGGCTGGATGCGGGAGATTTGCCTACTCTTTCAAGGCTGCAGGGGGTTACCCTAAAAATCGTGAACCTCCCGCGACTCCCTGGAGAGTAGGCAAGTATATGCTAAACATTACAGATGTGCGTAAGGCAAAGTGGGCGTCCTTATGTTATGCTGCGACGGCACAGTGACTGCAATAGATTAGCATACTATCGCAGTTGAACTGCGTGCATAATCACTATTGCAATCGGTAGTGAATCAGTGCTTAGGATGCAGAGGGCCCCTATACGCAAAGGGCCTGGCTCTGAGGTGGGAGAAAAGCTAGAAAAGAGCAAGTAACTGTGCATCTTGCTAATACCAGGCTGCACTGCAGGTGGGGCAGAGGTAAAATGTGCAGAGATTTAGATTTGGGAGGAATTTGTCCAAACTGACATCTAAATTGCAGTGTAACAATAAACCTGGTCCAGCATTGGTGGGCTGCATGCAACAGCAGCCAGTATTTACCCTGCATGTAAAAGTCATGTACTGTATTTGCTCGCCTTGCATTGCACAATGTTTTGTCCATGTGCACAGTTACTTGCTCTGTTTTGCTTTACTCTGACTGAATCAGGCCCATGATGCATTCAGCAATGCATGAGTAGCATATGCACCTGGTCTACTGCTGGAGGGAACAGTAGCAAATGTGTTGTATTTATGCCAAGAGATATGGCTGCATAGTGATTACAGTAAACTGAGTAAATATTTAAATGTATTGGACAGTGTTATATAAACGACTAAAGCCGCATTCACTATGTAAAAGCAAAATTCAATATTTAAATTTTTTTTTATAACATTCAAATCAATGCACGCATCCATTGCCTTCCTCTTTAATTTGGAAATATAATTTATTTCTGAGGCGTGGTTGCCAATCCCCAGGGACGTAGAGACCTGGCCCAGGCCCAGGGGCAGGGGTGTGTGTCCTAATTGTGGAAGACATGGCCACGTCCCCTTAAGGAAAACATTTTGCAGAGCGCTGGGGAGGGGGGTGGTGAGAGCCCCTCAGTCTGCAGGGAGGGGAGAGTGATCAGTGTGATTGCTCCCCTGCACAGGCAGAGGGGACTGCAGCCCAGCACACAGCAGCATGTGCTGGGCTGCTAACAGGTAAGAGGGAGGGGGGACATTGTCAGACCCGGGTCTAAGTCAGGCCCCTCGAGCAAGCCCGGGCAATTAGTACCCACTCCCCCCACCTCTCGGCACCCCTGTTAATCCCATTGTAATAATGCAAACAGATTGCAGCATCAACGTTACTATAGTATTAGCATAAATGGGAGGCATTCAGATTAAATCAGCCAATCAAGAGTAGCCTTTGATCATAATTATGTGTGTGTGTGTGCATGTGAGGGCGCCATTCTTCATCTTGCCCTGGGCGCCGAAGACCCCAGTTACGCCTCTGCTTACATGCCCCTTCAACTTAGCGCAAGGTGTTTTAAAGCCAAAATGTGTCTCAGTCGGCATGAATATGGATGTAAAATAATTATTGATGTACAGAAATAGCTAAAAAGAGGCAAAATGAACCCTGACATGCCACCAAGTGATTTTATTATATTTGTATTATGTAGTGCTATGTGGACTATAGACTTCTTTTTATTTTTCAATCTTGTCCCATTTGCATGAGAGAAAGTATGAAATTTAGCTCATTGCTCAACAAGTCAAGTTTAAAATCTGTTCTGCTCTCTGCACTTCCTCTATATATTAATGCTTTCCTGAATGAAGCAATAATCAAACTGCTACCAACCTCTCTCCCGTCTGTGGCAGGATCTCTAATTTCTCAATTGTGTTTTACTTAAAAAAAAAAAAATTCTGCACTGAAGAACTTTGGCTAGAACAGTGCTGATCTGACACTATCTAGGCACCTGCATAAGGCAGCAATGTTTATGGGGCAGCAAACAATAATTGTATATTGATCTTTTCTGCTTGGTCTATACTACCCTCCAGTGGCGGCTCCAGAGGTGGGAGCGCAGTTGGTGTGGCTCCCCTATTTGAATTTTGGACTGCGCTGCAGCCCCACCTCTAGAGCCTCCCCCGCTACCCTCTTATTGTTTACAGTAAAATGAAGGGATCAGGGTTTGTTGGAGAGAGGTAATTAGCATGTGAGTGTAGTAATTAAGAGAGCATTCATTCACAATGTCTAAAGCAATACAGCCCTATTCATCTCATAAAGTAGGAATACTTTGATATATATGGGGTGTGCTTACTTAATAACATGCAGTACATGATGCTCATTAAAGAAAATGTATATATATAAATGTTAATATATATATAAAATCGTTCATTTGTATGTATGTTTGCAATGCACTTGAGAATTAATGAACCGATTTTGATAAGGTTTTCACAGAAATGTTCCTTGACATCCTCCGAGTACATAGGGGACACGGACGGACACACACCATTTCTCCTCATCAGGAAGCCATTACAGAGATAACTTACTGGGGTTCCCCCAGCAGCAGCTCCTCGTGTAATTAGGGATGGCCATCAAACATTGATGATTTTAAATCATCGATGGTTTATGGCCGATGTAGAATACTTTTACCATTCATGAACGAGTGGGAACCGATATTTTTTTTGGGATGGGACAGAGCTTAGCTCGCCCCCAGCACCTGCTAAGCCCTGTCCCTGTTTTTGATTGGCCCGTGACCCATCGTTTCCCACCACGGTGGTGGCCATCGAACGGTGAAAACCATCGATGGTTCACCATAGATGGTTTGTGTGCCATCAATGGTAACCACCGATGGACCCATCATTGGCAACCATCGATGGACACGCCTCCAATGGCCATCCCTACGTGTAATCTGGGGGTGTGGAGCTTGTGACTGATAGGCTCTGGAGGACCCCAGTGCAGGAAAGGACTGAAGAGAGAAGGGATGGCCACCACATTGCCTGCAAGGCTCTAAGCAGGCAGACTGACTGATCTCACTGACAACCAGGCGAGAGTGTACCCATCCACATAATACTTTAATCGTCAATTCAGTATCATTGAATAAAATAATCACTCGTCATCATTGAATAAAATTAATAATCACTCGGCAATGATATATATAGATATGTATATATATCTATATATATATGTATACATTTATCAATGCAGCTGTAACAAGTTGCACAGAAGAACTAAATTGACACTCAGATGAATTGAAAACAATGAACGTTATTCCAAATAAGGAAGTTTATTGCAGAGTTTCTTGAGCTGCCTTGTTTGGACTGTTTTATGTTAGTAAGGCAAAGACTAAACAGACCTTCATATTTTCAGTATTAACTACTAAAAATGAAGAATTGATTGTTTGCTCTTGTAGAGGGACAGGCAACTGGAATTCAGCAGCTTCTGCAGGAAACAGCAATTCTCTTTCTTTCATACTTTTCCATGACTCCTGAGGCCTCTGTCTAGCTGCTGAGCTTTTAGTAAAGAAGAGAGTGTAGGCCTGATTCAGCAAGGATCGCAAATGCAATTTGCAAATCAACTGTGGAACAGGAGTGCTTGGCGATTAAATTGGCGGTAGAATCGCTAAAATATTTTCTATTGGGGCAAAATTCCGGATAGTTACAGATCATGCTCCCTTACAGTGGATGCACACAAACAAAGAGGTGAATGCCCGGGTGACCTGCTGGTTTTTGTCTTTACAGCCATTCAAATTTGAGGTGCAGCATCGACCAGGGAAACAGCACCTCAATGCTGATGTCCTTTCCAGAAAGTTTGCGTGGCCCGAACCTCGGAGCAAACGTATGATGAAGCTATGGGAGGAAGAGGGGGTGCAAGGCGAGCTCTGGAAACTGTTATAGGATTGTGTTCACGGTTGGATGATACAAATAGAGGTGGGCGAGGCAGAGAGCTCGCCTGAAAAAGTGTTAGCTTCACCAGGGTGGTTGAAGCTAAGTGGGAAGGAGTGTGGGAAGGACAGGATAGATCTGACATAGTGGTAAAACTGCAGGTTGTCAGATCCAGGCCAGGATTTGTGTGTGTAAGTTTGAGTCTGGAAAGGCAGCTGATTACAGACACCTGTGTGAGGCTGCTAAAAGAGCTGCAGAGACACTGGGAAACTGATCCTGACAGTGAAATAGTCGCCCAGGTTTTAGGCCCGGTGGTGACTAGTGTTAGGGATCCTGGACTTGTGAGTCCACTAAAAGAACTGTTTTGCTGTTTGGAAGATTCTGTGTACCAGCCTGTAACATCTTGCCTGTGAACACTGCACTGTCCTGTATACCTGCCTGGTAAGGAAATAAAGCTTCTGTTGGATTTTACGCAGTCTATGTGATTCTTGTCACAATATGTATGTGTGTATACACATACTGTATATATATATATATATATATATATATATACATACACACGCATATAGATATACACACATATAGACATACACACACATATGTCACACATACCTTACATGCGCACACATATATACACACACGTCACATATACATTACGAACAAACTTACCTTGCAGCAGATCTGATCAGTACAGGACCAGCAGGCTGGCACCATGTAATTAGGCCCCCTCACTGCAGAATGCCATGATTTGTGGGTCAATCGGTAGGGGGTGGGGCCAAATGACTAGATTCTAATGGAATCACATCATTTTGGCACAGCCTCCTCCATATTGAATCACAAATTGCTGTAATTTTCCGCAAGGGATGGGGCTTCAGAACATAGTGCCTGTACTCCAGTCTGTCAGGGGGGGTTTCTGGGTACTCAGAAACCCCCCTGCATGTGCTACTGCACACTGAACTACCATCGTCTTTCTCTGGCCGTGGGTCCTGCTGGCCGGGGGCGTGTCCTACCACCCTTCCCATGGCCTCTGTTGCAAGTGTATGGGTGGTCTGTATAAAGAATGTACAGTGCAGGGATCTGCATGAGTTTTGAGAAGCTGACAGGTGATAGTTACTAGCAAATCCAGTGATAATTCTAGCTCCGAAGAAGTAGATAGAGCTATGAGATCACATGGATATTTCATTATCCACTGTAAAGAGGCCGCACATTATATGTAGGTGACTCTGCAGATAGCTTATGAAGATAAAGTGCTAATAAGAAGAATTAACCTGAGGTGCATATTATGTGCAACTAAGCTTAGTACATGCAAGAATGAAAATATAGACATAATGTTATCCCTCTCAGCATTTGACTTCAGTGGATGTCATGGTAGATGACGAGGAGATTGCAATGGTGATGCTGTAAAACCCATACGCAAGAGTATGACTTCCTTATAGTAGCATTAGAGTCTATTATTAAGCTAATCACAGAGACTGAACTGTATGTGCTAAATTATTGTAGTTTCAAGAGTGCATACCTATAGAAACAAAGGTTGAAAATTTGTCCCTACTGTCTAATAGCACAGAAAGCCTTAGTACGTATAGATGTTTAATTGCAGATTAAGTTTATTAAGTGCCATCTCAATACCTAAACATGACAGCAGGAATGAGTCAGCCTTAAATGCAGCAGATAAGGACTGCTGGTACATGGACTAAGGAGCCACAATGCATTTTAGCTATTATAAAAGTTGGTTCAAGTCATTAAAGTTGTGTGAGTCTGTGAATGTCAGAAGAGTAGGAGACAAAGTCCTAAATCACATAAAAGTTTGGACAATTACTATATGCTTTAAAGTTAAAGGCAAAGCAATTGTAACAGACTTCAATGTACAATTTGTGCCAGATTTAGGAACTAATCTAATATCTATTAGTGTACTTGAGAGGAGAGGATAGAGTCCAATTTACAAAGGGTCAGTGCATTGTGTTCCCTTGGAATTACTGCATACTGATGTGTGTGGACCAATGGAGGTAGAATCCATAAGTGGGAAATGTTATTTCATGACTCACTGATGATGCTACAAGGATGACACATATTTATTTTCTAGGGAACAAAAGTGAAATAACAGATAAGTTGAAACAGTAGAAAAACCAACGGGTCTGAAACTAAAGATACTAAGATCTGATAATGGTGGAGAATACAAGAACAAAGATCTAATCCACTATCTTAATGGTTTACAGCATCAGCTAACTATAGCCTATACACCACAGCAACATGGCATGAGTGAAAAAACAGATAGGACATTAGCTGAAAGAATTTGAGATATGCTGAATGATTTAAATCTTGACAAAAGATTTTTGGCTGAATCGGTACAAACAGCTGTTTACCTCAAAAATTGATCACCTACAAAGACAAGACACCATTGGAGGCATGGACTGGTAAAAGACAAACATAAGTAATTTATGTGTTTTTGGAAGTAGAGCTTACGCTCATATACCCAAAGAGAAAAGACACAAACTTGATCCTAAATCCATCATGCTAGGATACTGTAAACAAAGCAGAGGCTGATGGTTGTGACACATCAGTGACAAAAAATTCTTAAACTAGCAAGGGACGTTGAGTTTCATGAGACTACTTCAGCTAAAGACAACCAGAGTATTGTACAGCCTCAGAGACTTGTGTTGCTAGCATGCCTGCAGCTGAGAGTGTGACAGAGATTGAGATATTAAGTACAGCTAACCAATCAAGTAACAGGAGTTCAATGAGGAGCAACAAGGGGAAACCTACAAGAAAGTATTGTGAGGAGTTTGCTAGACTTGTTCGCTGTGTACCTCAGAGACTTCATGGTCCAAAACCAAGTTATGACTGGCAAGAGAGGAAATCTGCTATAAGTCCTAAAGTTAGCATCAAGTGTCCAAGCACTATGAAAGCATCAAAAGTTGTGTGTCCAACTACAATTAGAGAAGCAGAAGAAGAAAAACACTTGCAGTTGCCTTAACTACAGTTGAGACTCATGCCGCACATCCACTACCCAACCCAGGGAAGACAGTTCGATTATGACATCGTAATCGTACCGTCGTTCCCCATTCCCCTGTAGTGCCTACACTGAATGATCAGTCGTTCAGTGTAGGCACCCTCCATCATCCCCGAACATGGTCAATCTGTCGTTACCAGCAGATTGACCAGCATGTTCGGGCGATGATTGATGTTGTAAACGACCAGCATGAGCGAGCATCACTGGTCTTTCCGATATTTGAACGCCCGATTTGTGCCCGATTAATGAGCGATTGAACGATAGCGACGCAGTTATCGTTCAATTGCTCTGTTTAATCGGGTAGTGTGACTTGCATTGCTAATTTTAAGAAAACCGTTAACATTACAACCAAACATTACTTTATCATGGAGCTGGTAAAGAGTGTGTTGTATATGTCCAGTGCAAAAAGTGTTACTGTCATAATATTGATAAAAAGTTTGATCTCTCGTGTCCTAAGTCTTTTGTTGCAGGAATGTGGACTGGAACATATTTGAAATCCTAATGTTTTGTTAATCTAATGTTTCTTAACCCTTCCTTTATCTCTCAAAACAGGTATGACATCTAATGTTATGTGATGCTTCCTGTACTTGCCTACTCTCCTGGAAACTGCTGGAGGCTTATGATTTTTCAGATAGCCCCCTGCACCCCCGGAAAAGTAGGCACTCCTCCCACATCCCATCCACTTCCTAGTGAGGAGAATGGGGAGAATAATTTTGGCAACCCGAAGATCCATGAGGAGTAGGTGTAGCATAATGCCACTTTTTAAATATGCGCGATTCACAGCATTTTTCCGCTACGACATGGGGCCTAATGACGCAAATAGTCCTCCTCTGTCTCCATCACCGCCCACCTGCTTCTCCTCGCCGAGCTTCTCCTGAAGTGGAAAGTAATAAGGTGGGCAACTATGCTGTATTGTATTGCGATGAGAGGTTTCTTCCTCAGCGTTCCAGGAGATTGGACGTGCCCTCAGACTCCCAGCCTTAAAAACCACATACAGCCTTACAGAGTACCACAAGCACCCTATACCACCACCGCTGGTATAGCGTCACTAACCACTGGGACGTACACCATTCTGCCACCCATAAATACCCTTACGTTCCAGGCTGCACCAGCATATATGGTACCTGTTCATCTTTGTGTCTCTATGCCACCTAACCTTGTTGGTCTATCTGGTTAAATAAACCTGAAATCTAGTTGAGTTGTACCACATGTGGAGTAACTGCCACCAGCACCTCTGTGTGCAACTCACTTAGCACCCTGTACACCCAGGGCCCAGTGTACTCCTGGCGTACCCCCCACCAGCACCACTATCGGTGCTTCCTGGGAGAGGATTCAGGGAAAGATGAGGGCCAGCCAGGTGGCTAAAACTAGGGACCTGATTCATAGATGGGCGCTAATGCCACTGATGCCTCAGATTTGTACGAATTATGGCGTAGACATTTTTACTGTATACGGGATAGCAGTCGCAGTCTGAGAAACGCCCCAGAAACGGTAATGAAACTTGATGCATATGCAGTGCGACTCAGATGGATGCGCAGATCACCAATAATCGCTCAACTGTGTAAACATCTTCGCTGCATACACCTCTGAATCAGGCCCTAAGTTTGGATTCAAATTTTAGGGTCTCATATGGGGCAACATTTATCAAAGGGAGATAATCCTTTTCTCCAGTTTCTCTATTCATTTATTCAAATAAGGAATTTTTCTTTTCAGAATAGAGGCAAACATCGTTTTCTATTTTTACATTATTATTATCATTATAAAAATGGAATTGGAAGCCCAAGTCACGGCTTCTAGTACATGCGCAGACGCTTGCTATGCCCCTGGCTATGTCATATATTGGCACCTTTTCCCAAAAACTAAAGTACATTTCCCTTACCAGGGCAGAACTTATAGTATAAGCTTCCATTTGTTGAATGTTGTAATTATTAATAATAATAATAATCATACCCTGGGGAGCAATTACTTTTCATTTATTGGAGCCTACTCATTGATTCATGCATTATGTGCGATCAATCATCCAAAAATGGATTGCTGCCTTATGTGTTGGGGCCCTTTAACATAAGGGCCCCAACAGAAATGTCTCTGTTCCCTTTCTTTTCACACGAAAAAGCAGTCTTCTGAGCAGTCCTCTAACCAGGCCTCTGAGCAGTCCCCTGAGCAGTCCCTTGAACAGGCCTCTGAACAATTCTCTGAGCAGTCCTCTGAGCAGTCCTCTGAGCAGTCCCCTGAGCAGTCCCCTGAGCAGTCCTCTGACCAGACCACTGAGCAGTCCCCTGAACAGGCCTCTGAACAGTTCTCTAAACAGTTCTCTGAGCAGTCCTCTGAGCAGTCCCCTGAGCAGTCCTCTGAGCAGTCCCCTGAGCAGTCAGTCCTCTGACTAGGCCACTGAGCAGGCCTCTGAGCAGTCCTCTGAGCAGTCCCCTGAGCAGTCCCTTGAACAGGCCTCTGAACAATTCTCTGAGCAGTCCTCTGAGCAGTCCTCTGAGCAGTCCCCTGAGCAGTCCTCTGACCAGACCACTGAGCAGTCCCCTGAACAGGCCTCTGAACAGTTCTCTAAACAGTTCTCTGAGCAGTCCTCTGAGCAGTCCCTTGAGCAGTCCTCTGAGCAGTCCCCTGAGCAGTCAGTCCTCTGACTAGGCCACTGAGCAGGCCTCTGAGCAGTCCTCTGAGCAGTCCCCTGAGCAGGCCTCTGAGCAGTCCCCTGAGCTTTCTATAGGGACTACGAAAATGGCCATTTTACCAAGCTCCGAAGAGATAAGCTAACAGATGGCATTACCTATTGTAGTGTGCAGGCTACTTCTTTGCACAGGAACAAATGGTCAGCCTCCCCTTCAGCAAAAAGGTAATCTCAAATATAATATATGAATGCTGTGGATACAGTATACTTCCATATTCTTCAAATTATGTTTTTATGTTTGGTGGAGTCAGAGAATGACAACTCAACAAAAGCTTTTACTGCTGTTTTAAGGCATTACCTTATCCATACAAGATGTTAAAATTATATTCCCAGTAACAATTCATACACTGTGGTTAAATAATACCTACGGCTTGACTTCTCTGCTTTATAACTATACTACATTACCCACAATGCACCCAGAGGTGACCCTGACAAGTACAATCATCATCCCAGACCTGCCGCTGGATTTACGCATATCAACAGTTCTCCCAGGAAAACGTGATCCTGTCACTATGAATAATTGTCACACTATACAGCTATCATTAACACCAAAACAGAAAACAAAAAACGTCAGTGTACCAGTCGTAAATGGTGACAAAATATACTAAAATATGCCATTTCTTTGTCAAGACTAATAATATGCAATTACAAAGAAATGTACCTCTGAGGCCCATTATAAAAATACCTGTCCAGTGGTCACATGCTTTTTATGGAGTTTTGTGACTCTTCATTTATTTCTTATATACTATATTTCATAGTAACATCCTACATGCCTACACTCCCGGAATACTCTAGGCAACTCACTCTCAAGAGTAGACCAGCTTCCCGGATCTACCTACTTTACCAGAGACGTGGGTGATCTGGGTGCTCAATTAGGCACTTTGCGGTTAATTCTGTCACTGCTACCATGTTGCATAATGCTGCCCTTCCCATCCTGGCTTTCTCGTACGCCAGGGGTGGGGAACCTTTTCTCTGCCAAGGACCATTTTGATATATATAACATTATTCGCGGGCCGGTGCAGGCCACGCCCCCTCCGTGTGAAGTCACACGGGGCGGGTTCAAAATTGCCAGTGATTACAGCAATGCTTGGAGCATCCTGAGGATGCTCCAGGGAGCTATAAGGCAGCTGTGTGACCGTCTGAAGTGTCCTCAGGATGCTCCAGGTGGCACTGCTGCATAGAATCTGGCTGCAAGGTGCCATTCTAGCCACCCTGCTAGCCAGGTGAGGCTATCAGAAAAAGGCTCCAAGGGCCAGACCAAATGATTCCGGGGGCCTTATATGGCCCCAGGCCTGAGGTTCCCCATCACTGCCCTACGCCATCTTCCGGGGGCCACGGTAACAAGTTGTTATATGAGTAAAACATTGTACCATGCATGAGTGTGACAGCTACTAGCAGTTGTTATGTAGTTTAAACAGCTAGGGATATATTTACTAAAGTGAGAGTTTTTAGAAGTGGAGATGTTGCCTATAGCAACCAATGAGATTCTAGCTATTATATTCTAGAAGGTGCTAGACAAATAAGTAGAATCTGATTGGTCGCTATGGGCAACATCTCCACTTCTAAAAACTCTCACTTTAGGAAAGATACCCCCTAGTATTTTAGGTTTAATGGTCCTTTAACCCCTTCCCCCACCCCTTTCACAGTAAATAAGGGAATGTATCATTCTCAAAATTGTAGAAAAAAAAAAAACAACTGTATGTAGCAAATCACTTTCTTGGGCTCCCGATCAGACAAATCAAGTCAACATTACTGACGGAGCCGAACGTGAGGTGATGAAGAATGCAGAAGAAATGTATCAGGCTTCATGGAGAAAATAAATAAATTACATAACATGTCCACATACGGAGAAAGTATATACAAGGTTTTTTTGCAGCCAATTCCCAATGCAAGTAATATCAAATTCAGAACATATGCCAAGTACAAAATCCTCATCATCATGTCAGGGTCGATAAATGGTCATCAGCGAGAGAAAGGACTCGGATTCAAATACACAACTGCAATGTAAATGTGAGCTTTAGGGAAGGAGGGCCCATTGCTGGAGCTATACGTATGGAAAATATGACAGTTTGCCTCTGTGTTCTATAGGTTCCGCGTAGCAATAGGGTTGTCACCTTCTCTGGAAGCAAATACTGGCATTATTATTTCTGTTCACTCTGAGAGGTAAATTTACTAAAGTGCAGGTTTTTAGAAGTGGAGTTGTTGCCCATAGCAACCAATCAGATTTTAGCTATTATCTTCTAGAAGGTGCTAGATAAATAAGTAGAATCTGATTGGTTGCTATGGGCAACATCTCTACTTCTAAAAACCCGCATTTTAGTAAATATAACCTTGAAAACTTATTTTGCCATGCAGGGCAAGCCTATTCGGCCTATAGAAACACTGCACTCTATGTGTACTCCCATATTATTTACCACAGACAAGCTAGGAACACACGACGTGCGTAACGATGGATTGGGTGTACATGCTATACAATGGTTGCACGATAAATTGTATAGTGTGCACCGACCCTAAGGCAGCATAGACATTTTTCATCTTTCTCATCTACTTTTCTCAGAATAGTATTACAGTAGGCATTTGTATCATAAATATCTACTGTAGTGGGAAAACCAGGACACGAGAGTCATGGAATCGGTATGATTTACCGCCGGACCCCTGGCCGGCGGTTCAAATCCCGAAAGCGGCAGCCTGACAAGGATGAAAATCCCGATCGTCCCCAGGCAAATATTCACTAACCTAATTCTACCCCCTAACCCTAACCCTCCCTTAGGGGTGCCTAACCCTAACCTTCCCCCCCAGTGCCTAACGCTAACCTTCCCCCCCAGTGCCTAATCCTAATCCCCCCTCCCCCGCCGCCTAAACCTAAGTCCCCCCGGGGGGGTGCCTAACCCTAAATTCCCCCCGGAGTGCCTAACCCTAACCCTCCCTCCCCCTATCCTAACCCTAATCTCCCGTGGGGTGCCTAACCCTAAATCCCCCCGGGAGCCCTAAACCTAAACCTCCCCCCCCCACGCAGCTGTCCACGCTCAGCGCCCGGCATCATTTCGATTGGGATGCCGTGCGCCAGTCTCCCGGCGTCGGTAAAATGGCAGGCGTCTAGATTTAGACGCCTGTCATTTAACCCTCGCCGGGATTAAGCAGTCGGGAAGCCAGCTGTCGGGATTAGGTCCGCCGGCTTCCCGACTGCATACCAGAGTCATAATCAAACGTGACTGGAGCGAATGGCTCATGCCTACCACACAGAGTCACAGGTGAATGGGAAGCTGACAGAGGAGGGGCATATAAGGTAAGTATAATGTTGTATATTATTATAACTCATTGAACTCCACCCAAAATATATATTTTTTAATGTTTGAGTGCATTTCTTTAACGTAATCTCACAAGCCATGGATACATGCAGTTTCCTTTCTGATGATGATCATAGTTATGTGAAGACTTTATTTTGAAGACGCAGGTCTTCTGATGAGGCTCAGAAGCTGATATATTAATCCTAGCTACGCCAATGCAACTGACAATTTTGCCTGACCCTCTGCCAAGATCTGAGTGGGAATGTTACGATAATTGTCCTAAAAATGCAAAATGCCTACTCTGGTGATGCTAAACAAATGCACATCACTGTTAACGGCTCCCAGTCTCACACTAGGTGATATTGGGTGATGCGGGTATAGAACAACAATCCTTTGTATATGTATATGTAAACTGCCCTGGGTAGTTTACATGTATACTGTACATGTGTAATAAGCTGTGAGGTATAATGGTAAATGTTTCACACGCATTACCTGCTCCCATTCATGGCTGCAGGACTTTTTTCGGGCTGCACACAATCTGTAAAATGCCCTCCCAAGCACAATAAGACTTTCCTCTAGTCTCCAAACCATCAAAAATTCCCTGAAAACTCTCCTCTTCAGGCAGTTGATCAAATTCCAGAACCACCCATATAACCTCCCTAAGCTATCCTACACAATTACATCCCCTCTATACAGTCCACACATAACTTTACATATTACCTCTTTCTTCACTTTCACAACCTTCTGACCCAAGGCCAACATTGCTGGGTGACTGGGGGCCTATTCATCATACCTAAACTTTCTCTGGAGGTAATTAGGTTTAGAACTCGCATGGAGTTCTATCTAATTACTACAGGATTTCATCATTCCTCCTCCCCATAACTATCTATTCCGAAAAGCTGTCATTTTTGCGATGACAGCTTTTCAGGATATAGATAGTTATCTCTATCTACACTAAATTACCGCAGCTGGAATCTGTGCTGCACATGCGCTGTTACATTTGTAAAACCAGCGCATGCGCAGCACTGCCTACAGCTGCGGTAATTTTGTGGTTCAATTATATCCTCCCTATCAACTGTATTAACAATACAGTGACAACTCACATCCAACATTCATCAGGTTTATTCATCAGATCCTCCTCCTATGTATAGCAAAAACTTAAAATAACTGTACTCAAGGAGATGTCAGTCCCTAACAATGTTACCCCAGAGATGCCGTCATTCTGGCTGCCCCTTCCGGGAGGGGGGCAACCAGATCGGCAAAATCGGAGGTGGGGGGGAACTTTACCCGGTATATTTTCACATTTTATTTTTAGTAACTGTGGCCAGATCACATTTCCCATTACAATTATGGGAGAGGCGATCTGCTTACTAAAAATATGTGATAATTAGGGTTTGGAGTAGAATTTTACGAATGCGACTCCAATTGTCCTTTAGTAAATTTATTTTCATCAGTAACCTCCAGTGTATGTATTTATTTTTATGTTATGTTTTGCGTGGTCTGGAGTTCACTGATCGGTCAGGATACATGGTGAGAAGAATAGTGATAGCATTGGTTCCCAAACCAATTACAGTACAATTTTTAAGGATATCCATGCCTGGGGACAGGTGACGTAATTAGTACCTCAATTTGATTTAACCATCTGGGCTCAAGCATGGATATCCTTAAAACCTGGACTGTAATGGCGGAGTTTGGGAACCTCTGGGTTAGGAGATAACCCTACCCAATACAGAAAGTTAGTTATTGAATACTATAGGCCTGATTCTGAGTAGCACTCTGCTGCAGGTGCTTTTCCATACGGCCGCGGCATTGTACTCACATTCATGTGCTAATGCAACGATCGACCAAACTTAGGGCCTGATTCAGACCCGCTCACAAGCGCACATCGCTCGCAAGCGGGTCGATGGTCCCCCACTGCGGGGTCCCCCACTGCGCATGCGCCGCCTCCGGCGTGCGCATGCGCGAGACCCGTCCAGCAATGGCACCTTCGTCGCTATGAGTCTCGCTACAAGACGGGGCGGCTGTCGATGTTGATTGACAGCTCGCCCCGTTTTGTAGGCGGGGAGGGGGGGTGGCTGCACAAACGCAAGTGTTCCCTTAGGAATGCCTGGCGTTTGTGGTCAGCCCTACTGACATCACTAGTGATGTCAGTAGTGGACTTCCTGCTCTATTAGAGCAAGGAGTCCACACGTGCTTGTGAGAGATGAGACCCTACCACAGGGTCTCCTCGCAAGCCCAATGGTCGTGATAATCGTGACCATCGCCATGCCCGACGCACATGCTGTGGGTGGTCACCCACATCTGTGCGGGCGGCCTGAAGAAAAAAATAAATAATAAAAAAAACGCCCATCAGATCTGCGAGCAGCGAGCGGGTCTGAATCAGGCCCTTAGTCACAGATCTGTGCAAGCCCTTCCCACCCACTGTTCTAGCATCGGCAGATGCAATCATCATCATTAAAATTGCACCAGCCCCATGTTAGGTGCAAGAGATCCGTCAGGAACAGGCGTTCCTTACCTGTACACACAACTCAGAAGCGCCCAGAGTTTTATATACACGCTCATACCACTCCCATCACAAATAGTCACTTTGTGCGTCTCGATACTCGCTGCCAAGAGACAAAGCCTGGAAGCTACTCTAATTCGTGTATCTCATTGTAACTGAGAAGCAATACAAATAGGATGTGTTGAATACAACAAGCAATAATTTGGAATAGCTGATATAAGCAAAGAGAAAAGCAGAGTTGAGGTCACAAGAAGAGCTCGGTCCTGGCAGAGTTCAGAAAGCAGAGGATCTGACCTATGCACGGCCGTGTAACGGCGGACGAACACGCCTGCGATTCTCTGAGCACCCCCCCCCCCCCTCCCGTATATAGAAGCACTGCAAAAGTCAGTGGCGGGATTTATCAATGTAAATGATACAATCAAACCGAATTTATATTAAAAAGGTCCGCAGTAGATATTGGGGATATCCGCAGCTGACCTGCGGCAACAGCAAGCCCCACAGAGTTCTATGGGGCTACCATGTGACTGTATGCATCAAGCTCCAGAAAGCGTAACTTTCTGGAGCTTGTGCTTCGCAGCCTCTATTGATGGCTTTGTCTATAATATTAGCCTATGGGCTTTTTATTGCAAAGTGACCCGGAGAGGAATTTGAAGGATCCCTCCCCGATAGTGGACACTAGTGCATGTGTCGTCTGATGGCCACACGTGCGCATTACCCTGGTCATAAACCCGGAAGTGACAACATCACCAGAAAAACTGGGTATTGTGGCACTGTCCAGACAAGACAATGTTAAAGGATAACAGCCTTTAAGTAGGCAAACATGTCCGTTAATGACCATATTATAGTTGCAAACATCAATACAGCTCTTCTAGGGTGAGAATGGGAACACTTAATCAGCGAGGCTCTCTCACTGAAAGTTACCATTTAAATCACATAGAATAAGACCAACCTCTATATGACAGGAGAGTGTAGAAAGAGCATGCAGAGGTATACAGAATCCAACTGCCAGAGGTGAAAAGTACTCGGAGAGAGTCTCATCAAAGGGTTGGGTATGGGATCTCGGCTGTCAAGTTGCCGGCTGTCAGAATACGACACTAAAAAAAGGTAAGTCTCCTACCACTAACCCTTAACCCTAACCCTCCATCCCCAGTGCCAATCCATAACCACCCCCCAGTGCCTAACCCTAACCTTCCTCTCCCCGTACCCTAAACCTTACCCTCCCTAAACCTAACCTCCCCCCAAGTGCCTAAACCTAAACTCCCCCTCCCCACACCCTAACCCTCCCCCATTAGTGCATAACCCTAACCCTCCCCTCTAGTACCTAGCCCTCCCCTAATCCCTGTTACTTATCTTCGGGATGCCAGCGGTCGGTATACCGGAAACGGGATCTCGACTGCGGTAATTAGACCGTCTGCATCCCGTATAGCATATCCTTCATGAACAATTCCATTCTGTTCCTAATAGCTAAGAGAAGTTTGGGGAGCAGGTGCACTGTTTGTCTGAAAAAACGTTTGCTTCAGTTGGACTGAGAAAAGACGTTTTACTGGATTCTTACAGACATTAAAGGACTTGCTGGATCGCGTGGAGTGCTATACTTTCATCTTTGGGGAGAATTATCCTTTAATAAAGGAACCAAGCACCAAATACAATGGCTGCATGGGAAAATTTAGAGCTTTCAATGAAAACTAATCTACCTGAAATTAAACCCAGCGGTAGATTATAAAATATGAACTAGATTAGGGTTTAAGAGGAGAAAAACAGTCCAAACCAATTTTAGGGGACGTCCTCTAGGTGGTGCTCAAACGAAACCGAATCCATGTTAATAAGTAATAATGCGCACTATATAATATCCTGATTCTATATTGTACTGTACATCAAGCTACTGTACCATCCCCTTTTAATAATGAGTCACAGTGCAGGATGGGAGACCAGCTGACCGGAGCCCTGGAGGACATCACCGGAGCACCGATCTCTGGTCCCTGGACTCAGGTAAGTTTTTTTTTTTAATAGCAGTGATCAGCTTGTGGTATGTTTAGATCACACAGCTGATCACTTGGGCCGGCTCCAGGCTCTGCTCTGCCTGTTAGAGCAGAGCAAGAGTCCAGTAACCGGGGGAGACCCTGGATAACGCCACCTCCAGGTGGCGTTATTATCACAAGGCTTCCACCGCTATTTTTTTCACATTTTATTTTTAGTAAATCTCAAGCAGATTGCATTTCCCATTACAATTATGGGAAATGTGATCTGTTTACTAAAAATATGTGATACTTAGGGCTTGGAGTAGAATTTTACGAATTCTATTCCAGTTGCCCTTTAGTAAATTTAGGTGATACAAAAATAATGTGATAAGGGTGTGAAAACACCCTTTTTCACTTTATTTTAGTAAAAATTATATTAATAAATAGAGACCTTTGGGCTCTATTTATTATCACCATCTCCAGGGACTGGAGATCGGGGCTCCGGTGATGTCCTCCCTCCGGTCAGCTGGTCTTCCATCCTGCACTGGGATGCGGTCATCAGCTGACCGGGTCACAGTGCAGGATGGGAGACCAGTTGACCGGAGCCACGGAGGACATCACCGGAGCCCAATCACCGGAGGTAAGTGTAATTAAAGGGGGCCGTGGAGGGTGGGCTTAGCGGAAGCCGGTCGGCGCTTGCACGGGCACTTGTTACGGTTCGCAAAAAGGGGATTCGCAGCTTTATCACAAGCTCTGGCCCTGCAAGGGATTTTTAGTATATCCATGTTATTGGCTGAATTCGCAATGTGAATTCAGTCGGTAATATCACACTACCATCTGCATATTAATGCGGATTGTAGTAAATAGACCCATTAGTAAGATCTGCATGTTGATGAAAACTAGGGGTGAGCGGGTTCGGATTTCTGAAATCCGAACCCCCCCGAGCCCCCCCGATCCGAGTCCGATCCGAGTCAGGCTCGACTTTTCCCGCCTGACTCGGATCTGAAATCGAGGCAAAACGTCATCATCCCGCCTTCCGAGTCTCGCGGGTTTTGGATCCTATATAAGGTACCCGCGTCGGCGCCATTTTCTCACTCGGCTGTGGACAGTGAAGAGGGAGGGTGGGAGTTAGGGCTGTGTAGTGTAGTGTAGTGTAGTGCTGCTGTTGTCCACTACTTCAAAGTCCATAGGGGCTGGCTGTGTTGTGCTGCTGTTGTTAATAGGGGCTGTGTCCACTACTTCAAAGTCCATAGGGGCTGGCTGGACTGTGTTGTGCAGTCAGTTCTCCATAGGGGCTGTGTCCACTCCAAAGTCCTGTGCAGTGTCCCAGTCCTAAAGGAGTGCTGTAGTGTTGTCCAGGGGGTGCTCTGTCCATCAGGGGTGCTCCCCCCAAGTGCTAAAAAAATAATATATTTTCTGTGTTTGTGAATTGTGTGCGCAGTAGCCGCACGTGCATCAACAAAGTAGTGCCAAGCGTGCGCCTGTGTCATAAGTAAAGGGCCGGCTGGCTTGACCGTTAAAGGGTGCTGTAACCCCCGAAAGTACACTCCAGTCCAAACCAAAAAAAAATTATTTTCTGTGTTTGTGAATTGTGTGCGCAGTAGCCGCACGTGCATCAACAAAGTAGTGCCAAGCGTGCGCCTGTGTCATAAGTAAAGGGCCGGCTGGCTTGACTGTTAAGGGTGCTGTAACCCCCGAAAGTACACTCCAGTCCAAACCAAAAAAAAAATTATTTTCTGTGTTTGTGAATTGTGTGCGCAGTAGCCGCACGTGCATCAACAAAGTAGTGCCAAGCGTGCGCCTGTGTCATAAGTAAAGGGCCGGCTGGCTTGACCGTTAAGGGTGCTGTAACCCCCGAAAGTACACTCCAGTCCAAACCAAAAAAAAAATTATTTTCTGTGTTTGTGAATTGTGTGCGCAGTAGCCGCACGTGCATCAACAAAGTAGTGCCAAGCGTGCACCTGTGTCATAAGTAAAGGGCCGGCTGGCTTGACCGTTAAGGGTGCTGTAACCCCCGAAAGTACACTCCAGTCCAAACCAAAAAAAAAATTATTTTCTGTGTTTGTGAATTGTGTGCGCAGTAGCCGCACGTGCATCAACAAAGTAGTGCCAAGCGTGCGCCTGTGTCATAAATAAAGGGCCGGCTGGCTGGACCGTTAAAGGGTGCTGTAACCCCCGAAAGTACACTCCAGTCCAAACCAAAAAAAAATTATTTTCTGTGTTTGTGAATTGTGTGCGCAGTAGCCGCACGTGCATCAACAAAGTAGTGCCAAGCGTGCGCCTGTGTCATAAGTAAAGGGCCGGCTGGCTTGACCGTTAAGGGTGCTGTAACCCCCGAAAGTACACTCCAGTCCAAACCAAAAAAAAAATTATTTTCTGTGTTTGTGAATTGTGTGCGCAGTAGCCGCACGTGCATCAACAAAGTAGTGCCAAGCGTGCGCCTGTGTCATAAGTAAAGGGCCGGCTGGCTTGACCATTAAAGGGTGCTGTAACCCCCAAACTACACTCCAGTCCAAACCAAAAAAAAAATTATTTTCTGTGTTTGTGAATTGTGTGCGCAGTAGCCGCACGTGCATCAACAAAGTAGTGCCAAGCGTGCGCCTGTGTCATAAGTAAAGGGCCGGCTGGCTTGACCGTTAAAGGGTGCTGTAACCCCCGAAAGTACACTCCAGTCCAAACCAAAAAAAAATTATTTTCTGTGTTTGTGAATTGTGTGCGCAGTAGCCGCACGTGCATCAACAAAGTAGTGCCAAGCGTGCGCCTGTGTCATAAGTAAAGGGCCGGCTGGCTTGACCGTTAAAGGGTGCTGTAACCCCCGAAAGTACACTCCAGTCCAAACCCAAAAAAAATTATTTTCTGTGTTTGTGAATTGTGTGCGCAGTAGCCGCACGTGCATCAACAAAGTAGTGCCAAGCGTGCGCCTGTGTCATAAGTAAAGGGCCGGCTGGCTTGACCGTTAAAGGGTGCTGTAACCCCCGAAAGTACACTCCAGTCCAAACCCCAAAAAAATTATTTTCTGTGTTTGTGAATTGTGTGCGCAGTAGCCGCACGTGCATCAACAAAGTAGTGCCAAGCGTGCGCCTGTGTCATAAGTAAAGGGCCGGCTGGCTTGACCGTTAAAGGGTGCTGTAACCCCCTAAGTACACTCCAGTCCAAACCAAAAAAAAAATTATTTTCTGTGTTTGTGAATTGTGTGCGCAGTAGCCGCACGTGCATCAACAAAGTAGTGCCAAGCGTGCGCCTGTGTCATAAGTAAAGGGCCGGCTGGCTTGACCGTTAAAGGGTGCTGTAACCCCCGAAAGTACACTCCAGTCCAAACCAAAAAAAATTTATTTTCTGTGTTTGTGAATTGTGTGCGCAGTAGCCGCACGTGCATCAACAAAGTAGTGCCAAGCGTGCGCCTGTGTCATAAGTAAAGGGCCGGCTGGCTTGACCGTTAAAGGGTGCTGTAACCCCCGAAAGTACACTCCAGTCCAAACCAAAAAAAAATTATTTTCTGTGTTTGTGAATTGTGTGCGCAGTAGCCGCACGTGCATCAACAAAGTAGTGCCAAGCGTGCGCCCGTGTCATAAGTAAAGGGCCGGCTGGCTTGACCGTTAAAGGGTGCTGTAACCCCCGAAAGTACACTCCAGTCCAAACCAAAAAAAAATTATTTTCTGTGTTTGTGAATTGTGTGCGCAGTAGCCGCACGTGCATCAACAAAGTAGTGCCAAGCGTGCGCCTGTGTCATAAGTAAAGGGCCGGCTGGCTTGACCGTTAAGGGTGCTGTAACCCCCGAAAGTACACTCCAGTCCAAACCAAAAAAAAATTATTTTCTGTGTTTGTGAATTGTGTGCGCAGTAGCCGCACGTGCATCAACAAAGTAGTGCCAAGCGTGCGCCTGTGTCATAAGTAAAGGGCCGGCTGGCTTGACCGTTAAGGGTGCTGTAACCCCCGAAAGTACACTCCAGTCCAAACCAAAAAAAAATTATTTTCTGTGTTTGTGAATTGTGTGCGCAGTAGCCGCACGTGCATCAACAAAGTAGTGCCAAGAGTGCGCCTGTGTCATAAGTAAAGGGCCGGCTGGCTTGACCGTTAAAGGGTGCTGTAACCCACAAAGTACACTCCAGTCCAAACCAAAAAAAAAATTATTTTCTGTGTTTAGCCGCACGTATATATCAAATCGATATAACATAAATGGAGGACCAAACTTTCTCCGATAAAAATAAAATAGAGAAAGATCAAGAACCACTTCCTCCTAGTGCTGAAGCTGCTGCCACTAGTCATGACATAGACGATAACATGCCATCAACGTCGTCTGCCAAGGCCGATGCCCAATGTCATAGTAGAGGGCACATACAATCCCAAATGGCAAAGTTCAGGAAAATGACCTTGAAAAAGACATTTAAATCAGCTGAAGAGAAACGTAAACTTGCCAATATGCCATTTACGACACGGAGTGGCAAGGAACGGCTAAGGTCGATCCCTAGTATGTTCATGACTAGTGGTTCAGCTTCACATGACGATGGAAGCCCTCCTCCCACTAAAAAAATCAAAAGAGTTAAGCTGGCAAAAGCACAGCGAAGAACTGTGCTTTCTAAGAAGATATCACAAATCCCCAAGGAGAGTCCAAGTGTGGTGGTGGTTGCGATGCCTGACCTTCCCAGCACTGGACGGGAAGAGGTGGCTCTTTCCACCATTTGCACGCCCCCTGCAAGTGCTGAAAGGAGCACCCACAGTCCACTTGCTGATATGCAAATTGAAGATGTCACTGTTGAAGTACAACAGGATGAGGATACTGGTGTAGCTGGCGCTGAGGAGGAAGTTGGCGAGGAGGATTCTGATGGTGATGTGGTTTGTTTAAATCAGGCTCCGGGGGAGACAGTTGTTGTCCGTGGGATGAAAAAGCCCATCACGGTCATGCCTGGGCAGAAGACCAAACATTCCACCTCTTTGGTCTGGCAATATTTCTATCCAAATCCGGACAACAACTGTCTTGCCATATGTACCATATGTAAAGGTGAAATAAGTAGGGGTAGGGACGTCAACCACCTAGGAACATCCTCCCTTATACGGCACCTGCAGCGCGTTCATAAAAAGTTACTGTCAAGTTCAGAAACTTTGGCTAAGACCGTAAGCAGTCCAGGGACACCTAAATCCCGTTGTCCTGTTGTATCCAAGCGCCTGCAAACCACACCATCAACTCCCTCCTCGTCAATTTCCTCCTTAGTCAGGATCGGAAGTAGTCCTGCAGGCCATGTCACTGGCATGACTGACTCTCCTATCCGGGATTCCTCTGGAGGATCCTGCATTGCTACGCCTACTGCTGCCGCTGCTGCTGTTGCTGCTGCTGGGAGTCGTTCATCATCCCAGAGAGGAAGTAGGAACACCACTACTTTTACTAAACAATTGACCCTCCAACAGTCCTTAGCGAGGAGGATGAAGTACGACAGCAGTCATCCTGAAGCAAAACGTATAACTGAGGCCTTGACTGCTATGTTGGTGTTAGACGTGCGTCCGGTATCCGCCATTAGTGCAGTGGGATTTAGACAATTGATGGAGGTAGTGTGTCCCCGGTTCCAAATCCCGTCTAGATTCCACTTCACTAGGCAGGCGATACCGAGACTGTACAGAAACGTCAGAAAAAGTGTCCTCAGTGTCCTGAAAAATGCCGTTGTACACAATGTCCACTTAACCACGGACATGTGGACAAGTGGAACAGGGCAGACTAAGGACTATATGACTGTGACAGCCCACTGGGTAGATGTATCACCTTACGCAGCAACAGCAGCAGCGTCACCAGTAGCAGCATCTCAGAAACGCCAGCTCGTTACAAGGCAGGCTACGCTGTGTATCACCGGTTTCAGTAAGAGGCACACCGCCGACAACCTCTTAGAGAAACTGAGGGAAATCATCGCCCAGTGGCTTACCCCACTTAGACTCTCCTGGGGATTTGTGATATCTGACAACGCCACCAATATTGTGCGGGCATTACATCTGGGCAAATTCCAGCACGTCCCATGTTTTGCTCACACAATAAACTTGGTGGTGCAGAATTTTCTGAAAAGCGACAGGGGCGTGCAGGAGACGCTTTGGGTGGCCCGAAAAATTTCTGGCCACTTTCGCCATTCAGCGACTGCGTGCCGAAGACTGGAGCGCCAGCAAACACTCTTGAACCTGCCCCGCCATCACCTGAAGCAAGAGGTTGTGACGCGGTGGAACTCAACCCTCTATATGCTTCAGAGGATGGAGGAGCAGCAAAAGGCCATACAAGCCTATACATCCACCTATGACATAGGCAAAGGAGGGGGTATGCACCTGACTCAAGCGCAGTGGAGAATGATTTCCGTGTTGTGCAAGGTTCTCCAGCCCTTCGAACTTGCCACACGTGAAGTCAGTTCAGACACAGCCAGCTTGAGTCAGGTCATTCCCCTCATCAGGCTTTTGCAGAAGCAGCTGGAGAAAGTGAAGGAGGAGCTAAGACGGAGCGATTCCGCTCGGCATGTGGGACTTGTGGATGAAGCCCTTCATTCGCTTTGCCAGGATTCCAGGGTGGTCAATCTGTTGAAATCAGACCACTACATTTTGGCCACCGTGCTTGATCCTAGGTTTAAAGCCTATGTGGTGTCTCTCTTTCCGGCCGACACAAGCCTGCAGAGGTGCAAAGACCTGCTGGTGAACACACTGTCAGCTGAAGCGGAACGTGACACGTCAACGGCTCCTTCTTCATTTTCTCCCGCAACTGGGGCTGCCAGGAAAAAACTTAGGTATCCTAAGCAACCCGCTGGCGGTGATGCAGGGCAGGCAGGACCAAGTTTGGACATCTGGTCTGGACTGAAGGACCTGGCAACAATTTCTGACATGTCTACTGTCACTGCATATGATACTGTCACCATTGACAGAATGGTGGAGGATTACATCGGTGACAGCATCCAAGTAGGCATGTCAGACAGTCCATACCTGTACTGGCAGGAAAAAGAGGCAATTTGGAGGCCCCTGTACAAGCTGGCTCTATTTTACCTGAGTTGCCCCCCCTCCAGTGTGTACTCCGAAAGAGTGTTTAGTGCAGCCGGGAACCTTGTCAGCGAAAGGCGTAGGAGGTTGCTTCCACAGAATGTGGAGAAGATGATGTTCATCAAAATGAATTATCAGCTCTTCCAGGGAGACCAGCCTCCAGAAGGTACAGAGGGACCTGTGGTGGTGGATTCAAGTGGGGACGAGTTAATACTTTGTGAGGATGAGGATGTACACACTGAAGAGGGTGAGGAATCGGTGGATGAGGAGGATGAGGATGACATCTTGCCTCCGTAGAGCCAGTTTGTGCAGGGACACATTAATTTCCAGCTTGTTTTGTGGGGGCCCAAACGAACCAATCATTTCAGCCACAGTTGTGTGGCAGACCCTGGCGCTGAAATGATTGATTTGTTAAAGTGTGCATGTCCTGTTTATACAACATAAGGGTGGGTGGGAGGGCCCAAGGACAATTCCATCTTGCACTTCTTTTTTTTCTTTGCATTATGTACAGTTTGGGGCCTAGTTTTTCTAACTGCCATCCTGTCTGCCACTGCAGTGTCACTCCTAGATGGGTCACGTGTTTGTGCCGCCCACTCGTGTCGCTTAGCATAGTCATCCAGCTACCTCGGTGCAACCTTTTGGACATGAAAACACTATTGTGAGGTGTGAGGTGTTCAGAATAGACTGGAAATGAGTGGAAATTAAGGTTATTGAGGTTAATAATAGCATAGGAGCAGAGAAACCAACAAATTCTGTGATTTTAGCTGTTTTTATGCTTTTTAAAAAAAAAATACAGATCCAAAACACAAAACCCAGAACCCAAAACACGGAAGGGTGGTTTTGGCAAAACCAATCCAGATCCAAAACACGAAGAAAGATCCAGATCCAAAACCAAAACACAAAACACGAAAAGTGGCCGGTGCACACCCCTAATGAAAACACACTGATACATTTCAGGGGTTGCTCATGTATTGTGTTTTACAAGGGGTTCCATACAAGTGGCAAGATGTGCCCAGCTAGTTTGTTGCTCCATATGCCATGTAGCGAGCCCTGCATCTCGCGCCACACAGTACGCCTTGAGCCATGCCTTTCAGTATTAATCGCAACAGAACGTACCGTGGCGCTGGAATAAGTCATAGCGTGTAATCCAACTTTTTGTCCACCAGGTCATTTCTCTTAAACTACCCTGCGCATGCGTCCGATATCCAATGCATTTTCGGTATCACCGCCTGATGATTGGCTGACAGAAGCTGTGATTCGGTACACTATAGTACAGCGTTTTACTCATGGATATCAGGGCTGTAGAAGAATCTATATTAAAGTTTAAAATCATTACAGTACAGTATGTGTGTGTCCTGTACTTTTAAATATATGTTTTAATATTTTTGTCTCAGGGGCTCAGACATGGGTCTCACACACACACACAGCTTTCAATGAGATGGGATGAATTAATATTCGGGTAACTGCTCGGGTACTGTGTTTACATGTACTAGTATAATATTTAGAAAGGAAGACACATTTTTATTATTATTATCATCATTATTATTATTATTATTATCATTATTATTATGCTTCCCTCACTGCGCCCTCCCTAACGGCAGCGGGTGGGTAGAGTGCACAAGGATTCAATAGATGGATGTGAAGGTGTACTGAAGGCACTACATTGCTCCACAACTCCCCCGCACCCTGCAATGACACACCCATACAGTTATGGGGTGCGGGGGCTCGAGTGTCGGGTTTAAGATACACAATCAACGTCAGGGGCTTAGACTGGTCAGACGCACCCACATGTGTTGGGGTTCAGGGACTCAAACGCAACCTCAGTTTTAAAGAAGACCACATGATTTCCTGTTCATGAGCGATTGTGAGTGTGAACGTGAGTGTGCATGTATGCTTTAATCAAATTTTACTATCATGGTGTGTGTGTGTCCTGTGTTTATTGTAACATTTCCTTTGCAGGTGAACTACATGTACAGGTACGTACCACCGGGCCCTTAATGCCCCGCATGCTGGTACTTTTGGTTCTAAAATTACTAGCATGCGGGGGAGGCTTGCTGGTACCCGTAGTTGTACTGCAAACGACAATGGCCCTCATTCAGAGCCGTTCGCTATTTGCGGTCGTTCGTTCAAAAACAAGGGGTGGCTATTCAAATGATCCGTTCGCAAATTGCAGTCTGTTCACACCTCTAAGTCTGAACGAGCGAGCAAAACATACGCTCGTTTATTTGTTAAAAACGCCCCCTGGCCGCTCGCACCATACGTCATGTCCGCTATTTATTAGATTAATCGAGTACATCGACCAGCGTATGAACTGCTCGCTATTCTTGTGGTTGGTGTTTGCTACCACAAATTTGCGAGCAGTTCTGGCTATAAAATAACCCAGTGACGTGGTCAATGACGCTGCTGTATTAATTATGCACACCCATAATACGCCCGTTTTGACCTTTAAGCACGCCTGCGTTCGGATCTCCACTCCCCATTTTCAAGCACCTTCCCCTGTTACCACCCACATACGCCTCATTCTGTCACTCAAAATAGCAGGCACTCGCTATATAGCGTACAAACGATTTTTGGCCGCACTGACTGGTTCGCGCATGCGTACTAAAAACCGTACGCATGCGCTGATGTGCAAACATCGCTCGGAACGAGCGTACTGCCGCTAACGAGCGGCTCTGAATGAGGGCCAATATTTTTACTTCTTTCATTTAGACCACATTTTACACAATCTCGAGAGGGACAAGACGGCCACCGACCATTGAATCAGGCAGCTAGGCGGCCGGACCTTATGGAGCGAAGGGCATAAAATGTGAAGGTATTGCTTTATGAGAATAGATACACAAATATGTGTCTAGGGGCATGGAGGTTGTCTCGTGCTTCGGCCTATACTGCTACAGTATGTGCCATGCTAGGCCAGTATCTCGGTTTTACGTGCTGCTACAACGTCCATGCCCCATGACGCATATTTGTGTATCTATTCCCATAAGCAGCACCATCACGTTTTATGCCCTGCTCCCGGCTAATTGCTAGGCGGCCGGACCTTATGGACCATGACTATGTAAAACCACCGCTCTACCACTAGGCCAAGAAGGATTTCACATCCATCTATTGAATCCTTGTGCGCTCCACCCACCCGCTACCATTTGAGAGGGCGCAGTGAGGGAAGCATAATAATGATAATAATAACACTACCATACAGTACTGTATGTGTACGAGCTTTTCCAATATTATTAAAAAGATTGGTTGTGCGAACTTACAACATGCAAATACACTGCGTGAACGTGATTGGCCCGCTAGTCAGTGATATCCATCCACTTCTACAGCATGGTATTCAGTAGTTGCAGATTTCATCAGTGGAGCACTCGCCACCCAGCGGTTAAGCGGTGTATTACATGCCGTGGATTCTCTTATGTTGTAAAACGACATGATGCGCCACAGTACAGCCATCACGCAACGTTCCAAGGTGCGACTCAGAATCCTGAATGTCGCACTATGAGCAGCAAACTAGCTGGGCCCGTCTGTATATGTAAATCAGGGTTACCGACATTTGGCTCCCTCCTTCAGGGAGGGAGCTGTCGGGCAACCACACGGGGGCGTGTCGCAGCAAAAGGGAGTGTGTCCTGGAACATACCGCATCATTGGGGGCGGGGCATAGAGCGTAACACCGCAATCGCGTTGTCATTGTGACCCCACCCAGCCCCTCGCAGCCCCTGAGCACGAACAATTTTTCCTAAAATCCATACTATGGATAAATGGTCAAGAATTGCCCTGGGAACCCGGCGGCACCCCCCCCTAATAACTAATTAAACAATTGGAAGCTACCATTTAGCTTAATTAGTCAGTAATTACTCACCTTCCGAAGCGCTGTTTTTTTCATCCACACTGTCGGGGCCCGGTTTTCTGCAGCAGCGTATGTGGTAAGTAGGTGTGAGTGTGTGTAAGTAGGAGTGAGTGTGTGTAAGTATGAGTGAGTGTCTGTGTGACCCCCCCATGTGTGTGAGCCCCCCGCCAGAGGCAAAAGCAGGGAGAACTACATCTCCGAGCAGCCACCACTCCTCCCAGCAGCCCCCTGTCCTCCCAGAAGCCCCTCCCCTCCTCAGTGTAAAGATAGAGGGGAGATGATGTGATGGAGCTGCAGAGACCACCGGAGACCACTGGACCGGTAACACGGGGTTTTCTAAGCAGAAAACCCTACGTGCATTTGTTTTTCATTGCGTACCAGGAGCGCGCATACCCGCAGTAATCCAAAATTGGACGTATGGTCAGCAAGGTTTTATTTCTCTCCAAGGCTTAGGGGTCTATGTACTAATCCTTGGAGAGAGATAAAGGGGACGGAGATAAAGTACCAACCAATCAGCTCCTGTTACGTTGCAGGCTGCATTTGAAAAATGACAGGAACTGATTGGTTGGTACTTTAGCTCCATCCACTTTATCTCTTTCCATGGTTTAGTACAGAGACTCCATTGTGTCTCACTAGTTACTTTCTACAGTCCAAAGACATATTGGTAATTAAATGGACTCTGGCTAAATTGGTGTGTATGTGGGTGATGCCACCTAGTGGACACCAACTAGTAGTGGACATTGTAAACTCCACTACGAAAGAGACTGATGTCTATAAAGAAAAATCATCGGAATGCTTAGCACTCTAAAATAATGTTGGCACTGTATAAAATAAAATAACAAAAGAAAGAAAAAGTACAAATAGTATAAAAACAATACTGAGTATTACAAACACAACTGAGTAATAGGACTATTTATCAAGCAGTGAAAAGCGTTCAGAATCGGACCAGTGGGAAAGTTGCCCATAGCAACTACCTACCTACCTACACTGGTTCACTTCTCCACACTTTTCACTGCCTGATAAATAGACCCCTAAGCGTGCTCATACACAGTTTGTAAGTATTAGCTATCAGTTATTTATGGGGATAAACTTCCAAGAACACCTCAGAATAAAACCATCTCTGCTATTCAGGTACTGTTGATATTTATACCATGTAAAGTGATATAGGTTTGTTATACAGCTATTGGGAGGCCAAGTGGAGGTGTTGCTTTAGCAAACAATCCGATTTTACCCATACTTGCCTACTTTTGAAAAAGCATTTCAGGGACACTGTGAAAGCAGCACCTATGAGCGCGGCAGTAAAGTGGGCGTGTCCTGCTACATCTGAGAGGCGTGTCATAACACTGACTTACATCCAAATGTAAATAAGCCCCAAAGCAGTTAGTAAGATCTACTTGTTGATGAAAACACACTGATACTCTTCAGAAAAAACATGTAGCCATAGGGATCATTGTGCTTTATAACCAATGCAGGGAAATTATACTAATGATCCGATTTGAATGTATGTTTCTCTGTTTTTTTTTTATATATAACAGCTTTATAATGGGGGTAAGATGCAATCAGGGAGATTGATAGACTCTTCAGGGAGTCAGCGAGATTGCTATTTCAGGGAGTCTCCCTGACAATCTGGGAGAGTTAAGCTGGGTACACACGTGAAGACTTTCTGTCCAACCATCCAGAGCCGTAACTAGACTTTTTGTTACCCTGTGCCAGAGAGAGCATTGCCCCCCCCCCATTTTTTAAATAGGGACATAAGATAGTGCCCCTGAAATATGACCATGACCTCATGGGGAAGGGCCAGGGAAGAGATAGGGGTACTCCTAGGGCAGCCAGGAGATGCTGGGGATGAGAGAAGAGGAAGCTACAAGTGAGAATGATAATAAAAAGGAAAAGTGACAGACCCAAACAGCGCCCCCTGCCCTGCGGTGCCCTGTGCCATGGCACTGGTCGCACCACCCTAGTTACGGCCCTGCAACCATCCAACTAGTTGATTGGTTGGAATGAAAATCCGGTAAGGTATGAAAGCAAATGACAATCAGCAATTTGCTCCCAAACGCCAGAAAATGGACAAAAATTGTTGTTTGAACAAATTATTCAGATCAAACATTTAACAAACTTGTCTGACCGACCATTTTCATCTGTTTTCTCGTATTGAGGGGTAAATTGCTGATCTTCATTTACTCCCAAACGTTACCAGATTTTCATTCCAACCAATCAACTAGTTGGATGGTTGGACAGAAAATCTTTAGGTGTGTACCCAGCCTTAAGCTGGGCATACACGTGCAGATAAAATGCCTGTCAGACCGACAGACATTTTATCTGGCAGCCTGCCAGCCGCAGATGTCTGCTGCATACACTGAGATTTCTCACAGTGTATTAGCCCGACATCTGCGCTCCACTCCCGAGGGAGGAGACATTTCCCTGTTCCTTCCATGGGAAGCAACGCAGGAAATGTCTTGTCTGTTGGCCGCGGCTGGGCATACACTGCCCGATGTGGCCGACAGTTTACCACCTAAATATCACATCGAACGGGCATGCTGGACAATCCGGTATGCCCGACCGAGCAATATTTAACCCTCGGTCGTCCACACAAACGCTACAATTATCGGGACGATCCATGGATATTGGGCGGATCGCCCCGATAATTGTAGCGTGTATGGCCAGCTTTAGAAGTATGATTTTACCTATCATTTATCTGGTAAGAATCTCATTGGTTGCTACCTATGGGCAACACCTCCACTTGTCCTCTTTAATAGGTTTGATCAATCTCCCCTTCAAAGAGATAATTGCCTTTGTCTGTACATATAGGCGCCTATTCATCAAAACATAATTATCACGTGATAATTATGGTTTGAACTCACTGCGAGTTCAAACACAGTTTAGGAGGCATTCATCATGCCTCATCCATCATGCCTCATTCATCATGCCTCACCCATCATGCCTCATTCATCATGCCTCATTCATCATGCCTCATCCATCATGCCTCATCCATCATGCCTCATTCATCATGCCTCCTGTTCTAAACTATCACCTCCGAAAAACTGATGTTTCCACGAAGCAGTTTTTCATAAGTGTGAAAGTTTTCGCTGCCTGTCTTCAAGCGTTCAGTAACACCATCAAGTTCCAGAAAAAAATGCTTTTTCGGAACTTGATGAATGGCCCCGACACTTACTTTTCACAAAAGTATGTGAAAATTTTAATTTGCTTTTGTGAAAAATAAGTGATGATGAATAGGCCCCATAGGCACATAGGCATCTCCAGTGATATTATAGGTTGTCGTGGTGCACTAAAAAATCTTCATTAGAGCGTAGCTGCTCTTTGGGACTTGAGTTTCACATATTTGGGGCAGAGGCGTATTAAGAGAGGAGGGGGCCGGTGTTCATTCCCCCTCCGGGGCCCCTTCCTCTCTCCCCAGCAGCTAGCAGCCCAGAGTCTACTGCACATGCGCAGGTCACCATTTTCCTGGCCTTCTGCCCATGCGCAGAAGGAAAATCGCCGGGAAAATGGCTACCGTGCCATTTTCCCGGCGATTTTCCTTCTGCGCATGGGCAGAAGGCCAGGAAAATGGCCGCCACGGCCATTATCCAGGGGTTTTGAGTAGTGCTGCTACAGCCGATGCGGTACTTCAGATAGGGAAGTATAAAATATATGGGTGCAGGGTGTGCGGTGTGGGCCCCCCTTGGACCCAGGGGCCCTTGTGCATCGCATACCCTGCACCAATTATATATATTCCCCAGACTTGGGCGTCTATTTATTATGAAGCAGTAATGAACCCGTTTCTACAGTTTTGCTTTCCACCACAGGGTAACTGCATATTTACAAACAGGGTGAACCCACAAACTTCCCGATGCCTAAACCTAACATCCCCCCCTAGTGCCTATAACTAACTTCTCCCTCCCTGCACCCTAAACCTAACCCTCTCCCTTTAGTGCCTAACCCTCCTTCTAGTGCCTAACCCTCCCCCTAGTGCCCAACCCTAACACTCCCCCTAGTGCCCAACCCTAACCCTTCCCCTAAGTGCCTAACCCTCCCCCTAGTGCCCAACCCTAACCCTCTCCCCTTAGTGCCTAACACTCCCCCTAGTGCCCAACCCTAACCCTCCCCCTAATGCCCAACCATAACCCTCCCCCTAGTGCCTAACCCTTCCCCTAAGTGCCTAACCCTCCCCCTAGTGCCTAACCCTAACCCTCTCCCCTTAGTGCCTAACCCTCCCTCTAGTTCCTAACCCTCCCCCTAGTGCCCAACCCTAACCCTCCCCCTAGTGCCCAACCCTAACCCTTCCCCTAAGTGCCTAACCCTCCCCCTAGTGCCCAACCCTAACCCTCTCCCCTTAGTGCCTAACCCTCCCCCTAGTGCCCAACCCTAACCCTCCCCCTAGTGCATAACCCTTCCCCTAAGTGCCTAACCCTCCCCCTAGTGCCTAACCCTCTCCCCTTAGTGCCTAACACTCCCCCTAGTGCCCAACCCTAACCCTCCCCCTAGTGCCTAGCCCTAACCCTCCCCCTAGTGCCTAGCCCTAACCCTCCCTCTAGTGCCTAACCCTAACCCTCCCCCTAGTGGCTAATCCTAACCCCATTACTTACTTTTGGGATGCCAGTGGTCGGGATGCCAGCGCCGGAATTCTGACAGGTGTCGGGATTCCGGCGCCGGCAGTCTGAGCGCCGAAATCCCCGTGGCCGGTATTATGACTGCATCCCTTATATATAAGGCAGCAAATTCCTGTTTGCTCCATGAGGCTGCTGTTAGAGAAGTACATTTAAATCATTGACAGATATGCATCTTCTGTGTGCCTGTAACACCTCAACTTCCTTCCTTACAAATCCTAGTAAAAACATCTGCAATGTTTCCAGAATAAAACATAAAGGAGATGATAACTGATGAGGCGATATAAACATCGCTGGTGTCTGTGTAGGACACACCCACTGACAAAGTCTTCCTAAGATGAAGCGCATTTGACACAGCGATGTCACATACCTGAAAATGAGACTTGGATCGCTATCACTTCTAGCGGTCTTGTGGAGATACCACAGTCAGGACCATGGTGCGTGGTAACCAGGCTTGCGAATCAGATATGCCAGCTTTTGTATTACTTTTATATACATTATATATGCGGAACTGAGTAAAGATTTTGTCATACATACTTCACTATTGTGCGCCCCCTGTTTTCTCTTTTATATTCAGAAAATGGCCTTGGGGAAGAGCACAAGAGAGGAGCAGTGGTTTTGTGTGAGTTATGCATATTACGCTGGACTCAGTACTGTTTCAGATCTTTTTTTAGCGCATAGGCTTTTCGATATCTATCTATCTACACACACACACACACGCTGCATATACAATGGAATTCCTGCTTCCCCAGCCTGCAAAATATGGCAGTGCAGGCCTCATGTGACCATGGATTTTGCAACTTTATACGTCTAGCATGTGAGAGAACATTCCGTAGAATAGGTGCAGCACAGGAGTCTTGCACTTGGGAATGGGAGGTGGCGATAGGGAATGTTGAAAGCAATGACTTTGACAGAATGAACTGGTTAGGATAGATATGAAGATGAAAGCTAGGCAGGTGTGGCATTGTGGATTGCTTAGAGGTGGGAGTTCTGGCAGAGGTCGACATCCAATACAGTGACTGACAGATTTGCTATTGGTAAGTGTCAGTTAAGGAATATTTGCTGCCTGCTTAGTGATGGATATTCCAGCTGGTAGAGTATGGTTCTAAATGCTAAATACACAGCAATCTGGATGTAGACAGCCCCAATACTATCGCAAACAGATGCAAAATGCAAAAATCCCAAATATGTTTTAATGTTTAATGTTTGTTTATATACTTTTACAAATGTCACACTGTACAGCTGGATGAGCCATGACATCACTGTGGGCGATAAACGAGCGAGAAGTGACAGCCTGTGTCTGACTAGTAAGCTGTGAATGGAGCATCATCAGCCCGGCTCCATACATACATGTAATAATATTACTGTTTATTTTTTCCTGCTGGAGAGACGTCTCATTCCATGACATGCAGACGACTGATAGTTCTATAGTTTATCCAACAGGGTCTGTAACTAATCGCGAAAGGGACAGATGAGGATATTAATTATTTATTGTTCTGCTCCCTGTGTATCACTTTCTGGAATTCCTTTATCACTCTGCAGATAAGTGCCTAGGGAGCAGTTACACCGTTGTGCCAATATAAACACATGCAGTTTATTATTTCCAAATGATGATGGATAAATGATTAAAGCTGGAAAACATGAACGGTTATATCGGCTGTTACTTGCTGGTAGTAGGGGGTAAAAAAAACAGGTCAGTGAATATACAGAATAAAAGTCTTTAGGCAGAGCTAGTCCATTAACAGTGGACATGTACCCTATATAACAGAAGCAGCTGTCTGTGGGCTGGACCAGTATTCATGGGAATGTGGCGTAATGATTTCTTGCTAGTCAGTGACTTCTTCTAAACACAGTGGGTCACACAAAACACCTTGGTGCACTTATATGGCCCATCCAGCCATTCAAGAGAGAGGGTAGGCCCCTCTCATCAGCACATGCCACTGTGCCAGAGTCTACTATACAGGCGCCGATCTCCGTGAAAATGGCGCAGGCTCAATTTCCCAGTGGATTTTAGTATTCTGCATTTGCAGATCTCCAATGATATCTGCGCCTTCGACTGAGGTAAGTATCGTGAATAGGGGCAGGGTGTGCGGTGCGGACCACCTCAACCCAGGGGCCCATGTGCACCACCCATGCATTCAGAGTGTATGAAGCTGCACACTTACATAGCGATTGGTTCTGCAAACTAGTAGTAAGCCATGGTTGGCAAGGAGGTGGAGACATCGCAAATACATTGTCCAAAGTGTATAGTTCAACCTCTTGTCATTTTGAACCAAACAATTATGTCTTTAAAGGCTGCTTGTTTTTTTCTCCTATATCAACTAGACGGTGCAGCATGCCTCCCATTAAAAGTAAAGGATGATGCTAGATCTCCGCTGGCCTTTGTGGAATGGAAATGGCCGTATGTACCTCTGCACAGCAAGGAGCTCTCCTAAAAAATGCATCCTCTGACCCCTTTAGTTTCACTTCACTAATATCAATGTAAAATGAAATCTCAGTGTTGTGCTGTTCAGTAAAGGTAGCAGCGTCGGGGTATCGGGGTACATGTGCCAGGATTAGCAAGAACCCCCTTCTCACTGCAGCACTTCCCCCGGTCAGTGCTTTAGCTATCGGCTTACCGCTATTAAAGCAAAGTAATAAGACACATTCACTCAGACGCCATTTCTCCCGGCGACCTTTTCTTTCAGGCAGTCTTGGTAGACTTTGGAATTTATACGAAATGGAATTCATCATGACATGCACCATTAAAAACCCGGTATAGACAGTCTGCAAGACGTGAGCTCTGGGCTGCTTACTATAATCTGAGACTGCCCCTTTAAATACATACAAGTTAAACCCTTGAGCCATGTGGCTTGCACCCGCAAAATACTTTTTTCTTTTCTAGCACTGGAAAGCCACCACTCGTGGCCCAGAACCTTCGCTCTGAAAAAAAGAATTACTAGCCTGGACATTAGCCCTCCATCCCCTACTCCTATGTGCCTGTATCCTGTCCTCTCCACCAACCCCTACTTCCCCCGCCATTCTTTTTGATAAAAGGTCAAATGAGAAACTGAACAATGCAATGTCTCTACTGGTGCAATGACACAACTGATGTGGCCTGCACTGATGGGTTTATACACTGCTGATTTCGTACTTGGTTTGCTTGATTTTATTGTCCTGTTCTTTTGGTACATCAATACAATTTCTGTTTCTAAAATATACAAAATTGGGTAATATCAGCACATAGACACGGTGTTGCCATGTACAGCCCTAAAGTGTTCATATAATCAAAATAAATAGGAACATTAGCACATATGTTGCTGGTAAATATGGTCGGAAGCCAATACTAGGGAAATCATCCTACAGTCCTACCAGGCCCCAGTAATGTTTGAAGTGATCCAGGTTCTCTACCTGAGTGTTAAACAGCCATATGGGTTTCAATTAGGGGTGTGCACCGGCCACTTTTCGTGTTTTGTGTTTTGGTTTTGGATCTGGATCTTTCTTCGTGTTTTGGATCTGGATTGGTTTTGCCAAAACCACCCTTCCATGTTTTGGTTCTGGGTTTTGTGTTTTGGATCTGTATTTTTTTGAAAAAAAGCATAAAAACAGCTACAATCACAGAATTTGTAGGTTTTTCTGCTCCTATGCTATTATTAACCTCAATAACCTTAATTTCCACTCATTTCCAGTCTATTCTGAACACCTCACACCTCACAATAGTGTTTTTATGTCCAAAAGGTTGCACCGAGGTAGCTGGATGACTATGCTAAGCGACACGAGTGGGCGGCACAAACACGTGACCCATCTAGGCGTGAAACTGCAGTGGCAGACAGGATGGCAGTTTGAAAAACTAGGCCCCAAACTGTACATAATGCAAAGAAAAAAAAGAGGTGCAAGATGGAATTGTCCTTGGGCCCTCCCACCCACCCTTATGTTGTATAAACAGGACATGCACACTTTAACAAACCAATCATTTCAGCGCCAGGGTCTGCCACACAACTGTGGCTGAAATGATTGGTTCGTTTGGGCCCCCACAAAACAAGCTGGCAATTAATCTGTCCCTGCACAAACTGGCTCTACGGAGGCAAGATGTCATCCTCATCCTCCTCATCCACCGATTCCTCACCCTCTTCAGTGTGTACATCCTCATCCTCACAGAGTATTAATTCGTCCCCGCTGGAATCCACAACCACAGGTCCCTCTGTACGTTTTGGAGGCTGGTCTCCCTGGAAGAGTTGATAATTCATTTTATGAACATCATCTTCTCCACATTTTGTGGAAGCAACCTCCTACGCCTTTCGCTGACAAGGTTCCCGGCTGCACTAAACACTCTTTCGGAGTACACACTGGAGGGGGGGCAACTCAGGTAAAATAGAGCCAGTTTGTACAGGGACCTCCAAATTGCTTCTTTTTCCTGCCAGTACAGGTACGGACTGTCTGACATGCCTACTTGGATGCTGTCACCGATGTAATCCTTTAACAGACAGACGCACGCTTGTCGCTGCTGCTTTGAGGATGCAAGTGCGGCTACAGCCCACACAATTCACAAAGACAGAAAAACAAAAAAAGATAATTTTTATTGTTTGTGTAGCACACTTTGAGGGTGTCACCACCCTTTAACAGACAGACGCACGCTTGTCGCTGCTGCTTTAAGGATGCAGGTGCGGCTACAGCCCACACATTTCACAAAGACCGAAAAAAAAAGAACAATATTTTTATTGTTTGTGTAGCACACTTTGAGGGTGTCACCACCCTTTAACAGACAGACGCACGCCTGTCGCTGCTGCTTTGAGGATGCAGGTGGAATCTAGACGGGATTTGGAACTGGGGACACACTACCTCCATCAATTGTCTAAATCCCACTGCACTAATGGCGGATACCGGACGCACGTCTAACACCAACATAGCAGTCAAGGCCTCAGTTATACGTTTTGCTTCAGGATGACTGCTGTCGTACTTCATCCTCATCGCTAGGGACTGTTGGAGGGTCAATTGTTTAGTAAAAGTAGTGATGTTCCTACTTCCTCTCTGGGATGATGAACAACTCCCAGCAGCAGCAATAGCACTAGGAGGAAGTGGTTCTTGATCTTTCCCTATTTTATTTTTATCGGAGAAAGTTTGGTCCTCCATTTATGTTATATTGATATATACGGGTGGCTAAAGCACACACAAACACAGAAAATATTTTTTTATTTTTGCTGGAGAGTAGTGCACTTTGTGGGTTACACCACCCTTTAAGAAATGAGCCAGCCGGCTCTTTACTTATGGGACACAGGCGCACGCTTGGCGCTGCTCCTTTGTTGATGCACGTGCAGCCACAGTGCACACAAGTCACAAACACAGAAAATATATATTTTTTTGGTTTGGAGTGTACTTTGGGGGTTACAGCACCCTTTAACGGTCAAGCCAGCCGGCCCTTTACTTATGACACAGGCGCACGCTTGGCACTACTTTGTTGATGCACGTGCGGCTACTGCGCACACAATTCACAAACACAGAAAATAATTTTTTTTTTGGTTTGGACTGGAGTGTACTTTGGGGGTTACAGCACCCTTTAACGGTCAAGCCAGCCGGCCCTTTACTTATGACACAGGCGCACGCTTGGCACTACTTTGTTGATGCACGTGCGGCTACTGCGCACACAATTCACAAACACAGAAAATTATTTTTTTTTTGGTTTGGACTGGAGTGTACTTTGGGGGTTACAGCACCCTTTAACAGTCAAGCCAGCCGGCCCTTTACTTATGACACAGGCGCACGCTTGGCACTACTTTGTTGATGCACGTGCGGCTACTGCGCACACAATTCACAAACACACAAAAAATATTATTTTTTTAGCACTTGGGGGGAGCACCCCTGATGGACAGAGCACCCCCTGGACAACACTACAGCACCCCTTTAGGACTGGGACACTGCACAGGACTTTGGAGTGGACACAGCCCCTATGGAGAACTGACTGCACAACACAGTCCAGCCAGCCCCTATGGACTTTGAAGTAGTGGACACAGCCCCTATTAACAACAGCAGCACAGCACAACACAGCCAGCCCCTATGGACTTTGAAGTAGTGGACAACAGCAGCACAGCGCAGCACAGCACAGCACAACACTACTCTGTACTACACTACACTACACTACACAGCCCAGCCAGCCCTAACTCCCACCCTCCCTCTTCACTGTCCACAGCCGAGTGAGAAAATGGCGCCGACGCAGGTACCTTATATAGGATCCAAAACCCGCGAGACTCGGAAGGCGGGATGATGACGTTTTGCCTCGATTTCAGATCCGAGTCAGGCGGGAAAAGTCGAGCCTGACTCGGATCTGCCTCGGATCGGGTGGGTTCGGGGGGGTTCGGATTTCAGAAATCCGAACCCGCTCACCCCTAGTTTCAATTGCCCAACCTCATTTCCAAGCTCAGTTACAGTAACCTTCATACTGTACACAGGATTGCCTTGAGAGGTTCTGATCCCCGATACTGTAAATGGGCATGGCCAAATAAGGGCCCATTGGGCATATTGGCCCTGTAAGATAACCTTGAGTGGGAGGCCCAGGTTGGGGGTGTGGGAACGCGTGGCACTATTACCAACATCACCACGGCCCCACCCCTCATTGTACTATGTTGCAATTCGTGAATCCCATCGTTGAACATTCAGAGAATCCACTTCAATGGGGAATCGGGTGAATTCAAGAGAATGTTCTACTCTCTTGGGAACCCAGGAGAGCTCACCAAAATTCAAGACCTTCTGGAAGTGTAGGCAAGCATGTGTCTGATTGGCTTCTATCGGCAACACTATCTTTTTCCTGTGCTCCAGTTTTCATAAACAACATCGATTATGTATAATCATGACCTAGAGTCATATACAAGCTGCAGTATTGCAAGAAGGCAAACTGATACAGTCCTCTAGGTAGACGTGCCAGACGTTACATTAAACTCAGTGCAGCCGATAAGAACAATAGAACAGCTTCAAGGGGAAACTATACATACAAAAAGTTATCCTAAAATATGATGAAAAATTCTACTAGATTAGTGTCACGCCAATGGCAAAATGGTCACCAAAAAACCCAGGTGAGTCACTGTACTGTACTGTACATCATTTTTCTAAAATACTCTCCTTTTGCCAAGTTGAAGGACAACTTGAAATAAATTGTTGCTGACATACAAAGTAACGGAAATAATACACAGATAAGATAAACCTGAACACATTCCAGACTAATTATTTTTTGTTGAAAGTTCGCTGAATAATGCTGCAGATAATCCAAACCTCTTAGTAGCTGATGTCACTTAGGTGATCACCGGCCCCCTGATAACATTAATTGCATTTTAAAGAATTACCCTCCAAGGTTGTACTGTGAAATATTTTTTAATTAACCACATTAGTCTCACAGGAAAACGGATGAAAACAGAAGATATCTTTGGGGTATATTTTACAAAGTTTAAATTGAATAAAGTTGCAAACTTTTATGCAGGAAAAAATTTAGTTGCTGCCTGCCAAACGTGCATCTTAAAAAAAAAAAACATTCTAGGGCTAAAGTAGAGTTTTGGGAACGGATCTTGCGTCTTTGTCGGGAGGGGGCGTTGTGAGCCCCTCAACCCGGCGCAAAGCCAGGGAGAGAGTGCGATTAGTGTGATCGCTTCCCCCCACAAGCATAGGAGACTGCTGCGGTAACTAGTCTTACCCCCCTCGGCGCCCCTGTACACAACTATGGACAAGCAAGATTTGTACATAACTCGGTCGCATCATAGCGAAACAATCGGTAACATCGGACCCATATGCACACTTGCACAAGCCCTGACCTTACTCAGAAATTGCTATCAGTGCTATGGCTGCTTATAGCCATGCAGTGAATAATTTATGCATGCCCCTGAAACGCACTGGTACGCCTGCGTTTGCTCGACCACCCCCCCATCACCACCCACAAATGGCACTTCCTGTCAGTCGTTCTGCTCTGGGTCTGCGTAGCCTCTGCAATCCCAGTTCCGATCGTAATTGCTAGTTTGTGCACGCGCACTGCGATACATACCCATGCGCAGAACGCAACAATCGACCGATTGCTTGCGTATTAGCGACTGCATTCTTTGCTGAATCAGGCCCTGAGCTGCCCCACATTTGTGGCCTATTCATTATAACTAAACATTCTCTGGAGGTAATTAGGTTTAGAACTCACATGGAGTCCTACATAATTATCTCCTCTCCTTAAATATCTATTCCGAAAAGCTGTCATTTTTGCGATGACAGCTTTTCGGGAACTAGATACTTTTCCCTGCCTATACCTACCTTATCGCAGCTGTAATCAGCGCTGCGCATGCGCCGTTCTGTTCACAAAAGCGGCGCATGCGCAGCACTGCCTACAGTTGCGGTCATTCTGTGTCCACCCCCCCCTCTCTCCCCCTTCACACCTGGCCGGCTGTAGCCGCCGACCCCGACCTCCCTCTCGGCCACGGTCTACAGCACGACCAGGCAGAGGAAGCTGAAGATTATTATTTTTATTTTAAACTATATTTTGTTCTCACCGCCGCAATGTTGTGAGAACACAGAGCAGCAGCCGGAGCCTAGGAAGGGACCAGAGCGACGGAGGGAGCTGAGGAGGACCTGCCCAGCTGACAGCAGGTAAGTGTAACCCGCTATACGCCACCTGAGAGTGGCGTATAGTAACACCACCAAATTCCGAAAATACATAATATTCGGAATTTGATGAATAGCCTAATTTCTATATCCCCATACTACTGTATGAGGAGTGTGGAAATTAATGCAGGCAGACTCAGCCAGGAGATACAGTATCAGTGATATCTCCTGTGTTAAGTGTCTTCATGAATACTAAAATAACGGCAATTAAGGAAAATGTCCTTGAAACCCTTATTTTAGTGTTGATGAATAGGCCCCTTGGTGAGCAGTTACTGTGCCTGTGTAAGGAAAAACTGCCCTATGCACATCTAACATTCAGGAACTTTTTACATTTAATTTATACTTGTCCTGCCACCATTAGACTCTTTATTTTTATTTAATTTGAACAGACTAGCACTTTATGACTTTATTGAACTTCTAGTCATTCTGCTAATTTATTATTAGATTATTTTTTATTGCTTTGCAATTTTATGAAATGTGATTCTTTAATTAAAGGGAGATTATACATATCTATATGCATTGATTGACCCTGTGTGACCAGCTCCATCACTTTCTGCTTTGTTGCTTTGTTGAATGAGGATTGCCAATTTCCTCTACAGGTGACCAACTATTTGTCATTATCAGGGAGAATTTTGGGAGTTTATCCCTAAACTGCTGCCAAGATTACTTGTTTCTAATACTGACAGTCAGAGTAGAGCCCAGAGCCAGCTTCTGTGATCAGCCTGTGTGTTAGATCACTGGCTGTTCACACAGAAAACTAAATAGAATAGAAAATAATGATATTAAACTTACCTGCACGCTGCACCCAAGGATTGGTGAGCGGTGGGCTCCTTCTCTGTGACTCCGGTCAGCTGATCTGTGCGGTCTGCTAAAGTGCCGTCTGGGACTTTCACTGCACCTCAGCTGACAGAGTCACAGAGAAGGAGCTCACTGATTACTGATCCGGTGCAGGTAAGCATAATTTGATTTGTTTTCTATTATAACTATGGATAAGGGCAGGAAAGACGTCAGGGAGCCGGGCAGCAGCAGGGAAGTCAGCACAGACTCAGGAGCAATGTATGCAAGGTACCCAGCGCATGAAAGATACCCTGATAACTGTGGGGAGGGGTTTTGCAGTGTCAGAGCTTTCTCGCAAGCTTTGGCCCTAATTCAGAGCCGGACGCTCTGACAGAGCGCTCGCTCTGAATCAGGGCCGTCCCTCTGTTTTTTTTTTTTAGAGCGGCCTCCTGGCCGCTCGTATAGCTATGGGTGACCACCCACAGCTATAGCAAGCGGCCATGATGATGGTCGCGATGGTCAAGACCATCGCGACTATCGGGCTTGCGACGAGACCCTTGTGGTAAGGTCTCGTTGCCGCAAGCCCTGGAGTGCTTTTGGCTCTAACAGAGCCGAAAGCACTCTCACTGACATAACTTTTGATGTCAGTGGGGCCTGCCCCAGACGGTAGGCGTTCCCATGCGAACGCCTCTGTCTGGCCAGCCATGCCCCTGGCCCGCCCACCAAAAGGGGCGTGCTGTCACTCAACATCGACAGCACGCCCCCTTTGGTACGAGACCCTGAGTGACGGTTTGCCCGTCGCTAACCAGGTCTCGCGCATGCACACGACGGAGCCGGCTCCATCGTGCGCATTCGCACTGGGCCACCATCGACCCGTTTGCGAGCGCTCATCGCTCGCGAGCGGGTCTGAATCAGACCCTCTATCCCATGATGCAATTGTTGATACATTCTTGTTATGTATTCAGATATCGCATTGCAAATTTAATTGATTACAAGTTAGACCAGGTTGTAGCCACTTCCTTTTCTTTATATAGTAGGTGTGTCACAATGCGTCAGTCATAGAAGGTCATTCTCAGTCTCTCAGCAATTTTCACTCTCTCTTGTGTGATCAATAGGTTAGAAGCAGTTTACATCTCAGTAGCTGCTATTTATCATCATAATCTAGGACTGCTGAACCAGCAAATGATAGTGCCTCCTCAGCTGCTCAGTTGGTAGACATTGCCTAATTCTGCTCCTACTTTCTGCATTGAGATTTTAAAATCATGTACCAGCGCAAGAGGCCTATTTCCATAAAAGCCCCAAAAAGTTGAATTCCTTATTGCCACATATAGCGGATGATTTGGAATTCTTTTCCAGGGTAATATATCATGCCACAGATGCCAGGACAAGGGCTCTTAAAAGTGCCTGTCCCAGCGAACTCTTTAAATCGTAGAGTACACTATGTAGACAAAAGTGATTAGACACCCCCACGTTAGCGAAATGCATACCATACATACCATTGCACACGAGTTCCAAATGGGCACTAATGTGGCGGTTTCGACAAGAACACTTTGCAGGGAGGCCCATGCACTTGCAGTTCTATGGAAACAACAAATGTTTTTATCAGGATGACAATACCACCTGTCATGTTTTCAGGGCGACACTGGACTGGTATACAGAACATTCGGTAACCCGGATGGACTGGCCAGCTCAGAGTCCAGATCTTAACCCCCAGTAAGAACCTCTGGGATGAATTGGAGCTACAGGTAATTTCTAGGCCAACTCGACCTTCTTCAGTGTTAAGGCGGAATGGCAAAACATACCGCCTGCTGGTGTCCAGGAACTTGTGGACAGTTTGCCAAGAAGGGTGTCTGCAGTAATCACTGCACGTGGTGGATCTACAAAGTACTGACGTCAATAAAATCTTGTTGATCTATTTGCTGTCAGTGACCAATCACTTTTGTCTACAACAGTAGTGTACTCTTGGGTTCAGACCCAGCAGAGCTGATGTGCATGTGCAACCATTGTGCCATGTACGTGCATTCGCTGTTTACCAGTGAGGGATCCTTTGGATCCTTTTCCTCTGAAAAAGTTTTTGAACCTATATGTTATACTGTAGTGACTAAATCCATCTAAATATGGTGATACAGATGTGCCCAGCTAGTTTGTTGCTCCATACACCAAGTGGCGTGCCATGCATCTTGCGCCACACACTACGCCATGAGTCGCGTCACACAGAAAGTTTCGTAACGAACGTGGCGTAGCACTGAAAAAAAGTAATAACGTGTAATACAACTTTTTGTCCACCAGTTGTCACTTTTCCTAAACTACACAGTGCATGTGTCTGATTTCCAATGCATTGTCTATATCACCGATGATAGGCTGACAGAAGCAATGAGTCTGTACAATATACTGTAGAACAGTGTTTTCCTCATGGAATCAGGGCTGTAGAAGAATGTCTAATAAAGTTCAAAATCATTAAGTGTGTGAGTCCTGTACTTTTCTATAAAAATATTTCACAGGCACGCACAGCACTGTATAACACACTGTGTGTTTGACACTGCACACTTGCGTCAATGTTGACGCTGTCCCAGACTAGTGATTTCATGACTTTTAGTAGCGGGCTCTGTTTAAAAGAGGGCGCTCTGTATTACAAACTGAGTGTGCGTTTTAAGGCGCACACTTGCGGCAATGTCGGCACTGTTGGCGCTTTGGTGGCTGTCAGCTCTGGGGAGGGGTTACAATGGGATCTCTGGCACATGCCCAGTGGAGCTGCTCCATATGCCAGTCGCGCTATGCCATGGCGTATAGAGGATCATAGTACTGTGCATGCCCAGTGTGTCGGGAGTCACACACAGTGCATCCCAGACTTACAGTAAACACTATAGTGATTTCATGACTTTTGGAACTACAGTATACTGCAGTAGCGGGCTGTTTGAAAGAGGGATCTCTGTATTACAAACTGACTGTGAGGTTGAAGTTGCACACTTGTGGCACTGTCGGTGCTGTCCCACACTTACACACTATAGTGATTTCATGACTTCAGAAACTGGTAGTGGGCTCTGTTTGAAAGAGATGTCTCTGTATTACAAACTGATTGTGCATTTAAAGCTCAAACTTGCAGCACTGTCAGCACGTCGGCGCTGTGGTGGCTGTCAGATCTGGGGGTTGCAATGAGATCTCTGGTGCATGCCCAGTGGAGCCGCTCCATACGCCAGTCGCACTATGCTGTGGTGTACAGACGATCATAGTACTTCACATGCCCAGTGGGTCAGGAGTCACATGCAATGTGATCTCTGGTGCATGCCCAGTGGAGCCGCTCCATACGCCAGTCGCGCTATGTCGCGCTATGTCATGGCATATAGAGGATCATAGTACTGTGCATGCCCAGTGTGTCGGGAGTCACACACAGTGCATCCCAGACTTACAGTAAACACTATAGTGATTTCATGACTTTAGGAACAACAGTATACTGTAGTAGCAGGCTGTTTGAAAGAGGGATCTCTGTATTACAAAGTGACAGTGCGTTTTAAGTTGCACACTTGCGGCACTGTCGGTGCTATCCCAGACTTAGACACTATAGTGATTTCATGACTTCAGAAACTGGTAGTGGGCTTTGTTTGATAGAGGGGTCTCTGTATTACAACCTGATTGTGCATTTAAAGCACAAACTTGTGGCACTGTCGGCACGTCGGCACTGTGCTGGCTGTCAGATCTGGAGGTTGCAATGAGATCTCTGACACATGCCCAGTGGAGCCGCTCCATATGTCAGTTGTGGTATGCCGTGGCATACAGAGGACCATAGTACTATGCATGCTCAGTGGGTTAGGAGTCACACACAATGGGATCTCTGGCGCATGCCCAGTGGAGCTGCTCAGAGGATCATAGTACTGTGCATGCCCAGTGTGTCGGGAGTCACACACAGTGCATCCCAGACTTACAGTAAACACTATAGTGATTTCATGACGTTAGGAACTACTGTAGTAGCGGGCTGTTTGAAAGAGGGATCTCTGTATTACAAACTGACTGTGCGGTTGAAGTTGCACACTTGCGGCACTGTCGGCACTGTCCCAGACTTAGACACTATAGTGATTACACGACTTCAGAAACTGGTAGTGCGCTATGTTTCAAAGAGGGGTCTCTGTATTACAAACTGATTGTGCGTTTAAAAACGCAAACTTGCAGCAATGTCGGCACGTTGGCACTGTGGTGGCTGTCAGCTCCGAGGGGTTGCAATGGGATCTCTGGTGCATGCCCAGTGGAGTTGTTCCATACACCTATCGCACTATGCTGTGGCGTATGGAAGATCTTAGCACTAAGCATGCCCAGCGTGTCGGGAGTCACATACAATGGAGCCGCTCCATATGCCAGTCGCGCTATGGAGGCTCACAGTACACATTGTATGCTATAATTCACAGACGTCACATCACATACACGACAGGTGCAGCTCTTGATAGGACTGGCGTGTGGGCCTTGATACACTGCCTTTCCCGACTGTTCAAGACCTTGAAAATATAATATATATATATATATATATATATATATATATATATATATATATTTTTTTTAAATCTTCACTAGTTCAGTATTGTTATCCAACCCTTACTGAACTCAATACATTATATATATTAGATGTGCCCAGCTACTGTAGTTTGTTGTTCCATATGCCATGTAGTGTCTTGCTAGTCACGCTACGATGTGGCTTATTGAGTCTCATAGTACTGCGCATGCCTAGTGGAGCTGATCTAGATTGACACAGTGCAATCAGCACTACACTGCTAACTGTATACAACAGGTGCGACTGAGGGTTAGAGGTTTAGTGATCGGCTTGCAAGAGTGGCTGTCACGGGTTTGAGACCTGGTAAGGGACACTTTTTCACTACAGACCTTTGTGTGAGTTGTGTCATTTATACAGGTACAGTATCTGTGTTGACCCAGTATTGCATATATACACTGTAGACTGAGCAACTGAAGTTCAGTATTTATTAAAACCAACTGAACTCAATACATTTTCTACAACTTCATACCACCTGGCATTTCTATGCTACTTTATGCCACTGTACTGCTGATGCACTGTGTGCTCAAGAAAGTGGTGTATGGTGCTCCATACAGTACCCACATCGCACCCTGTGAGTTGTGCTATGGTGTTTAGAGTCTCATAGTACTGTGCATGCCCAGTAGTGTCGGTCTGGAGTCCCACACAGTGCTTCCCAGACTTAGATACTATAGTGACTTCATGACTTTAGAAACTAGTAGTGGGCTCTGTTTGAAAGAGGAGTCTCTGGATTATGCATCTGTGCAGGGATGTATCTCCATGTATATCCATGTTGATCTAATGACCCTGTCAATCAAATCTCTGTCGGTCGTGTGAGTGCGAGGTACAGTGTATGTCACAGTAGAGCATTGTATTGTACTGTAATTACTGTACTGTAATTGTACAGCAATACTGTACTTACTGCGCAGGAGGCGCCTTCTGATCCTTTCAAACGAGGTGCATCCCTACGCACAAGGTCTGACCACCTATGCTGCAGGGCCCTGGCAGTGCACTGGAGGCCAAATGTGGCCAGGATTTCGGTCTTTGCTCTCCTATAGGTGAGCGTCTTCTCCCGGTTGTAGGAGAGAGGTCTGTCTCTCCACTTTACCAGGAAAAGAAGCTCACCTGGGGTGAAGCAGCGGTCTCTAGTAGCAATGTTACCCACTATAAGACACACTGATGACGCACTAATGACGCTCTCAGGATGCACGACGGACATTCATCACACACACGACAGGTGCAGTTCTCAGTATGACAGGTGTCTGTGGTGCAGTGATTAAGTGAGCGCAAGGCAGTGTGGACATCCCAGGTTCAAATCCTGGTAGGCTAACATTTTTTTTAAATTATTTTGTTACCATTCCTCGCCTTTTCAGGACACAAGGGCAAACCATGAGCTGGCAGCTTACAGTAAATGGCTAACAGAGTGTCCTTTATTATGGTAATGAAAGGCTCTTGCTTGCTTTGGGGAAAGGGACCTGACGCATTGTGTGTGACTCCCGACCCACTGAGTATGCGCAGTACTTTGATTCTCTATACGCCATGGCATAGCACGACTGGTGTATGGAGCAGCTCCACTGGGCATGTGCCAGAGATGCCATTGCAACCCCCAGATCTGACAGCCACCACAGCGCCGATGTGCCAACAGTGCCACAAGTTTCCACTTTAAAACGCAGTTTGTAATACAGTGACCCCTCTTTCAAACAGAGCCCACTACCAGTTTCTGAAGTCATGAAATCACTATAGTGTCTGGGACAGCCAGGGGCGCCGCAAAAGTATAGTTTTATTTTGTTTCTTCGAGGGGGCGCAGCCATGCCTCCCACGATTAGGCCATGCCCCCTCTTTACGGGGGCCCGGCGGCGCTCCAAATGGCTCTGGGGACAAGTGTGCGTCTTAATACGCACTGTCAGTTTGTAATACAGAGACCCCTCTTTCAAACAGAGAGCCTGATTCAGACCCAGTCGCAAGCGCTGTGCGCTCACAACCAGGTCGATGGTGGTCCAGTGCGCACGCGTGACGTGTGCACTGCGCGTGCGCGAGCTCAAAAAGCGCGATTGAGTCATCTTCTTCAAATCTTGCTACTTGGGGGAGAAATCTCGATTTGCTTCACCATCGGAAAATTCACTCTCAGCTAAACTCACTAAATTTGTGAGTTTCAGGAGTTACAAATCACCCGAGTTACGGCGATGCTAATCAAGTTAAAAAAAATACTCGATTAGACTCGATTCTTAGTAAATTTACCCCTAGAAGTTTTGTTGTGTGAGAGACAGTAGTGGGTGCGGGCCAAATAAAGTCCTGTAACAGTGAATGGGATTAGATCATGAGTTTGGATGGGAGACACAGATCTTGCCAATAACGAGACGTACAGTATGTTGGTGTAGTTTTGTTGATAGGCTTGAATATTAGTAGAAATATTTTATATTGGTTTTGTTAAAATACAGACAACCAATGTAAAGACTTACAGAGCAGAGCAGCAGTAGAATAACATTTTGAGAGGAAGATCAGCGTAGCCACAGCATTCAAAATAGATTGTGAAAGTCTCTTTAGGGTAAGGCCAGTAAAGAGACCATTGCAATAGACAATGTGGGAGATAATGAGTGCTTGAATACATGTTTTTGCAGTGTCATGTTTGAGAACCATCTGTAGTCCAGAAATATTTCCTAGATGTATGTAACAGGATTTGGGTACAGATTGAATGTATGAGCAAAGGATAGTTCTAAGTAGGGATGGCCATTGGTATGGTTACCATCGATGGCAAAATAGCAAGTGGTCATCGATGGTTACCATCTATGCAATGGATGACCATCGATAGTTTCACCAAACGATGGTCATCCCTGTTCTATAACCCATGGGCCAATCAGAACCAGGGGCGTGGTTTCGCTGGTATCGGGGGCTGAGCTATGCTCCGTGTCCCAGGATTTTGTTAAAAAGAAACAATTTGGTTATGCTCTCGCATCAATGGAGGGAAACCATGGGGTTATACCTCATCGATGGGAAAAGCATTTGACATCGGCCATAAACCATTGATGATTATGACTCATCGATGGTCGATGGCCATCCCTAGTTCTAAGGATAACACCTAGGCATCGAGCCTTAGGGTTAGTGTGTACTGTTGTGTTGTCAGAAGATACAGTATAGATATGTCAGGCAAGTAACTTCTGTTGTCTGGTGGGAATATTAAACTGGCAGAAAGACAGATAGTAACACTGGCCAACACAGATTGTGTGAGCTCCGGAGAGGATAGGCAAATTAAGATATCATTTGCATAGAATTGATAATGAAATCTTAAGAAGTTGATTTGTTTTTCGAGAGAAGAGATAAAGATAGAGAAAAGCAGAGGACTTAGGACTGAGGCCCTGATTCAGAGGCGCACGCTATTTGCGGGACGGTTATTTTTTTCACCAGCCTCCACAGCTTTAGTGGGCAGCCTGGCAATGGTCGCGATTATCGTGACCATCGGGCTTGCGACGAGACCCTTTCGGTAGGGTCTCCTCACCGCAAGCCCCAGTGAACTTCCTGCTCTAATAGAGCAGGAAGTTCACTACTGACATCACTGGTGATGTCAGTAGGGCCGCTCACAAATGGCAGGCGTTCCTTTAGGAACGCCTCCGTTTGTCCAGCCACCCCCCCTGCACGCCTACAAAATGGGGCGAGCTGTCAATCACAATCGACAGCCGCCCCGTCTTGTAGTAAGTCCCGCAGCGAGTGAAAATTCACTCGCTACGGGGCTCGCGTGCGCACTGCCCGGCCATCAACCCACTTGCGAGCGCCTCTGAATCAGGCCCTGAGTCTTGTGGTCTCCAACTGATAAACAAAAATAGAAAAGAAATGGATCCAGAAAAACTAATGCTGGCCATACATCTAGCATCTATGTGGGCAATTCCCCATTCTGCTAATGCCAGCATTTTTGTGATCTGCAACATCCGACATGTTGGATATGTCCCGATTTACCGATTCCCACCCAAAAATGTTTGGAATCGCGTGTTTAGGATTTTTATTTTGCCGATACCCCAAGAGATTGCTGATCATCAGAGTGCTAATGGATTCGGTCAGCATCTGGGATTGGCCCTCTATATGTATGGCCACATAACTCTAACAGAGCAATTTGATCAATTAGGTTGATTAGTAGGATAGGACAGTGGACCTCATTTAGACCCGGTCGCATGCACTGAGCACTTGCAACCAGGTCGATGTTGAGGCCCTGCGCATGCGCAGCGGCCGCACTGCGTGTGCGCAAGCCCCGGACCGAGAAACTCTCTCGCTCCGGAGCTCACTACAAAAGGGCCGGCTGTCGATGTTGATCGACAGCTCGGCCTGTTTTGTAGGCGGGGCGGGGGGGTGGTGGCTACACAAACGGAAGCGTTCCCAAGCGAACGCCTGCCGCTTTGTGGGCAGCCACAGTGACATCAGCAGTGATGTCAGTGGGGAGATTCCTGCTCGATCAGAGCAGGAAGCTCCCTGGGGCTTGCGGTTGCCGAGACCCAACCTTAGGGTCTCGTCGCAAGCCCCGATGGTCTTGACCATCGCGACCATCAACCTGGTCGGTCGTAAGCTGTGGGTGGTAACCCACAGCTTAGCTAGCGACCAGGAGGCCGCACTAAAAAAAAAGAAGAGGACGCCCTCATTCAGAGAGAGCGATCGCTTCTTGCGACCGCCTCTGAATGAGGGCCAGTGTCCTGAAGACCTAGGGATTGTAGAGTATGAGAAGAGAGTGGTCAGCAGTATTAAATGCAGCTGAGAGATCAAGGAGAATTTGAAATGAGTAATGGCTTTTAGATGCAACATAGACCAATTATTGACCACCTTAGTCAATTTAGTCTCTGTGGAGCATTTGGAAGAAGCACAGACTTAAGTGAGTACAAAAGTGGGTCCAAGGTTGTGTGAGGTTAGAAAGTATGTAAGGTGAGTGTAAACAAGCGTCTCAAAGAGCTTGGGGTCAAAGGAGCTGAGAGATGGGACACAAATTTTTGAATGAGTGTTGGTCTGAATTTTTTGTTTCAAAATAGAAGTAATCACTGAGCACTTGAATTGTAGGTGATGATTCAGTGAATGAGTGCTCTTTACATAATTCTTCCATGGTGTCAACAGGGGTGTTTTATAATAGGAGGAGGCCTGTTTTTCGATTTACACCAGGGCCCTCCCTCTCTTGAAGGAATCATGCTAGCGTATGCAATGAAGGCTCTGGCACTGTGCCAGTGTCTACTTATTATGCATGTGCAATATCTCCAGGAAAATATTTCTGAAGCATCGGAAAGATGGCGCCAGCAGCTTCAAGTAGGGTAAATTTAATGGGTGTAGGGTATATGATATTGGTCCCCTTGATCCAGCAAACCGTGTGCACCCCACATCTTGCAGCTATTATACATATGATAGTAGGTGTCAACATACAGCGATTTGGACTTTGTAAATAATTCTTGATGAGTTGACGACAGGCGCAAACATAAGTTTAAAACAAAGTCAGATGATAGGTATAAATGTCCATATTATATATGTAGGGAACCACAGGGTGCATTCATTACTAATGGGTCTATTTACTAAGCAGTGTTAGGAGACAGAGTGAAAAGTGATAAGGTACCAGCCAATCAGCTCCCAACTGTCATTTCTCAAACACAGCCTGTGAGATGACAGTTGGGAGCTGATTGGCTGGCACCTTATCACTTTCTTATCACTTTTCACTCTGTCTCCTAACACTGCTTAGTAAATAGACCCCTAACTGTTACATGTGGTGCATTCCTTCCTACCTGACACATGCTACAGATCCACAGGTGGTCTGGAATACATGAACAGTTAGGACCAGTTTGGCCAGCCCTGTGGTATAGGATAATACTAGACCAAAGGCAATGGCTTGGTATAAGGTTGGAAACTTTGAGCCAATCCACAGACCTCGCTATTACCACCCACAAAATGTTCTGAGCTTACCTATTTTACCGCAAGGTCAACTCTAGTAACTATGGACAGGTTTCGGTTGTGAAAAACCATATTGTATCATGCTGCCTGAAACTCTTTGGTTAAAGTTCTCTTTACACGGCACCACCAGGGAGATTTACAAAATCTCTTACCAATTTTTAACATATTGTATATAATCCAGATATCCCGTGCTGCTCTCTTGACCACTGTGCATCTGTCCAAGCAATTTTCTATGTGAATAAAAGCACACTTAAGTTATCGATTTACTTCAGTAAAGGCCAAGAACATATATGGAATGCAAAAATGCACTTAAAAGTGGCAATTTCCCCTCTTCTTCAATTATTTTCCTAATCAGTGACTAGATGTATGAAAGGAAGCTGTAATTGGCACTTACTGTGATCTTTTTCCACCTGTAATACGGTCTTTTTATCCTAAACCTCTGGGATGCGTTGCCAGGGAAACTGTATGCATTCTAGAGACTGTTGCCATGACAACATGGACAAATTAGATGCATTGCTATCGGGCTTTGGTACTAAATTTGCATTTCTTAGGAAATAAGATTATTACAGAGCCTAAAAAAAAGTAGCTGAATTCATACATCAGAGAACCATACTTGGCGGCTTGCAGCCAGTACTTATCTATTATATTACTTTGCTTAATTCATATGGCTGCTCATTTTGTTAATTTAATTTAAGCATTGATTTTCTACGTTGTTTAGATGTTCTTTCCTTGTTATGTGATGGAAGTTTAAAAAATATGTTGATCGGTCTCTGACGGGTACGAAAATCACTAGAATGTCATTAAAATAATGAGTGTGCATCACCAGCTTGATAAGTACATTAAGAATGCAATTAACAAAGGACACCGGTAATTTGAGATGCCAGCAAAGATGGTTCCAGGATCGTCAGAGGTGTCAGTCATCTCCAACAAACACAACAGGGGCTGATGATTCAGTGAATAATAATGTATCTAAACAAATTACACCTCTATCAGTGACTCAGATCTCCGAGGGCACTGCTGCTTAAATGAGTGGGGTTTTTTTTTGGTGGCATTACCATTAATTTACACTCATTAAAGATTTAAAGGAGATAAAGAAAAACTGCGGCGGTAAGTGTGGTAGGGGTTCTGGCATACCGACTACTAATTTCTTAATGGTACACCGTATTGGCTCATAGCACCTTACTTGCACCATTGGTGACAGACTAATCCAGTGGAGTTCTAAGTTACTTATACAGGGGTGGCTTAAGAGAGGAGGGGGCCTGTGTGAAGTCTCCGTGTGGGCCCCTTCCTCTCTTGACGTGCAGTTGTGAGTAATAGACCCTGGCACTGTGCCAGAGTCTAGTAGCGCACGCAGGGGGCGTTTCTAAGTACCTAGAAACCCCCCCTGACAGACTCAAGAGCAGGCATCATGCTCTTAAGCCCCGCCCCCTCACTACAAAATGCCACGATTCAAGGGTCAATCGGGAGGAGGCGGAGCCAATATGATGCATTTCCATTAGAATCTTGTAATTTGGCCCCTCCCCCTCCCGATTGATCTGCGAATCGCGTCAGTTTCACGTTAGGGGGATGGGCCTAATGACATGGTGCCAGCCTGCCAGATGATCCCAGATCTGCAAGGTAAGGGTGTGTGTGTAATGTATGTATATATGTATGTATGTGTATGAAAGTTTCTAACTGTGCTCTGCCCTTTGTAAATCGGTGTGTGGTGTGTAAATGAAGATGATTACACTCTTCATTTACACACCACACACAGATTTACAAGGGGCAGTGTGCAGTTAGAAACTTTTATATACTATACTTCTAGATCAGGGCGACCTTCCGGAAGGGGGCAGCCAGATCAGCATCGCAGGTGGACGTGGCCAGACTTGAGGGTCTGAGTGGGGGGCGTGGCCATGTGATCATGTCATTTTATCTGTGAAGCAGGGGGCGGGGCCAAAATTACCCGATCCAGCATGAACCGCGTACACCCCCCCTCCTGATGCGGTGGATTCTCTTGTAATCACTGGGTGTCGGCGGCTGCCGGGAGGCTTGTCTGCCTTTCCAAGGGGGCGGGAGCAGTACCCGATTTTTGGGAGGCTCCCGGCCTCTTTGCGTTGCCCCTGGAGTCTACTGCACATGCGCAGGCCTCTGGGAATATGGCAACAGCGCCATGTTCCTGGTGACTTCTCTACTGCACATGTTTTTATTATAAATATGGTTGTGGGGGGTCTAATTTATATTATTCTCCTTTCCTAACTGTTCCAAGTAGTGGGTGGCATTACCCAATAGAAGCCTATGGGGATGCATCAGGCTGGGATCCCTCCCATTAGCCCCCGCAGCCGGTGTCCTTCTGTGCATACGCATGCGTAGGACACCAGAGGGACTTCTGGGTGTTAAACCTGGCAGTCCCTCTGCCCTCCAGCATCGCAAGGACAGTTCTTATCGGGAGAGCCGTCCTTTGCGAAATTCTTGGTACATATTGCAGTAATGAACCGTGGTAAGTACCTGAAGTCAGGGGGGATGTACCACATCGCTAATCAATGCTTTGTACATCCCGCCCTAACACTGTACAACTGATATCACTTCAGACTGGAAATTATCACATTTCTGGAATTCCTATCGACTTCCAGTTGAGTAGACTATATATCTGGGACTTGTCCACTTTGCCATTGAAGTGGGCAGCTCACTGAGACTTGCATCATTGTGGCTCTGTGCCCTGCAGTACAATGTTGTGAATCTCAGCTTTTGGCACAAGAAGAAAAACAAGGGAAAGTTCAGTTAATCCAGGGGCTGACTGGCAACTTTCAGCCCGGGAGCCACAAGCAAGGGGCCCTGGTGTTGTTAACTCCAAATAGAGGTTGCACATAAAACACAATAGCACTCACAGGAAAAAAATAAAACGCATCGGGCCTGCGCATGCAACGCAATGCGCGAACTAGCAATTGCAATGGCAACTGCGTTTACAGAGGCTACGCAGACCCAGAGCCGAGTGATTAACAGGAAGTGCCGTTTGTGGGTGGTGACGGGGGACGGATTGGGGGGGAGTCGGGTGAACGCAGGCGTGCCAGTGCGTTTCATCGCCGTTGCATAGGAAAGCATAAATTAGCCACTGCGATACCTGATGCCTCCTGAGGTCTTATAGCATGCACAGAAGTTAGCAATTCCTGAGTGAGGTCCGGGCTTCCTTAACTGTTCGAATGGGTCCGATGTTACCGATTGTTTCGCTATCTTACCCAAGTATACGGATGTGAGTAAGGGGAAGTGGGCGTCATTATGTCAGGCTGCGTACCGAATGTGAATGCAAACATTTAAATAACACCGCTAATATTAGCAATGCAGTTACATAAGCAGAATAGAGATCCATGCTGAATAAGGCCCATTGTCCCCTACAGGAAAAACAAATCCAACACATATTCATTGCCCATGCCGTCCTACATAAGTCTGACCTGACCTGTCAGACTCACACAGCAGAACTACTAGTTGCCGCCACTTCAACTTGCAGGCGCTAAAGAGCGGAATAGAGAGAGGAGCTCCCAGTCTCCCCTTGCCCTCAGACATGGGCAGCACCGGCACACAGCAGCATCAGTGACTACACTACAGATTGCAATATAGCGTACCCATGCAGTACAACTGCGATTGTATGCTAATCCATAGCAATCGCAATGCCGCCGCACCACTACATAAGGCCACCCACTTCACCTACACGCACATCCGTAATGTTTAGCAAGACTGTGAAAACATTGGTACAATCAAGTACCATCAAAACCTCACGCACACTTAAGGCAGGTCAGACCTTACTCAGGAATTGCTTACTTCATCGTACGCTGTGGCTTCAGGCTGCGTATGGTATCGCAGAGGCATATATTTACCCGCCCCTGCAACGGCGTTTAAACGCACTGGTATGCCTGCGTTCAGCCGATCACCCCCCCATCACCACCCACAAACTGCACTTCATGTCAATCACTCTGCGCTGGATCTGCGTAGCCTCTGCAGTCGCAGTCCTGATTACAATAGCTAGTTTGCGCACGCACACTGTGATGCACACGCATGCACAGAACACAACAATCGGCTGTTTGCGTGCATAGAAGCAACTGCGTTCCTTTCTGAATCAGGCCCTAAGTCACTGCAAATCACAATGCAAAGTACTAAGCCCTGGAGAGAGTTAAAGTGAATGAAGATAAAGTACCAACCAATCAGCTCCTGTCATTTTTCAAACAGCCTGTAAAATGACAGGAGCTGATTGGCTGGTACTTTTTCTCTTTCCACTTTATCTCTCTCTAAGGGATAAATTTACTAAGAATCGTGTTGGTCCCGATTTGCATTCTCAGGTGAAAATATCACTTTTTTGCAAATCGGGAATTTACTATCATTAACGTCGGGTGATTTTTGTTAGTTTTGGGTTTGAAATCGGGTGGTTTAATGCCGCTAATTCGGCCGTTCTTTGCAATAGAAATGATATCACCATCAGCTCTATTCGGAAGTACCTTTCACTCTTTTATGCCTAAATCGTAAATTTACCATTATCCGTTTTGCGCAATTCGGCCGTTTTACACTCAAATCGGAGACTCAATAGAAGTTTTAAATGCACCACCTCCAGAGCTGTGAGTTGTATTCCAACATACACAAATCAGTGTGATTTGTGTATGTTTATGAATGGCTAGTGTGTTGTAAGGGTTAAGTTTAATGGAAAAATTGACATGGGGTCCCCCCCCAAAAGGCTAATCAGCCCCAGACTTGCCAGTCAGTCCTGGTTCTTAAAATTACAGGGAACAAAATGAGTAGGGTTCCACCGTAATTTAAGAACCTGCACCAGGCTGCAGGGCCAGAGCTGGTTTTAAATATAGGAGGAAAAAAATTGCGTAGGGTTCCCCATAAATTTAAAACCAGCTCCGGACCCAAACAGACCGGGCTGTAATGCCATAGCCCGGAGACTCTTTCACCGGGGCTCTGTGGCCAAAGCATTCTCAGCCCAAGCCGGTCAGGCCAAACCGGGGATCTCAGGGGAGTTGGGGACACACGACAAAAGGAGTCCCCTGTCTCCCTTAACCCCAGACTTGGTCTGAAGCCCGGGGCTCTTCCCCGCACCCCTGGAGCGGTGGGTACAGGGGTAATGTGGAGACCAAATAAAGTGTGACTATTTTACCGTGGAAATATAGGTGCCAGCATGCCTGTCATTTGGCACTTGTGGAACTACAAGTGCCAGCTGACGTACACCACCTGTATTTCCACTGTAAAATAAATAGTTAAAAAAACACATCACTCACACACCATAGAAAGTAGAAGTTAATGCACACCTACCACACTCTTACATACTTACCTGCTGCCCGATGTTCACGTCCCCTTGTCAACATAAAGTATCCATGGATGTACCTGCAAAAAAGTTCCAATACTTACCTTTTGTCCCACGATGTTCTCCGCAGAAATCCATTATGGACCAGGGACTCACTGTAAGTACATGCTGAAGCATGTGGTGACAGTACGTGAATGACAGCTCATCGGAATGAGTGTCATTACTCCCAGTCCGCGTGCCAATGAGCTGCGGCTTTACATTAGCGCCCACTCACTGGCAGAAAACCACGTTTAAGTTGACAAGGAGACGTGAACATCTGTCAGCAGGTAAGTATGTGAGAGTGTGGTAGGTGTGCATTAAACTTCTACTTTCTATGGTGTGTGAGTGATGTGGTTTTTTAACTATTTATTTTACAGTGGAGGAGGATGAGGTACACAGAGGGGAAGTTACAGGGGGGATTGAGGACAGGGAGACTGAGGGGATTTAAATTGAGTGCAGCCTATTTAGTGAGTTTGAAGGCACCAGGGCAAGCTACAGATTTCATTTATGCGAATGACAGACCTTGTGGAATGTATGTGTGTACAGGGCCGGATTAAGGTCTGTGGGGGCCCCTGGGCAACAAACATGTGGGGGCCCCTATTAAATGTGACAAACTGGGGTATGCGCAATGGGGACCTTATGCAGAGCCCCCAGTAGTGTCAGTGCCCACAGTGGTAGTGCCCCGTATGCAGTGCACCCAGTAGTAGTGCCCCTTATGCAGTGCCCCCTATGCAATACTCCCATTAGTAGTGCCCCCTGTAGTAATGCCCTCTGCATAAATGCCCCCAGTAGGGCCCTGTAGTTGTGCCCCAAATAGTAATGCCCCCCCAGTAGTAATTGGGCATGTGCCCAATAGTAATGCCCTAGTAGTAATGCTCCCTGTATAAATCCCCCAGTAGAAATACCCATGCAGTTGTGCCCCAAATAGTAATGCCCCCCGTAGTCATTCCCCCTTTAGTAGAGCCCTCTGTAGAAATGCCCCCAGTAGTAATGCGCCTCTATTAGTGCTCCCAATACTAATGCTCCCTCTCTAGTAGAGCCCCCAATAGAAATGCCCCCTGATTAATGCCCCCAGCAGTAATGCTTCCCCCCCGAGTAATGTTCCCAGTAGTAATTCCCCTCCCAGTAATGCCCCCAGTAGTAATGCCTCCCCCCTCCCTGAGTAATGCCCCAGTAGTAATGCTCCCCCCTGAATAATGCCCTCAGTAGTAATGCCTCCCCCCTCCCCGAGTAATGCCCCAGTAGTAATGCTCCCCCTGAATAATGCCCCCAGTAGTAATGCCTCCCCCCTCCCCGAGTAATGCCCCAGTAGTAATGCTCCCCCCTGAACAATGCCCCCACCAGTAATGCCCCCAGTAGTAATGCTTCCCCCCTCCCCGAGTAATGCCCCAGGTGTAATGTGTAATGCTCTCCCCCCGAGTAATGTCCCCTTTAGTAATGCCCCCCGCCAGTAATGCCCCCAGTAGGCCGCTTGCACTAAAAAAAATAAAATAAAGCTCATACTTATGTGGAAGGCTGTGCTGGGATCACGTGTTTGATCCCAGCATCAGCAGAGGTGCAGGGGCAGGCAGAGGGGATGTGTCCTGTGCGGGACACATCCATTGCCGGCTCTGGGACAGTGATGTCCCTAGCGTCGGTGCAGACGCCGCGGACACCTGGTGAAGGGACTGCATGGTCCCTTTCACCAGTGCCGGCGGTACTTTGGCGCCGGGAGAAGCTTGGCTCCGGGCGGAAGCTCAGCGGAGCTTGGCGCACAGCAGCCAAGAAGCGGCGGGTAGCCGGCGCTGGGACAGAGTACCTGCTCCCTGCGCCGGTTAGGTGTTGGGCGCGGCATTCCTTGCGGCAGGTGTTTGGCTCTGGCCGCGAGCCAAACCTGGCTCGCGGGCCAGCAGTCAATCAGAGGCGGACGCGACGAGCCAATCACGGCTCGCCGCGTCATAGCCCCACCCACTCGCGCCGTCTTGTATTAGACGGCACCGAGCGGGAAAAGTCAGTTTGGCGGCGGAGAGGGAGGAGAGAAGACCTAACGAAGAGCAGAAGACCGGCGCATCACCAGGGGCGGCGGCCGCGGAAGAGGCAAGAAGACGCCGCTGTCAAGAGAGAAGACAGGCGGCGCCGGCTGGAAGAAGAGAAGAAGAGGCGGCGCCACTGGCCAGGACGGGCCAGCGGCCGAAGAATGCGGCTGAGGACCGGAGAGGACTGCGGGGGTGGGAAGTAAAGAGGTACACGAAGTTCCCCCCCACAGCCTCTTCCAACGTCGAAGGTAGGCACTCCGTGAGGCCCACCATATACCCCCCCTCCCTAGACCGCCAGGGTTGTCGGGCGCTAGGCCCGTGGAGCATTGTCGGGCACTAGGCCCGTGGGTAATTAGTCGGGCACAAGGTCCGGGGCACAGTAGCGGGCATTAGGCCCCATAAAAGGAAATTCCCCTTAAGTAGGTGTAAGTGGCCTGGGTACTAGGCCCAGGTCACTAAATAATCGAGTAGGCGGGCACCAGGCCCGTGGCCATAAATCAGGCATAGGCCTGTACCCATACAGGAGGGCACTAGGCCCTATATATGAGCCCCACAGATAGGCAGGCAAATAGGCCTGAGCCCCATAAAAAGTGGTCTGGGCATTAGGCCCAGGCCACTACCAGAGCCCACCGTCTGGCAGGCACCTAGGCCTGAACTGCAAAATAGAGACGGGACTCTGCCTACTGAGTACCCTGCAGTAGGCAGGCATAAGCCGCTGGTAAAACCCTGGGCGTTAGGCCCAGGGCCCTGAGCCCATTAGGTAGCCCCGCAGGCATATATGATCAGAGGTGTGAGCAGTGGTGGAGAGCTGTACGGCTCCCACCAATAAGGTAGAGTTTCCCCAGTCACTGGGAAGAGGAGCTGGCCAGCTCTGGATAGGTAGGTAGCAGACATTTAAAGATACAGTACCGTGTTTTGCTCTTGTATACTTATAGTCTGTGATTGGTGTTCCGTGCAGGGCAAAAGTTTAGTTGTTGTTATATCTATCGCACTACACACACCGTAGGTTGAGGGTGATGCCGTTTTAGTATGTGTGTCACAGTTGGTGCTAGCGAGTTACCTGTATCAGGTGATGAGCTGGAATCACTGGAGGCCGGCTGGACTGGAACCATGGTTAACATGAATAGCTCTTTATTATAAGAAGTGGGTAGCAGTGAGAACTGCCTTTGGTGATGAGTGACTGGAACTGGAAACTGTAGACGTTGGAATGAGACCAGAAGGAACTTGGAGGGACCGGACTGGGACCGGCAGGTAGGCTGACTGAGCTGGTCGGGGTACCAGTAGATGAGCCTGCAGATGGATGGTAGCACGGAAGCTACTTGGTGCAGCTAACGAGCCGTGAGGTGAGTGGGCTTGGAGGAACCGGACTGGGACCGGCAGGAAGACTGGTATCTGGATGGCTACGTGGAGCGGCCGGTTAGCCTTGGGTAGACGCTGGTAGCTGGGTGGCTACGTGGAGTGGCTGGATAGCCGTGGGCAGACGCTGGTAGCTGGGTGGCTACGTGGAGCGGCTGGATAGACGTGGGTAGATGCTGGTAGCTGGGTGGCTACGTGGAGTGGCTGGATAGCCGTGGGTAGACGCTGGTAGCTGGGTGGCTACGTGGAGTGGCTGGATAGCCGTGGGTAGACACTGGTAGCTGGGTGGCTACATGGAGCGGCCGGTTAGCCGTGGGTAGACGCTGGTAGCTCGGTGGCTACGTGGAGTAGCTGGATAGCCGTGGGTAGACGCTGGTAGCTGGGTGGCTACGTGGAGCGGCTGGATAGCCGTGGGTAGATTCTGGTAGCTGGGTGACTACGTGGAGCGGCTGGATAGCCGTGGGTAGACGCTGGTAGCTGGGTGGCTACGTGGAGCGGCTGGATAGCCGTGGGTAGACGCTGGTAGCTGAGTGGCTACGTGGAGCAGCTGGATAGCCGTGGGTAGACGCTGGTAGCGGGTGGCTACGTGGAGTGGCTGGATAGCCGTGGGCAGACGCTGGTAGCTCGGTGGCTACGTGGAGTAGCTGGATAGCCGTGGGTAGACGTTGGTAGCTGAGTGGCTTTGGGGAGCGGCTGGATAGCCGTGGGTAGACGCTGGTAGCGTGGAAGCTACTTGGTGCGGCCTGGGAGCCGTGGGTGAGAGATGGTAGCGTGAAAGCTACTTGGTGCGGCCTGGGAACCGTGGGTGAGAGATGGTAGCGTGGAAGCTACTTGGTGCGGCCTAGGAGCCGTGTGGAGAAGCTGGTAGCGTGGAAGCTACGTGGAGCGGCCTGGGAGCCGTAGGTGAGAGTCTGGTAGTGTGGATAGCTGAATGCAGCAGGCTTACGGATAGCACTGGTCTAGGAACCAGCAGGAGCCTGGGACATACTGGCACACAGAGGAACAGCTATAGCACAAGCAGTACACCACGGAACGTAACACGATGTTCAAGTACTGAGTGCTATTAGAGGAGGATCTATATACCTAGAGTCTGGCAGCGATTGGTGGATACAGACAGGTGGTCTGGCAGTGGCATTCAGAGTGGAGCAAGGCACAGCATGCAGAGGGAGTATTCATCTCTGCAGCCCTTGAGAAACAGGACCACACCTGTGATTCCAATTAAGACTAGCAATGCTCACAGACAGAGCAGGGTCCAGGTGTTTAATCAGTGTGGGGGGAGAGCAGTCTGCACACACAGAGATGTTACAGCCAGCATGATTCAGCCAGAGCAGATGTCCCAGGAGAATTACAAACACAGATCCATGGAGCAGCTGGCAGAGGTAAGTCACAAAAGGTAAAAACTAGCCAGGATTGTGACAATGTGTAGTTGCTTGACATAGGTTTAGGCCCTGCACGGCTGTGTTGTGTATCTCCTTACAGGGACCTGTAGGTGAGTGAGCAGACGAAGAGCAGGAGTGGACACGGTGAGAAATATCTGTGTGTACTGTCTCTCCCTGTTTGTTTGTCACTATCTCTTTCCTTCCTTCTGGGCGGACGGTGAACCTTGCAACCCGGTGCAAGGACGGATCTTCACCTGGTGCGTGAGTACCGATAGGTGAAAATTCGGGATCTGAGGCCAAAAGTGCCAATGATGATCTTCACTTAAAACCTGAATTTATCCCCCGGTTCGGTAGGGCGCGTCGGTCGACGTGAGGAAGGACAGTACTCACCTCGTTTCCTTCCCCCTAGGTCATCGTGTCCGTGTTCTATTTGGAAATTCCAGGACCGTCTGCTCAACACACGGCCTGAAGGTGAGAGGGTGCGACGCAAGGTAAGGAACAGACGTACACCTGCACGGCAGCAGGAACTGCACCGCACCCACCCCTCAGACTTACCTTAACCTTAGCCCCGCGTCCGCTGCAGTCCGCTCGGCTGCTCCTCCACACTATAGCAGAGACGTCATGATGTCTCTGCCATAGTGCTCTGCGTGAGCCGGAAGCTGGAGCTCATGTGAGCTCAAGCCTCCGACTCCGGCTGCTGCTGCGGGGAGGGAGCCGGGCGCCCGCTGTAGTAGGAGTAGGAGTAGTGGTAGTAGGAGCCTCCCTGCGGCGTCGGGGTTAGGTTGGACGGAGGAGGCGGAACTGGTTCCACCTCCTCCGGTCCACTTTAACCCCGATGGGTGTGGGGGCCCTTAACATGTGGGGGCCCAGGGAAGATCGCCCCTGTCGCCCCCCCGGTAATCCGGCCCTGTGTGTGTATATGATATATACATACTATATATAGACTGTATACAGTATATACTCCATATATATACACTACCGTTCAAAAGTTTGGGGTCACCCAGACAATATTGTGTTTTACATGAAAACTGACTTATTTATTAAATGAGTTGCAAAATGAATAGAACATATAGTCAAGACATTGGCAAGGTTAGAAATAATGATTTTTATTTGAAATAATAATTTTGTCCTTCAAACTTTGCTCTCGTCAAAGAATGAACTATGTGAAGGAGCCCCTGCGCTAATTAATATGCTTAAGGGTTGATATGGATGAACTGAGAATCACCACACTGCTAGAATTATTTATAAATCTTTTCTAATAATAAAAAATAATGTAACAATATCAAATTGACCGGTCAATATACAATATAAAAGTCACCATAATATAGTGATTCAATTCTTAGATACACTATTACAAAAATGTAATGCTGAGAGAAGTGAATCCAAAACAAAACAAGCATATAATATTCAATAGGTGTCTTATATTAAATGTCTCTCATAGATAGTCTCAATATAAGAGATAAAAAACTAAAATCAACAATCCAGTTCACAGGGAAAATATTGGAAGTTTCATACTAAACATGTGATCCCGCTGCAATGCTCTCACCAAAGCACTAATCCTATGTAATATCAGACAGCCGGCTCCATCGTCAAAGAATGTTCCTTTTGCAGCAATGACAGCATTGCAGACCTTTGGCATTCTAGCTGTTAATTTGTTGAGGTAATCTGAAGAAATGTCACCCCACGCTTCCTGAAGCACCTCCCACAAGTTGGATTGGCTTGATGGGCACTTCTTGCGTACCATACGGTCAAGCTGCTCCCACAACAGCTCAATGGGGTTGAGATCTGGTGACTGCGCTGGCCACTCCATTACAGACAGAATACCAGCTGCCTGCTTCTTCCCTAAATAGTTCTTGCATAATTTGGAAGTGTGCTTTGGGTCATTGTCCTGTTGGAGGTGGAAATTGGCTCCAATCAAGCGCTGTCCACAGGGTATGGCATGGCGTTGCAAAATGGAGTGATAGCCTTCCTTATTCAAAATCCCTTTTACCTTGTACAAGTCCCCCCACTTTACCAACACCAAAGCAGCCCCAGACCATTACATTACCTCCACCATGCTTGACAGATGGCGTCAGGCACTTTTCCAGCATATTTTTACTTGTTCTGTGCCTCACAAATGTTCTTCTGTGTGATCCAAACACCTCAAACTTCGATTCGTCTGTCCATAACACTTTTTTCCAATCTTCCTTTGTCCAATGTCTGTGTTCTTTTGCCAATATTAATCTTTTCCTTTTATTGGCCAGTCTCAGATATGGCTTTTTCTTTGCCACTCTGTAAAGAAGGCCAGCATCCCGGAGTCACCTCTTCACTGTAGACGTTTACACTAATGTACTTGTCTTCTTGCATAGTTGTGCACCGGGACCTCCCACTTCTCTTTCTACTCTGGTTAGAGTCTGTTTGTGCTGTTCTCTGAAGGGAGTAGTACACACTGTTGTAGTAAATGTTCAGTTTCTTGGCAATTTCTCACATGGACTAGCCTTCATTTCTAAGAACAAGAATAGGCTGTTGAGTTTCACATGAAAGTTCTCTTTTTCTGGCCATTTGGAGTGTATAATCGAACCCACAAATGTGATGCTCCAGATACTCAACTACCTCAAAAGAAGGCCAGTTTTATAGCTTCTCTAACGAGCAAACCCATTTTCAGCTGTGCTAACATAATTGCACAAGGGTTTTCTAATCATCCAGTAGTCCTCTAACGTGCTCAGCAAAAACAATGTACCATTAGAACACTAGAGTGATGGTTGCTGGAAATGGGCCTCTATACACCTATGTAGATATTCATAGATGAGATGAGATGTAGATGAGACTCCGGAGGCAACAGTGGAAGATGTGGGCAGGGCGAGGTGCTGTAAATTGCATTATTGCAGCCATGTCACCTGTACAATGCCGCAATTATCCAGAGGGAGCCGAACCTCCATGACAATGCATTGCGAAACATGTCATCGAGCCACTGGAGTGCCCACTTCTCTGGGAAGTGAGTGGATCTAAGAGGCTGAGCTATTATCTCAAGAGTATGGGAGAGCTACCTAAAATTTGGGAGTCTCCTGAACATTCCAGGAGAGCAGGTAAATATGTTTTACCCTTAACCACTGCAGCCAAACAAACAACTACTTATTGTATTGTCTCTCCTGTACTAGACTGATGACAAAGCAGCTAAACCCTGATTGGTTGCTACGATTCAGCATCAGTTTTGTACCTAAATGCAATGTTAGAAAATGAACCTTATTGTCAGACACGAAAATGTAAACTGTCTCCTCATTCCTTCCCCAAACCAGCATTTTAAAACTTGCATTATACGCTGTAAAATGCAAAATGCATTCACTTTAGTCAATATGAGCACTACCAAAAGGGATAAACCACTAATTAGTAGCAGAAAATATACCTTTATAAAATATAATCCGTACAATCTGCATTCTAGAAATCGTACAGCCTGTGACAGCATTCTAAGGTCGTATAATTATGGAGCTGTGCGTGATAATTAGGGTCATGTATACTGTTACAGAGAGTTCTGTTTGGTGGATATGTATAATAATGATAAAGCCTGATCTAGGGAATTAATGGAACATTAGAAAAAACGAAAGTGCACAAAAATAGTGGCCATCCGGCTCTCTATTTCAATATGAGGATCCTGTAAATATAAAGTGATGTCAGCTGTTAGAATAAGTAAAACCCGGATTAAAATGACATAATGCTGAATTAATCAGATTTCCCCAAGCTTTGAAGTGATCTTGGGATGAATAGTGCTGGAATGTAATATGTAAGTAGGGCATGACTCCATGACAGCTGTTTCCATTAAAGGTTATGCCAGGATTCAGGAGTTCCCCCAACTCATTTCTCCTACAGTATTAGAAAGTGTGCGAGTCAAGTTATAGATAAGCAGTAGTGTTCTCAAAATTGCCATAATGGCTTTAAACTAAAGATGAGCGGTTTGGTTTTGCTGAAAACCGAACGCACCCAAACTTTGGGGTTCCGAGTCCAACTGAGTCCTGGCTTGGATCACTTTGGGGTTCTGAGTAGAACCGAGTCTTGACTCAGATCTTCTCACAAAAAAAAAGATTTTCTTTTCTGTAATTTTGGGGCAGGGAACATCCAGATGGTATCAAAACACATAGGGAACCTAGGAATCTCTACCCCCATGCATCAAAGTAAGAACCTGATATAAGGCAGAAAAATACAGTTACATGATCACTGGTGCTTCCTGTATAAAAAAGATTCATGGGCCTATTCATCAAACGATAAATGGTCCAGTAACCATGTGGAAATGCTAGTTTCTGCTTATATACTGTAGGTTACCGGTTTATTCACCATCAGGGGTCCCAAATGGACCACCTGATATTCAGCAAACTCAGTTTTAGACGTTTGCTTGCGAGAACATGCCCCGTCTTCAGATGGTGCTTGTTTTCGGATTCCCGCTCCTTCCTATGGGAAGGAGTTCCGGGATGCAAAAATGGATCCAAGCAGATCCCTCCACTACCTTCTCACTACCATACAGCCCGCGATGATGAATAGGCCCCTTAGGGCCCTATTTATTACAATCCACATTTTTAATGCAGATGTGATCAAATAATTTTCTACTATATCACAAAGTGAAAATTACAATTTTTACAACAATTTAGCAAACAACTCTGATAACGCTGACATGAGCCTGTCCCGGCTGAGAGCTGAAACCAGAGTGATAGCTTTTGTATTCCTGAGCTTGGCAAATACGGCATCATAGCAACCTCCATAGAAACCTGTGGGGACTGCTTTGCAATTGGAAATGGAGGGACTGTGGTAGATATAGGAGAAATATATATGTGCCATTTATTATATTCTTGTGTCATTTTAGTTTTTTAAATCAAGTTTATAGCATATTTGATCCAAAAGCAATTATAGTGATTACAAACTTTTGCTTTGCAGTTGCAAGTGGTACAAATAAAAACATAGGGGCCACCAGGGGGTACCCAGGTCGAAAAAGATTCAGAACGACCGCTGCACGTGATTGGACCATGGACAGGTAAGACGATGGAGGGGTGGGTGCAGGGTCATAAGTTCAGGTGTGTGAGTGGTGTCACTGCCCAGGGTGCAAGACTGAGGAGGCGACACCGGTGCTGCCCCGTGGCATCTGTATTTGGCTTGCAACGTGCCCATATTGGCAACCTGCAGCCTGGGCAGCTGCCCAGATAGGACTTTTACCTTTTTAAATCACACCCAGGTTTCCCATAGGTGCAAGCTCATGTTAATGATTTTTTTGTAAGCGTTACATGAACTCATCACAGTGGGTGCAAAACTGCTCATGGTTCAGGATGCAATATGATGGAGCACACTCCTGGTAACCTGCCAAAAACGTCCGCATAGTGCTCCTGAATTCTCTGTCAATTGTGGTTCAGCCCCTCAATGTTCATGGGGCCCAGAAGTGCAGGGGAGGCGTGGTCATGCCATACCTGCCTGATTGCCTGGGAGTCTCCCTGAAATAGTAGAAATCTCCCTGTCTCCCTGATTGCACCTTACCCCCATTATGAAACTGTGGTACTTGTCTACTTTACGGACTCATTTCAGGGAGAACCCAATGAATGTTTTAAATGGTACTTGTGTACTTTACGTATACAAGTACCAAAAGTTGTCCCCACCTAAAGAAGAAAGTTGTCCCATCGCTGCACTCGCTACGCTTCCGGCTCGGTGGCTCGCTACAAGGTTATATTCCCCCTCTATGTCCACTTGGATGGTAGGGAATGACGCTGGACACTGGCTGATGATGTCAGGGTCATCTCCGTGAAGGGGATTTAGACATTACCATGATTGATAATGATAATGAGTGTAGGACACTTGGGTTCTCTCTGCAATGAGTCCATAAAGTACACAAGTACCAAAACTGTTTTTTATAAAATAAAACAGAGATATGTACATTCAAATGGGATCATTAGTATAATTTCCTTGCATTGGGTATAAGGCACAATGGCCCTCATTCAGAGCCGTACGCTCTGAGCAGAGCGCACGCTCTGAATGAGGGCCGGGCTCCATTTTCATGGAGCGTCCTCCTGGACGCTCGTATAGCTGTGGGTCACCACCCACAGGCTATACGAGCGTGCATTGTGATGGTCGCGATGGTCGAGACCATCGCGACCATCGAATTTGCGAGCCGGAGCCTGCGGTTGAGGTTTTCAACCGCAAGCTCCGGAGTGATTTTGGCTCTATCAGAGCCAAAATCACTCCCACTGACATCACTAGTGATGTCAGTGGGCCGGCTTTTGACGGGAGGCGTTCCCGTGGGAACGCCCCCGTCAGGGAGGCACGCCCACCAAAGGGGGCGTGCTGTCAATCAACATTGACAGCACGCCCCCTTTGATCGGACACAACGAGCGAAGGACTTTCCTTCGCTCGTCGCGTCTGGCGCATGCGCACGACGGAGCTCCCTCCGTCGTGCGCATGCTCAGTCCATAACATCGACCCACTTGCGAGCGGACAGCCGCTCGCGAGTGGGTCTGAATCAGGCCCAATGTTCCCTATGGCTACATGAATTTTATAAAAAGTATCGGGTAAATTTACTAAAGTGAGAGGTTTTAGAAGTGAGTTTTAAAAGCAACCAATCAGATTCTACTTAACATTTAACTAGCACCTTCTAGAAGATTATAGCTAGAATCTGATTGGTTGCTATGGGCAACATCACTTTTAAAACTTTCTTCTAAAAACTCTCACTTTATAAAATTTACCCCTCAGTGTGTTTTCATCAACACGTAGATCTTACTAACTGCTTTGGGGCTCATTGACATTTGGATGTAAGTGTATTTTACGGCACACATCTCAGATGTAACAGTACACGCCCACATTACCCATACAGATGTAACAGTACACGGCCACATTACCCATACAGATGTAACAGTACATGGCCACATTACCCATACAGATGTAACAGTACATGGCCACATTACCCATACAGATGTAACAGTACATGGCCACATTACCCATACAGATGTAACAGTACACGCCCACATTACCCATACAGATGTAACAGTACACGCCCACATTACCCATACTTGCCTACTTTTGAAAAAAGCATTTCAGGGAGATTGTGAAAGCAACACCTACAGTATGAGCACGGCAGTAAAGTGGGCGTGTACTGCTACATCTGAGAGGCGTGTCTTAAAAATTATTTACATCCAATTATAAACAAGCACTAAAACAGTCAGTAAGGTCTACTTGTTGATGAAAACACACTGATACATTTCAGAAAATCTACAATGCTGTAGATAACTGTTCTATCGCATACACAATTAATATCCTAAGAATATCTCTAATGTTAGCAAACACAAATACGCAATAAAGCGGTTATATAAATACCGCAGACAGTCAATTTTCTTTAATCCAGTACATGAAAAAAATAGTCCAATATAATAAATGGTTAAACAGCCGAGGTAACATCTAGCCCAATAGAGGTTAAGGTGCACATACATCTGCGATGGATTGTCGCGATGCAGGGATGCGATCGGAAATTTTTAATCGCCCACCATCGATGTTCAGCGATCCGTCGCCGGATTGCTGACATCTGACATGTTAAATGTCCCCGATTTGATGATCGGGATAATTTTTTGATCGCGATCGTCAAATCGCCAAAATCCAACATGTTGGATTTCTGCGGTCCTGCGATGCCTGGTTGCAGCATCGCAGGATCGCGGCAATCCGTCGCAGATGTATGGGGCCCATAACTTACTCTGTGCAATCAATGAATATAAGTTGCATGTGAACTCATCGAGCTGCTACTAATTATCTACAGCATGAGATAATCTACAAATCTTATTCTTATATGTCATTATCTAATTTTTTTTTTTTTAAATAAAACTGTAGTTATTTATTTATGTACTTGCTGTGTTTTGAGTGAGACATACCAGCGCAGTATACTTTTGTGTATTTCTGTGCTGTAATGAGGTTGGCATACCTCTTTTTATACTGCTGCAGGGTGCCTTGAACTAATCAGTTCCACACTAGTCTAGGTTACATACTGTTTTGCTTTGCTATAAGACTCATCAGGGAGACAGGGAGATTGCTACTATTTCAGGGAATCTCCCTGACGATCAGGGAGAGTTGGCAAGTATGACTTTACCTCCTCGCTCATAGGTGCTGCTTTCATAATCTCCCTGAAATGCTTTTTCAAAAGTAGGCAAGTATGGATCATGCCCTCTAATGAGGCCAAAACCGCCACCCCCTTCCATTAGACGCACCGTCATGCAAATCTGTACACTTGCATATGGCTGCATGCTGCTGAGCACATGCATAACCAGGCATCAAGTACTTGTTATTTGTCTTTTACCCCTAATGCACTCATTTGTTTCCTCGCAATGTACTGCATGTGCACTGCTTTGGTTTTGTCTGTTCTCACGTGCCAGCAGACTTCCTGTTGCTTACAGCATGTTATATATTTATCTTTGTGCTTGCCAATTTTCGTGCCTTGTCCCTCTATACTGCACTTTCTCTCCTCTGCTTACCTTTATCAGGATCGGTATGAAATACCGCTGGAAGACCGGCAGTGAAGATCCCGATAGGTAAGTATTTCAACTACTACTAACCTAACCCCCCTCCTAACCCTCTCTTAGGGGTGCCTAACCCTAACCCCCCCCCCCAAGTGCCTAACCCTAACTCCCCTGTAAGTGCCTAAACCTAACCCCCCTTCCCCGCAGCCTAAACCTAAGTCTCCCGGGGGGGGATGCCTAACCCATACTTGCCGACTTTCTGGCTGCTCCTTCTGGGAGGGAGCAGCCAGATCGGCAGAACAGGGGGTGTGACAGGCAAAAGGGGGCGGGTCCAGATGAGCTGAGGTCAGTTTGCGGGCGTGACAGGGGGCGGGGCCACGCAATCACGTCATTTTAGCCCTGCCCCCGCTACACAATGCCGAAAAAACAGGCATTGAGAAGCAGGGGGCGGAGCCAAAATGACGCGAATCGCGTCAGCGGCCCCCCGCTGCGGGGGTTTATCCTGTAATGGGGGTGGGGGGGGGGTCGGCGGCAGGCGGGAGGCTTGCCTGCCTTTCCGGGTGGGCGGGAGCTGCACCCGTTTATCGGGAGGCTCTCGCCCAAATCGGGAGGGTAGGCAACCCTGGCCTAACCCTAACTCCCCCTGTAAGTGCCTAAACCTAACCCCCCTTCCCCGGAGCCTAAACCTAAGTCTCCCGGGGGGGATGCCTAACCATAACCTCCCCCCCAAGTGCCTAACCCTAACTCCCCCTGTAAGTGCCTAAACCTAGCCCCACTTTCCCTGCAGCCTAAACCTATGTCTCCCAGGGGGGATGCCTAACCGTAACCTCCCTCCGGTGGTGCCTAACCCTACCCCCCCTCTTTCCCTAGCCTAACACTAACCCTCCCGGGGGGTGCTTAACCCTAAGACCCCCCGGGAGCCCCGAACCTAACCCTCCCCCCCACGGCTGTCCGCGCCCAGTGCCCGGCTTACCTTTGATCGGTATGCCAGGCGTCGGGCTCCCAGCGTAGGTAAAATGACAGGCATTCCCTGCTGGGATTAGACAGTCAGGAAGCCGGTGGTCAGCATTTTGACTGTTGGCTTCCTGACTGCATCCTCGTTTATCTACATATGTCATACAACAGCAATATACTTCTCGCACGGAACCCTCCAGCACTCTCATATTTGCTTTGGATGCTTGAAAGGTCTCTTATGTTTGAGAAATAGGTTTTTCTGCAGCTTCCTGCGTTTAGCCCCCATTACTATGCAATCTCTCATCATACCGAGTGTCTTTGAGGACGCAGTCCTGTACAATCAGTGGTAGCCGAGTCAGCCATTCCTATGTACTGGCTCATCTGACTTTTCATATATTTCATAAATTGATTTACAGGGGTTGAAATAAAATGTACAGTATATTTCGCTATTCATAGGCTTAGTTTCCCTACGACTGCGGCAGACAGCTCTCACCATTAGCAGAACTTTATGATCTTTCTATATAAACCATTTTGGCCCTATACAGTATGCCACTGACTTCCAGATCATTTGTCTAGGTCAGGTCTAGGTTACTTTTTCAAAGATTAATTTTAATTGAACAGCTTCGTATACATCCATGTGTAGAAAAAAATACAATCATCCAAATGCAGTATAAATCAGGCCTCATGGCATTACCCAATAATAGTAGCTTACACATTGCATTCAACACCATTTTAACAATATATCAAAGAATAAAGAACCAAAGAAGTTTTTTTATTTTTTTTCTAATCAATCGGGACGGGATGCAAGCGGGAAACCGGCTATCCCGGCGTGGGTTAAATGACAGGCATCTATATCTAGACGCCTGTCATTTTCCTGACGCCGGGAGACAGGAGCCCAGCATCCCGATTGAAGGGATGCCAGGTGGCGCAAGCGGACAACCACACGGGGGGAGGGTTAGGTTTAGGGCACCCGGGGGGGACTTAGGGTTAGGCATCCCCCTGTGAGGGTTAGGGTTAGGCTAGGGGGAGGGAGCGTTAGGGTTAGGCACCCCTGGGTGACTTAGGTTTAGGCAGCGGAGAAGGGGGGGTTAGGGTTAGGCACTTACAGGGGGGATTAGGGTTAGGCACCCCTAAGGAGGGTTAGGGGCGTTCGGTTAGTATATACTTACCTGAGGACGATCGGGAATTCCAGCGCTGACGGGCTGCCGCTGCCGGGATCTGTCCATCTGCCGGCCATGAGGCGGCGGTTTTTCATACCGATTCCATCGGGACTCCTCATGGAACACCACTATTACCTGGGAGTTTTCTCCATTTCATCTGGCCACACTGGCACAGGCGAGGGCTATCGGAGAGAGGTGCTACGGGTACCTCTCTGAATATTTTTTTAAAAAATGTTGCCTTTGGGCTACAATAGCAAACGCCACCTTAAGAATGGGGTTAGCTAACAGGTCCGAGATCTGAAAACATGAGCTTCTTAGAGCTTAGTAAATAGGAATAATGAGGACTGCAATCTGCAGCTTTACTTAGACTGATGCAGCCGATCCTTGATATCTCCTGCTTTACAATGTTTTTAAAAAACGTTCATACCTAAATCATCTGGAAACTGCCATTTCCGCATGATTTTAAGGCGCTTGGTAAATTTGCTGCCGTGTACTTGTGGTATGGTGTGGATCACCCCATTCATGCTTTACAAATACTCAGACTGCATCAAGTTTCTCTGCAGCAAAAAACTCTTATTGTCTGGATTATAGGAGTCATACTTGCCTAGTTTTTGGACATCTAGTTCAGGCGATGTCCAAGGGGTAAGTGTCGGGGGATCGTGATGATGTGATTGGTTTTTTGCATCATTGCGCAGTGGGATTGACGCCTTGATGACATTATTCGAATTATCATAAGAAGAGAAGCGGGTTCGGGGAGGACTCCCTGAAATTGGAGAATAGGCAAGTATGATATCAAAGTTTCTCTGTCAGCGATCCAGCAACTACTGGCAAACACAATGGCTCGTTACATGTGCTGCACCAACCTAAGGGGGCGCTAAAGGGCCACAAACCAAACTACAGCTTGCATACTACAGAAGCTCAGTGAGCTACATTCAAATACATTACACAGTGTAATTCAATAGAGATGCCTAGACTGTAGTTCATTCTGCCTCTTTATGAATCCCGTCCTGTTTAAAGGCAGATAAATATAGCCTTAAATTTAAATTTATGTCATAAAATAAAAATGATTACTTTATAATCGAAAGACTGGAAACCCTGCATTTGGATAAAAGAGCATTAAGAACTTTCATACTATTTTAAAAGCTATGGATAGATTCTCTTATCTAAAAATCGTGTGACAACACTTAAACACAACATTGGAGCCATAGATTTGATCCCAACAAGGAACCTATATGTGTGGGGTTTGCATGCTTTCCTAATAGATCTCCTCTAAGTGCTCCTGTTTCCTCTCACAGCCCAAAAATGTACTGGGTTAATTGGCTTTGAACAAAATGTACCATACACCTGTATGTTTGTGTGGTTGAGAATTTAGGTTGTTAGTTCCTCTGGGGCAGGGGCTGATGTGAATGAATAAACCTTCTCTGTAAAGCACTACATAATCTTTTGGCATTACAGTATGTAAACAATAGCTTAATAATAACAATAATAATTGTTTGAGACATAGGAGACTGAAAAATAAGCACAACTGATGCTATATCTGTTGTGTCCAGCAGGTGGTGATATAGGGGCAAATCTATAGTTCAACTTTGTGTTTTCTACCATTAGTAGGCGAGTGACTTTTAATTACATTTTTCCACAATATGTCATAAATATCTAATACAGTGATCACTACATTTTCTCTGCTTACTTTTTGGCGCTATGGCATTTCACGGAAGAGGAGCATGTTTTTTTTTTTTACATATATATAAAACAAAGTAGAGGTTTGGATTTTATTACAGGTATATTTTTCTCCTTCAGTTGGTGATTGTAAATGGCTATTTCACAACTGAGCTCCAAAGCATTTTATAGAAAAGTACACACACTTTTTTACTTTGCTAGGTCAATTTGCTCCAGATTTTCTGTTGTTTAAGTGGAACCATATGGAGGAAGAGATGGAATATCATTGTTTTCGGTAGCATTTGTGGACTGTTTATTGGTTTATTACATTTTAATATTATTCAATATAAAAGATAAATCAGATTTTTATGTTTTTTTATAGGTGCTAGCCAGTATATAATCCTCTTGTGTGTAACAGTGAGTGCGAATTAGGGATGCAAAACCACCTTGTCTAGGTCTTTTAAGGTGCAGCCTATTAATACGTGCAAATGATTACTCTAAATCTACTGTGTCCTAGATATATAAAAAAGTAACATGAAGTGATGCTTTTAAAGATCATCCAAGGTTCCGGTTATATATAGAATCATAAGTGTGTTGGTGACTACCAAACCCTCTAACATGACCCCTTCCACCAGGTACAAAATGCTCTGCTCCTGGACTTCCTTCTTAATTTATGATTGCAGCTACCTGTGGTGAAACACCCTTCTCATCAATTAACTAGTTCAACACAGGTGACTGCAATCATACATCATATGGGAAATCCAGGAGCAGAGCATTTTGTATCTAATGGAAGGGGTCATGTTGGAGGGTCTGGATAGCATTTACACTGCTAAAGACGCTTTTGTTAAAACACCTTCAATGCAATTGGTCATTGGCATGAAATGTGTTGGTGATGAAATGTTTTCTTTCACAAATGTCCATCTGATACAGTGGTGTAATGGTTCTTTACTCCTAACATGGTCTCTGAGCCTGTTTGATGTCTGTGTTACATGTGGCATTGATGTCAGTTCTTCGACACAATTTGCAGTAAAAGAACAAATTTGCACTGAGACCCTGGCTTCAGAGTACTACTATCATTCATCTTGGTTGTTATGTAGATAATACTGCATAATAGTAATTATTATGTATAGGGTGCCACATAATTTCACAGTGGTGTGTGTAAAAGTGTTTTTCTCAATGATTACATAAGACAAAAATAACCCTCGACAAACAGGAGGCATAAAAACCTAAGACAGTGAATAGCTAGAGCACCAACCCAACCATAAGACATAATAGTTAACATAAAAACATGCAGAAGTAGCAGGACAAGGACGCGAAGGTGAAAGATATAGGGGCAGGGGGAATCCTAGAGGAAGGAAAGCTTACAAGCTAGAGGGAGGGGGTTGACTCAATGATGAGACACGGAGCAAGGATGTAGAGAATGGGATGATTGGCCAGTGGGAGTAGAGGAGCTAATTGGTTAAGAGGAAGGTTTAGGGAGCCTTTGAAGCACTGGAGGCTGGTGTTTAGTCTTAATGGATATGAGAGTAAGTTCTAAAGGTGTGGAGCAGCATGAGAGAAGTCTTGGAAGTGATTATTAGTGGAAAGTTGAAGCAGCATTCTTGGAAGAATAGATTGTGTGGGAGGGAGAAGACGTTGGAGATGTACAGGAGAAATAGATGCTGAGGGTGAGGAGTCTGAATTCTGTAGGGGATAAGGAGCCAGTATAGTGTTTGGCAGTGATGTGAGTCATAAGTAGAGCAGTGATGGAGGAAAATCAGTCTAGCTGACGTAGGAAGAGGTGGGTGAGAGGGAAGCCAGATATAGGCGGAATGGAAAGTATTAAAAATATGGCTGCAGGGTGTGCGGTGTGGGCCCACCCCCTGGACCGTGTGCCCTGCACCCATTATAGAAATGCCCCTACTTGTGGGACCCAAATGGATAGAGGTAGCAGAGTGGATGAAGAGCCAGAAGAAGAAATAGAGAAGGAGCAGTTGGAAATTTGAACCAGGAGAGGACAATGACATGTAGGACAATGGAGTAATGGAAGGGTGATACACTGTGGAGAGTGTTTTAGAAACATGAATAAAGAGAAGTGATTATTTGTGACTGTAGTAAGTACAGTCTCTGTGGAATGGGGATGAAGTTATGATCCCAGTGGTCGGGTTGCCAGGGCTCAGAATGCCAGGGCCGGAATCCTGACACCAGTCAGAATCCCGATGCCAGCATCCCTACCACTGATATCCCGATGGTAAGTATTGGGGTTAGGGGGAGGGTTAGGCACTAGGGGGACGGTTAGCAGGGGCGTCTTAAGAGAGGAGGGGGCCCGTGTGCACTCCCCGTGCGGGGCCCCCTCCTCTCTCCCCGGTGGACGGCAGCTGAGTGATGCGGCTGGCCAGCCACCGGTGCCTTAGTAGACTCCGGGCACTAGAGTGTGCCCGGAGTCTACTGCGCATGCGCAGAACGCCGAAAAATGGCCACGGCGGCCATTTTCCGGTATTCTGAGCAGTGCAGACACCCGACATTGGTCCACGGACAGGTAAGTCTAAAATAATATGGGTGCAGTGTGTGCGGTGCTGGGCCCCCCTGGACCCGGGGGCCTGTGTGCCCCGCACAAACCGCACCCATTATAGATACGCCACTGAGGGTTAGGCTGCTGCTGGGAGGGTTATGTTTAGGCTGCGGGGGCAGGGTTAGGGTTAGGCTGCTGGGGGTAAGGTTAGGTTTAGGCTACGGGGTAGGGTTAGGTTTAGGCTGCGGAGGGGGTAGGGTTAGGTTTAGGTTGCGTGGGGAGATGCATTATTACTTTTAATCGGGAATGCCTGGGCCTGCAGTGGTTTATAATAATAAAGGGGTACAGATCTGTATTGGAAGCCCATAGCTCCAGCTCTGGGTAAAGCAGGATCAAACATAATGGGCCATGGGTGACTGCGTCGACCTATAGCGGAACCTGCAACTTCCAAGTACCCAGCTGGTGGCGTGGTTGATACCCGAGGGAGTGGTCAGACATTCAAGGCTGCATGTGCCCCCCTCCCATCTAGTGTCGGAGTGTCCAAAATGCTTCCTTTTCCGCTGAACTACTTATGATGCAGTTTTACTAAAAAGACTAAAGTGATGATATCAAAAACATATAAATATTATACAAATGTCATTTAAATTATTATCGCCATGTTAAAATGGCAATGACTGTGGTCAGAACAGGAAGGAGGGAACGCTTTATTATTAGAATGAATAAGAAAAAAGTTATTTTTCTTAGAAAAAAATATTTTAATATTACCCTATTTTTGTGTTTTCTTTTATTATTTTTTATTTTTTTTGCGAAGTGGTAGGAGCATTGCAACCTCTTCTGTACTTTTTAAAAGAAAAATAAACATATGGTACTTTTCGTGGATAAGTGGATATCACAGATTTCAATAATTTTGCAGCCACATCTGTGAGATGAAAAACAGTTTAACAGAAAAACAAAACTAAACAACTTGCACTGCTAAAAGTTCCTGCGGAGAGCGAAAAAGGGTAAAGTGAGGTACAGTAAGGTGTTGCTGGCCTTTGTGAGTCATTGTGAGTCATTCCCAGAAGCAAACGGTTCATAATGTGGTTAAACATTAACACCAGAATTGCACAGTAACGTACGAGTACAGCTTGAGGCAAGGTCATGGAGAAAAGCAGCATGTACCCTCAGTGTAGTACAATAAAGTAGATGTAATTGTACAGAGACTTTGGAGGCACGAGTTTACTGAAGGAAATATATGGATCTAGTTACTAATAAACCGCTTTATCCCAGAGGTGGAGCAGTTGGACCATAATTCTCGGGCAGTGCTGTGATGAATGAGTGATGCTCGCACTGGTCACTGGTGAGTGTCTAATGAATGGGTGTTTGGAACTCTGGGCCTGATTCAGAGCCGAACGCTCTGACCAGAGCGCTCGCTCTGAATCAGGACCCTCCTCCATGAAAATGGAGCGGCCTCTTGGACGCTCGCATAGCTGTGGGTGACCACCCACAGCTATAGCAGCGTCCATGATGATGGTCGCGATGGTCAAGACCATCGCGACCATCGGGCTTGCGAAGGAGACCCTGCGGTAGGGTCTCGCTGCCGCAAGCCCTGGAGTGATTTTGGCTCTATCAGAGCCAAAATCACTCCCACTGACATCACTACTGATGTCAGTGGGGCCGGCTTCAGACGGTAGGCGTTTCCATGGGAACGCCTCCGTCTGGCAGCCACGCCCCCGGCACGCCCACCAAAGGGGGCGTGCTGTCAATCAACATCGACAGCATGCCCCCTTTGGTGCGAGACCCGGAGCGACGGAGAGCCCGTCACTATCCGGGTCTCGCGCATGCTCCCTCCGTCGTGCGCATGTGCAGTGGAGCAACATCGACCGGCTTGCGAGCGTCCTGCGCTCGCGAGCGGGTCTGATTGACCCCCAGAGTACAGTGCACACTAGTACTTGAGAAACACTAGCCGTGACCCTAGGTGTGTATAGCTACAAAAAAAGAATAAAAAAGGTATATGCTGATCCACAGGGGGGCGCTGTGTGCCTTTCAGCCAGGGGCAAATCCAGAAGGGGAGGGGGTGTGATCAGTGTGCCGCATTGCCAGAGGAGACTGCTGATGCTATTGCAAATCCCCGCTGGGCTCCTCCATTGGCACACCTGAGCGCATGTTGGGATGTGTCCATGCCCCCTGTCCCGATTCGTGGAGCCTGACGTAGTGAGGTAGGTAGTAGTCTTAAAACTTTTGATCCACTGCATAGAAGTTTATACAATTAGTGATTATACCAATGATGTTTAAATACTAGTTTGGAATTTAACTTTTCCCACTTGCTCTATGTTATCCCTTTCTGGTCCTTAAATCTTAATACTTGCAGATATTTGCAAGGTGGGAGGTGCAAGGGGGTCACCGCGTGATGAAATGTGTCATCACAGCCTTGCCCACACTACTCAGTGCCAGGATTTGCAGCATCTGGCAGTGGGGATGGAGCCACCATGACACGATTCACCGCAAATTGTATCATCAAATCACGATGCTAAAGACATTTTTATTCATTCGGGAGTCTGGGAGAGTTGGTAAGTATGATCTGGTTTCCACAATGCATGGTCCAGATCAGGCTGATGACATTAGCGATGCCAACACTAATAGTACCTGGGACTTCAAACATCATCAGCCTGATGTGGTGCAATGACGAGATCTGGAATCAAGGCCACCATAGTGTCAGGTTTGGTTTGTGGCCTACTTGATTATCAGTCCCTGACAGGATCATCAACCTCAACAGCAAAGAGGTGGAACCGCCCATAAGTCTAGTAAAGAGGAGCGAGGGGATGGAAGCACTATAAAATATTATTGTCCCTGGGCCCATCACTTGCTAGTTCCGCCATTGATAGAGGTGACACATAATTGTTGAGCTACAGACTACTAAAGACATATACATAATCTTTACATAACTATCAGATCCTACCCACGAGACCACCAGATGTGGCAGACGACATGGGTTACAGTAGCCAAGGTGGACAATACATGAATATGTAAAAGAAATTGAGGAGAGATATTCTCTCTCTTATAGAACCTCAAATTAATGCTGCTTGGGTTTTTTTTGGTTATTTTTGCATATTTAATGGATTTATGAAACTCTGGTGCATTTATTGTTTTTAGCTGATCTGATAAATTATACATTTTAATTAGCAGCACTGGTTTCATAAATGTCACTCAATGTGTTTATTTCAGGTGTTTCTCATATCTACGTCTTCTCTTAGGTATTCACCATCATCTTAAAGCAATTAATTCTGTGACATTAATAATTGGGGCTTTATCTCACAGTGCATCTGTCGTCTACACAGTAGAGGTGATCACATAACCAACCCCCAGGATGCTATCATTTCACTAAGCACCAGGGACATATCCATGATACTTTATGAGACACACAATGGAAATAGTCGGTATGCAAATATATACCAATTTATGCCTTGGTTGTGCACGCATAAAAGTAAAACAAAGCAAAATGAAGCATGAAATATAATAAAACAATATGTGATTTAATTATGTGATTACGTCATATTGAGATTGCATATTTTTTTCATTCAGATGGCCCAGTCTACAAAGAAAATTTTCATAATCATTCCATGGTGCATCTTGTAATGGATGCAGCGTGTGCATAGCACACAGGGCCTGATTAAGACCCGGTCGCAAGGCTGCATTCGCACGCAGCCTGTTGATGTTTGCAATCTGCACATCATATGCATCGCAGATTGCAAACATCGACAGGCTGCGATCGGGAATCGACCCCAGCGAGCATGAAGAGGCTTCATAAAGTGATTGACAGGAAGTGACCGTTTGAGGGTGGTGATGGACGGTGGTCAGAGAAATGCAGGCGTGCCTGGGCGTCTAGACACCATTTCAGGTGCGTGCATAATTAGGTCCCTGTTACGTCATACGAATCCTAACGTCTAGTTACACACACAAACATTAGCAATGTCTGCGATATGGTCAGGTCAACCACAACTTGTGCGTGTGGGTCCGATGGTTCCCGCTGTTACAGATGTTTTCGCTGTCTTACGAGAACATAAATGAAGGGAAGTAAGCGGCATTATGTAGTGTTATTGTGCTGCGGTTACCTTGCATATGCGGTATTTAGCATATTTTCGCACTGACAAGCTGCCTGCGAACGCAGCCTTTGTGACTGGGTCTGAATCAGCACAATGACACAAAAGCCCACAGGTCCATGAGCCATGAGTCCAGTGGTGTAAATTGTGGGCCTACACTGCACACATGGGGTTGTCCTCTCCCCAGCAGGATATGTTCTGCAATGTGCATCTGCAAACCTTCCAATATGTGAGAGGTGGGGATCGGCAGAGTGGGCATGCTTCTTCGGAAATAGCTGAGGGGTATATGCGTAATCCTAATCTACCTTATCGATACTGGCATGGAGAGGGAAGGGTTAATTTCATAGTTGCTGACCTTTTGACTGCCTTTTCCGGGAGGAGGCAGCTAGGGGCACTGTGGGGAGAAGCGGTCGGTGGAGGTAGGTAGGTCTGTGGATGGCTCTGGGGGTGTGTTGATGCGATTGCGTCAGCGTAGCCCCACCTTCCGCTATGCAATGCCAAGATTACCGACATTGCGGAAGAGGGGAGGGATGAGCCACAATGATGTGATTCAACGCGAATTGCGTCGTCACTATCTGTGCCGCCCACTTCACTGTGGAACCACAGCACCCGGGAGACCTGTCCAGCTTTCCAGGAAGTCGGGAGCTCCACCGATTTTCGGGAGCCTCCCAGCCATTCCGTAGGCAAGTGTGGTTAATTTACTGCGTTATCAGGGCAGTCTCTGACACAAGATGGTTTATACAAAGCCCATGCGTTCAGTTCTACTTGGTGGATTAAAAAACAGATGAAAAAAAGACACTAAAGCAGCTGCATCTGCATCCACCAGGCTCAGACTCAGGTTCTTAGGTCCCGATTCAGACCCGCTCGTTAGGATGCGTTCGCACTCAGTCAGCCAATTTTTGCAATTTGCGCATATGTATGCATCGCTGTGCATGAACCAGTGCGAGCGAATGGGAAGCGTTCGCTCGCCGCGCATAGACAGCCCGCTGAATGAGTGACAGGAGAAGCTGTTTGTGGGTGGTGACAGAGGCTGGCCACTAGAAACAGGCCTGAGCGTCTCAACGCCGTTTCAGAGGCGTGTATAATTAAGAGGCAGCATCATAGTACACGTCACTTGGCTGTATTTTACACTGAAGCGCTCGCAGTGCTTTCGGTAGGGTATGGTCAACCACAAGCGCTGCGTATGCATCCGATGGTACTCGATGTTACCGATGGTTGCATACACTATAGATTGTAAGCTTGCGAGCAGGGCCTTCCTACCTATATATCTGTCTGTTATTACCCAGTTTTGTTCTATTAATGTTTACAATTGTAAAGCGCAACGGAATATGCTGCGCTATACAAGAAACTTAATAAATAAAATAAATACACTTCCTGGAGTTGACGTGCGCAAGTGGGCATCTTAAGACAGGCTGGTGGGCGTCTGCATACACAAGCGATCTCATGCCAAGACATAGTGGGCGTACTAATGCCTTGTTGTGCAATCGCTTGCCTTGCAGAATTTGCATATGCATCGAGCGAACGCATCTAGCGAGCGAGTCTGAATCGAGCCCTCAGTCCTATCTCTTTACAGTATGTGGCACTGTGTGCGTGTAAGCCAGCTCTTGGAGATCTTGGAGTGGGAGATCTCACAAGCAATTTTGTATCATTGTCAAAAATCGCTGCCAAATGCAGAGATTTGTGGCATCATGCAGAGGGGGAAAGGCGAGGGGGGGCATGTACTGATGCAATTCACCACTGGGGAAATTAATGAGATCTGGGAGGGTGGGCTACACTCCTGGGGAACTCTCCAAAATTCAGGAGTTACCCAGACATTCCGGGAGTGCACGCGTGCATGGTATGCAGTTGTATTAAGAAGTCCATGGGACCTCTCGATTCCCCTGCAGAGCACATAGTTTGTGGTAGATGTGTGTTTACATTCCTGCGTGACATCATCCAACCAGTTATCCCATATCATAATGTGTTTCATGTGTGCAATACATCCTAACCAGCACACATTAATTAAAAGGCACATAGTATAACGTTAGTAGGAGGATATGTCTGCTTGTGTTACAAAATTACATTTTGACATTCACAAAATCTTTTCTCCTTTGTGATGGGTCCAATTTAGAGAGGGTGGTGGTGGTTATGGAGGGGGAGTTCTGCTTTCCATTACCAGACCAGTCTACACAGATTTTACTAGAAACCGCATTATTGTCAGATCCTTACATTTCACAGCTGAAGCCTGCTACAAATTGTGCTGTCAAACAACACAAACTCTCTGCAATGGGACGTTCATCACACTCTAATCATGGCACATCCCAATTTGTGATTCCAGACATTTTCAACCAACTAAAACTAGTCAGATCTACAGTTTCACTTATTGCTTATTTCACTCATTAGAGCTGGCAGGGAGCACCCAGTAAACATCGGCCGTGAGTCATAAGCTGTAATGATTTTATTCACATTTGACAATCTGCCACTTCTTCCCCCTGACTTGTCTTTCACGGAGACTATGCCTAGTTTGTCTTGTTCCCTCTCCACTGTCAGTCCCATTCTTGTCCTCTTACGTTTCATGACAAATAAATGGTTGTTTATCCATTTACTAAACAATCGACAGATTTTCCGAAAATTGGTCTGTCCCAGCTAGCCTGTGGCTAGGGGCTGGCTGGCAACTTTTAGCCTGGGGGGCAAATGCATGCAGGCGGCCCTGGCAGAGGAGTAGCGTGCAGCCAGGGTGCCCGGAGAATGTGCGTGCTACGGCGCCCCCCCCCCCCCTCAAGTGTTCCAGGGAGGAGGCTGGCCATATGGGATTGATGTAAAGTAAAAATAAAGATTAGGGACAGCCCCGTCTTGGTGCCCATATGCAGTGCCCCCCCTGTGCCCCAAGAGAGGACCCCCTTATGCAGGCCTCCAGTAGTGCCCCCAGTAGTGATCCCCCCTATGCAGTGCCCCTTATACAGTGCCCCCAGTAGTGGTCCCCCCTGTGCAGAGACCCTTGTGCCCCCAGTAGTAAGCCCCTTATATAGTGCCCCCAGTAGTGGTACCCCTTATGCAGTGCTCCTTATATAGTGCCCCCAGTAGCAGTCCACACCCCATGCAATGCCCCCAATAATGGTAACCCTTATGCAGTGCCCCTTAAATAGTGGCCCCAGTTGTAATCTCCCCCCTATGCAGTACCCCCAGTATTGCCCTTTTTATAGAGCCCCCAGCAGTGGTCTCTCAATGCAGTGCCCCCAGTGGTAGTCTCCTCCCCCCTATCTAGTGCCCCTAGTAGTAGTCTCCTCCCCCCTATGCAGTGCCCCTAGTAGTTGTCCCCTCCCCTTGTAGTGCCCATACTAGTAGTAGTCCCCCCCTTGTAGTGCCCCAGTAGTAGTCCCCCATTGTAGTAGTAGTCCCGCCCCTTGTAGTGCCCCCAGTTATAATCCCCAGTAGTGGTCCCCCTTGTAGTGCCCCCAGTAGTGATCTCCCCCTTGTAGTACCCCCAGTAGTGGTCTCCCTCTTGTAGTGCCCCCAGTAGTAGTCCCTCCCTCTTGTAGTGCCCCCAGTAGTAGTCCCTCCCTCTTGTAGTGCCCCCAGTAGTGGTTCCCCTTTGTAGTGCCCCCAGTAGTAGTCCCTCCCTCTTGTAGTGCCCCCAGTAGTGGTTCCCCTTTGTAGTGCCCCCAGTAGTAGTCCCTCCCTCTTGTAGTGCCCCCAGTAGTGATTCCCCCTTTGTAGTGCCCCCAGTAGTCCCCCCCTTGTAGTGCCCCCAGTAGTAGTAGTCCCCCCCTTGTATTCCCCCCATTAGTAGTAGTCCCCCCCTTGGAGTACCTCCAGTAGTGGTTCCCCCTTGTGGTGCCCCCAGTAGTGGTCTCCCCCCTTGTAGTGCCAGCCTCCCCCCCCTAGTAGACACACATAGTAAAAAAACCAAAAACACTTACCTGAATCCCCGCTCCCGCCGTCGCCATCTGCTCTTCCGTCTGTCCTTCCCGGGCCGGGCCGCTGTGTATTATGCGAGAGACGTCATATGACGCCTCTCCCATTGCCCACTGCGGGAGCCGGAAGATGGAGCGGCTCCCGCAGTGGGCGCAGCAGCAGCTAATGAGAGTCTGACAGACTCTCATTGGCTGCTGCTTACAACAAACACACAGCTGCCGGGGCCGGCGGCTGTGTGTTTGTCACTTGTGTAGCGCTGACCGAACTCCGTCCAGTCAGCGCTACACACGCGGTGCAGTCTGTGTCACAGTGACACAGACCACAGACTGCCCGCGGCCCGTGGCCCGCATGACGCTGCGGCCCGGGGGGCACATGGCACCCTGCCCCCCGGCCCAGCCTACCACTGCCTGTGGCGTGAGTGCTATGGAGTCAAGCAGATTTGACCATCACAGGGACAAATGAAGGATCTAGAGGTTTTTTTTTCCAAATGCTTGATTTCAAAGTGAGTGTAGCCTGTCTATGAAGAGAGCGTAACTAGTACTTGCCCGGCTACACAAAGTGCAGTGTATGTCGTAATTCCGGCATATACAGGGCCAGCGATCACAGTCTGCCATTAAATGCAGCAATAGGACCACGCTGTCTCAGCTGAGTGTTTTTATTTCAGATGTGGGCACCATTCCAGAGCATTGGGAACATGTCTGGCGAAGCTGGAGAAGAACCCAGCACTGCCCCGAACATACAGTATATGTACACATTGGACTCCTTATGTGCACTGGAGGTGGCGTAAATAGGGTGTGGTGGTGAGCAGGGCCGGCCAGGCCAGCGTATCTGGAAATTGAAGTTTTAGAAGAAACATCCCTTGGCAATGTAGCTTTCTGCTCTGTGAGTCTCGGCATCTCCGGGCGACTCTTAATCAAGCCCTAAGGGAGATTTTTGCAACTATGGATTGTATGAGGAAATTATTATATAGCGCACACATATTCCGCAGTGCTTTACAGAGAATATTTGGACAGTCAAATCACATAAATGAGGCTCTTGGGGCTCAATTCAACATGTTAATTATCAGAAAGGTAGCCTGGCCGCCAGCGCCGCTGCTACTGCCCGCCAACCCAGTCCCCATAAATGGAGGAAACAGCGGCTCCTCCGCCAACCTACATGACAGACACCCGGCGCCGGCCCCTATGGTCAATAAAGTTAGATTTGAAGTCGGTGAGCGTGACGTCACGCTGCACCACTGGAGGTAGAGGTCGGAGGAGCCACAGTTCTAGAGGAGCAGTGTCTGCAGTGCGTTGTCATCACGCGCGCCAACTTGAAAAAGCAGGGAAGAAGCCGCAGCCTTCTTCAAGGAAATAAGGTAAGTGGAAAAAAGCTGGACTGGATCTAATAACCATAGGAAAAAAGTGTGGGGAAAAAAAAAGATAGTGGGGAAGAAAAATGCTGTGCAGAGCCTGGATTTAACAAATAGTGGGGCTGGGTAGTGAATTGGGAAAAAAAAGGGGGCAGACTGGATTTAAACGGGGGGAGAGTAAAGTGGGAGAAAAAAAAGCTGGGCAGAGACTGGATATAATATTGGGAGGGGAGTGAAGTGGGGGAAAAAAAGCTGGGCAGCTGGTCAGAGACTGGATCTAATAACCAAAGGGGGGCCCTGCCTATTTTGTCAGTCCCGGGCCCCACAATTTCTGATGGCAGCCCTGTTTGTGATACTAGTGTATAGGCCAGCGGGCCATTCTGCCAGAGGAAGGTAAGTAGGAGTTATCTGTGATACTAGTGTATGGGGACAGCGGGCCATTCCGCAAGAGGAAGGTAAGCAGGAGATATCTGTGATACTAGTGTATGGGGACAGCGGGCCATTCTGCAAAAGGAAGGTAAGCAGGAGATATCTGTGATACTAGTGTATGGGGACAGCGGGCCATTCCGCAAGAGGAAGGTAAGCAGGAGATATCTGTGATACTAGTGTATGGGGACAGCGGGCCATTCTGCAAGAGGAAGGTAAGCAGGAGATATCTGTGATACTAGTGTATGGGGACAGCGGGCCATTCTGCAAGAGGAAGGTAAGCAGGAGATATCTGTGATACTAGTGTATGGGGACAGCGGGCCATTCTGCAAGAGGAAGGTAAGTAGGAGTTATCTGTGATACTAGTGTATGAGGAAAGCGGGCCATTCCGCCAGAGGAAGATAAGCAGGAGATATCTGTGATACTAGTGTATGGGGACAGCGGGCCATTCCGCAAGAGGAAGGTAAGCAGGAGTTATCTGTGATACCAGTGTATGAGGACAGCGGGCCATTCCGCCAGAGGAAGGTAAGCAGGAGTTATCTGTGAGACAAGTGTATGAGGACAGCGGGCCATTCCGCCAGAGGAAGGTAAGCAGGAGATATCTGTGATACTAGTGTATGGGGACAGCGGCCATTCCGCAAGAGGATGGAAAGCAGGAGATATCTGTGATACTAGTGTATGGGGACAGCGGCCATTCCGCCAGAGGAAGGTAAGCAGGAGATATCTGTGATACTAGTGTATGGGGACAGCGGGCCATTCCGCCAGAGGAAGGTAAGCAGGAGATATCTGTGATACTAGTGTATGGGGACAGCGGCCATTCCGCCAGAGGAAGGTAAGCAGGAGATATCTGTGATACTAGTGTATGGGGACAGCGGGCCATTCTGCCAGAGGAAGGTAAGCAGGAGATATCTGTGATACTAGTGTATGGGGCAGCGGGCCATTCCGCAAGAGGAAGGTAAGTAAGAGATACTGTATCTGTGATATCTCCTTCTTTACCTTCTTGATGAACTGCCCCATAACTTAATTTTTACAATTGCAGGTGATAATGTGCATTTTCACCTGCTTTTGTAAAAATTAAGAGATGATGAATAGGCCCCTATATATCAAACCGAAAAGCCTCTAATCACTGAAAACAAATGAGTTTATATATTATTTATTCTTCCTTATCTATCAATGAATTAGCCAATTTTCTCCATGTATTACAAATTACAATTGATATAGATCTCTGCGGTTCATGCTTATCTTGCCAGATATTTTACAATTTATCGTGGTGGGGATAACTATGACAAATAATTGCAAAACTATAATTATTTTCACTGGGATAAGCAGTGATAAAAAATATGAGGTGCTGCTAAACTTTAATTAATTAATGCTTGGGGGACTTTGGCCAAACAGTTTATAGTGTTGGGACTCTAAGCTAAACTGCAGATTTCTGATGGTTTCAACCATTTCCCAAAACTCAAATCCATGCCAAGAAGCAATGGGCTAGAATATAAATTTATAAATTAACTTCTATAAGTCTCTGGGTTTTGTCTTTATCTCAAATAAAAGAAAATGCTCCAACTTCTCCAAGTATCTACTTAAGAATGTTTTTTTTCTGCTGCAATCAATAAACTCAAAACATGTCAGAAAAGGCACAAATATATATACCGTAAGGATGTTACAGATCTTCCTAGGTGTTACAGCATGGCTTCCAAGTAAAAATGTTTAAATGCCAACATATATGACCAATTTTTAGATTGAAAATGATGACTTGTGGGCCTAATTAAGGAATTTACATAAGTTCATTATTTACGTTAAGATGGCCACACATCTAAAGATTATCTGTCCAACCAGCCAACTAGTTGATTGGTTGGAATGAAAATCTGGTAAGGAATACAATCATCAATTTTCTCCCAAACTCTGGGAAATGGACCAAAACTGTTGTTTGAACAAATAGTTTAGCTCAAACATTTAACAAACTTGTCTGAACGACCATTTTCATCTGTTTTCTGGCATTTAGGAGCAAATTGCTGATCATCATTTACTCCCATTCCTTACCAGATTTTCATTCCAACCAATCAACAAGTTGGCTGGTTGGATGTAAGTTGGTCTAGTGTGTGGCAAGCTTAAGTCTCTGATGTTTGTAGATCAGTGCATGCTAAGGAACCATACTCTGCATGTGCAGCTCTGTTTCTGCCAGGGGCGCTGTGAGGGAGGAGGGTTACTAATTACCCGGGCCCGGGCTTGTTGGTGGGGCCCGAGTCCGATGCCACCCCCCCTTGTATCTGTCAACAGTGGGAGACCAGGGAGACAGCAGCAGTTTCCTCTCCTCTGCATGTGGGGGGCAGCGATCACACTGTTGGGACCTGGGCAAGCTGTCTACAGCCCTGGTTTCTGCATTGATGGTTGCCGTGTCCCAGAGCTGCAGCATGATTGACATGCCGACGGTGTTTGAGGGTAGCAGCAGGGAGCATTCTAGAAAACGGGGGGGGGGGGGGGGTGTCTGTCTGTTTTTTAGATGTGCCAAAGCCAGTGGCTGCGTCCTTGGGTCAGCTTTACTGGCTTTGGCAGCGTGATTTTGCCGGATATCCTGAGTATAACTCAGGTTACTCAGATGTTGATGTTCACGCAGTTGATCTGATGCTGCATCTTTGGATGCAGCACTTGATCACAAAAGCCGTCAGCATGCATCTTTTTACTTAAGACGTCTCCTGGAGCTTTTGCATATTTTAGCACAACCCTACGCTGGCTGCAACTGCCGCATTCTCGCGCCTTAATGCACGGGATTAGTGGCATTAAGCGGCTTCTTCCGTGCTAAGTGCCGGGCTTGCTGCAGCTAAACAAGCAGCATCTCATATATGTATATTTGGTCCATACTTGCCTATGCTCCATAATGAATTTCAGGGGGTCCTGTGCAATGCACTCTCCTGAATTCCACCAGTTTCCCTAATAGAGTTGCTGGCAGCTTTATGATGCAGAATTATCAGTACTCTGCATTTTATGCAGTAACAGAATACCAGCTTGCAACGGAGTTCTTATTTAGATGACCCCTCCTTTACTAGCACCTGTTGTAAATGTATCAGATAATTAAAGAAATCCCATTTCAGTATAAAAGCCAAAAGAATATAAATGAAATTCCCCTTGGCGCTGGGAAGAGAGATTCACAACGGTCAGAGTATAATAGAATTGATTATCCAGCAGCTGTTATTAGATGGTTGCCACCATCTACAACTAGAAAAAAACTCAGGAAAGGGAAACACACAACAGCGCTTGGTAATCATCTATAGATATTACTCCCAAGTGGAAAAATAAAATGTAAATAAAAATAGTAACCACAAATATGTATAGAAAAAAATCAATCACAATTTAATACACATAGACAAATACATCTAAAAAGATACATATAAAATTATATAATCAGACAGTGGTGCCAATAGGTTATACCGTGGTGCAAATAATGTACCTATATAAAAAATCTGATGTTTGCACAGGAAAGATGTTAATCCTGAAATGTGCAACTTTGTAGACTCCTGAATTCTTCTAATCAATTGTGGCTTAATTTCTAAGGGCTCAAATAAAAACAGCACTTGTTGCAATCCTGGATAGAAAGCCTGTGGAGATCTGGCAATTATTGCAATCTCAGATGTCAAAATTGTGCGCTTGTCAGCTAATATGCTGCCCACTAAATAGTGTTAAAGAGTGTATGGAAGGCAAGGAAGAGTCACATATAAACCAGAAGTGCTGGTTGGGTTACACTCACCCGCTGATCCGTCCTGTCAGGGGCACCTGGTGACAGCTGCCCTTGTATAGTTATAGTAGACTCGGAGGTAGGGATGGACATCGGAAGCCCTCCATCATATGATGGCAGTGCTTCCACCATTGAATCTTTCGATGCGATGGTAACTAACCATCGCATCAAAAGCATTTAATGGTGAAAACTATTCATATGAACAGTAAAGGGGCGGGGTTAGGGGAGGGGCTCAGACACAAAGTAAAAATTAATAAAAACCCAGGCAAGGCAGGCAGAGCTGATATAGGATGAGGAGGAGAATGGGAAACACTGTCATGCTGCTGCAGAGAAATCACTCTCCATCTCTGCTGTGAAAGCGTTGTTAGCTGTCACTCTGTGTGTGTCTGTGACTGACTGCTGCTGCAGGGCCTGGGCTGCACACTGACTGACTCTCACTGTCTCAGAGAGCCAATCAGAGCTAGCAGAGAGGGGTGGGAAAGGCCAGGTCTGAGGCAGTGAGAGACAGCCTCCAACGATCCCAGAAGCATGAGCCAGAAATGTTATCAGAGGCAGAGACACAGCACACAGCAGCCAGGGGAGGCAGAGCTTTTAGATTTTAAAGAAAATAAAGCCACCATTGAAACACCATTGAATGATTACCATTTGATGTCAGCAAACATCGGAATGCTGCCATCGAATGGTTAAAACATCAACATCGAAAGAAAAACATCGATGGTCAGCAGACATCGACCATCGATGTCCATCCTTACTCGGAGGTTCACAGCAGCTATGTGCAAGCAGTGTCTGGGCGGCAGCTGCACGTGATTCACACCGGCCGGTTGTGTTCACTGCAAGCCGACCTGCCGCATGAAAGGCCAGGATAAAGCTAGAGAAAGGTCAATGGTAAAGAGAGGGTCACTCTCGGCAGCGGGGGTGTGTCTGTCCTCCACGTGTAGCTGAGAACCGCTTCCAAAGTACAACAGCTGTGTGGTAATGGAGCTCAAGGGTCACGACCAGGAGCTAACATTGTCACAGGGTACCACTGGACTTCTTAGGATATTTGTGGTTACTATTTTTATTTACATTTTATTTTTCCACTTGGGAGTAATATCTATAGTTGATTACCAAGCGCTGTTGTGTGTTCCCCTTTCCTCAGTATAAAAGCCAACTGGTGTCAGAACATCATACAAGAAGCCTCTCGGAAAAACCGACAAGAATCGTGCCGGATATTTTTATACTGTAAATGATTTAACATTTATGCATTATCTGAAGCTCACAGTCAGCAAATATTCATATTCACCTTTACTGCCCCTCATATTTCAATTTATACAAGCACTCCCAAGGTCAGAGAGGACAGGCTGCACGAAAAGTACTTTCTTTGTTGAAGCAGTAACTGCAGCATACGGAGATTCACGCATGAAACTTTACCTGAGATGAAAGTGTCTGATAACACAACAGTCAAGGTAAAAAGCTCTACAGTAATTACAAGCCAGATATTCTCTCACTGAGCTATAAGAAACATTTATATGGAGACACAACTTCCAGTCATCGATTACTGTTCATTTTATATTAATAAATCAGCAAACGGAGGTTGAGAAGTCGCATTGGACCAAGCAAGTCCTTGGGCATTCTCTTGACCACTACTGCCCTTTTTCACTCAATAGCAAGACAACTTCTATAACGGCACATGCAACGTCCATACTTAAGCACAGTACCAGGACAAGGAGCTTGGTACCGACAGTAAAAATGGCAAAGACATGCCCAGTCATCTAGACCTACACTCATAACCTTGCATGGTACAAAGATTGCATGGTACAATGCTGTGGGGCTAAAATTGTTTCATATTGTTTGAGATGAAGGCCTTAAATTGATATAACAGTCTATGGGAAAACATAGAGTTCTTCTTTATAATGATAGGCAGCTACAAGCCTTGAGCTACAACCTACCTCATGGTACATAGGAGTATGACAGGCAGCACTTTGCATGCGCAGTGCATTTGCTAGTAATACTTTCAGCTCCTGTCAGATATAAACACCGGGCATGTTTCTTTAAGGCATATGAAGTACACCAGGTGGCAGAGAGGAGGAGGAGAGTGGGTACTAATTACAGCCCCCCCCTCCCCCCCGCACAGCAGGCAGAGGGAATGGCTATTCAAATCCTGATGTCGGAAACCCGAATGCTGAAGATACCGACGGGTGGTAAGTATACTATCCCTATCCCTCTCCACACAGTAACACGCCGGGGCTGGGATGTACACTCGTACTACCCGGTGGCGGTGTGTGTGTTTCAGCAGCCAATGAGAGTCAGACAAACTCTCTATGGCTGCTGCGCCCACTGCCAGAGCCGGGCTGGAGTTCATGAGCTCCTTCCAGCTCCCGCAGTAAGAGATGTCACGACGCACGTCTCTCCCATAGTACCGAGCGAGAGGATGGAAGAGGGAAGCGGATGGTGGCGGGCGCGGAAGGAGCAGGGATTCAGGAAAGTGTTTTGTGTGTGCATGTTTGTTGTGTTATATATGTAAGGGGCACTACTGGCCAGGAGCACTGTATAGCGGCACTGTATCACTACTGGGGGCACTGCATAGTAGGGACCACTATTGGGGGCACTGCATAGGGGGGACCACTACTGGGGGCACTGTAAAAGGGGCACTACATAGGGGGGACCACTACTGGGGTACTGTATTAGGGGCACTACTGGGGGCATGGTATAAGGGGCACTACTGGGGGCACTGCATAAGGGGGACTCTATAATGGGCACTGCATAGGGGGGACCACTCCCAGGGGCACTGGATAAGGGAGACCACCACTGGGTTCACTGCATAGGGGGGAACACTACTGGGGGCACTGTATAATGGCCACTGCATAGGGGAGACACTACTGGGGGCCTGCATAAGAGGGACCACTACTGGGGGCACTGTATAAGGGGCACTGCATAGGGGGACTGTATAAGGGGCACTACTGGGGACACTGCATGGGGGCACTGTATAAGGAGCACTAATGGGGGCACTGTATAAGGGCCACCACTGGGGGCACTGCATAAGGGGGACCACTATTGGGGGCACTGTATATAGGGCACTTCTGGAGACACTGCATAAGGGGCACCACTGGGGGCACTGTGTAAAGGGAACCACTACTGGGGGCACTGTATAAAGAGCACTACTGGAGGCACTACTGGGGGCACTGTATAAGAGCACTACTGGAGGCACTGTATAAAGGGCACTACTGGGGGCACTGTATAAGGGTGCACTACTGAGGGCACTGTAGAAGGGGCACTACTACATGGGACACTGCTACTGGGGACATTGCATAAGGGGCACTACTACAGTGGGCAATGCAAGATGGGCACTACTTCTGGGGGCATTAAGGTGCATATGGAATGGAAAGGAATGTTCCCAGAGTGATGAGAAATGGGGGAGGGGTGTCATGTTGATACACCCCTATGTTTTGGGGCACTGTATAAGGGGCACTACTGGGGACACTGCATAGGGGGAACCACTACTGGGGGCACTGTATAAGGGGGACTGTATAAGGGGCACTGCATAGGGGGACCACCACTGGGGGAACTGTATAAGGAGCACTGCATAAGGGGAACTGCCACTGGGGGCACTGCATAGGGGGGGAACACTACTAGGGGCACTGTATAAGGGGCACTGCAAACGGGGGACACTACTGGGGGCCTGCATAATAGAGACCACTACTGGGAGCAATGCATAGACTGTATAAGGGGCACTACTGGGGACACTGCATAGGGGGGACTGTATAAGGGGCACTACTGGGGACACTGCATGGGGGGCACTGTATAAGGGGCAAAACTGGGGTCACTGTAAAAGGGTGCACTACTGGGGACACTGTCTAAGGGACAACACTACATGGGACACTGCTACGGATTCAGTATGAAGTCAAATATGTTTGCTCAAATCTCAATTGTTAGAAAAAGAGAGATATTATGCGGATGTTGATAATGAGTTAACATTACTATATACAGATATTAATGAATTCAAAGATAAAGCAGCAGCCAATAAAGCTTTAATTGCGGATTTAAAGAATAATTTAAGCACCAAAACCCAAATGATAACAAATATGCTCAAAACTATAAATGATTTATCGACTATGGTGTCTAGGAAACAAGTCTGTGTAACTGAGGATAGAGGTGGTGAGATGGGAAGCATGGGATATACTATGCCCATACTTACCCCTGCGGGTGTAACACCCCCAGTGGGTGACCCCAGGTACCCTGTAGTACGTACATTAAATTATTCCCCATCACCCATTGGGAGTGGATCTAATGCTCATGCACACGTTGATGACCCTGTTTTTGGACTCAGAAATGGATGGCAAACGGTACAGTCTGCTCCTATTCTCCAAACAGGTCACAGTAACGGAACTGGATTACACTCCCTATAGAAATTATAGCATGGAGAAGACGCAATTCCTGTTAAAAATTTGTAAGGAAATCCCAAAGTACGACCCCAGCATAGACCCCTTTACCTTTATTTTTGAGGGACACTGTGAAACATTTAACGTTGCCCCAGAATATCGCATGGAGTTGTTTAAATTATGGTTACCCACTCACCTTAACCAGAGGTATGCCACAACTGGGAAGACTACTCCCAAAAATGGTATATTTCATGATAAAGAAGAGAGACTTTCTGCTCTCATGAAATTAAAATTCACAGCACATCGATATTGAAGGTATTTTAAGAAAGCACTGGTCACTTTTAACCAGGGATCCGATTATAGGACAACATATCCCCAAAAAAACAATATGTATTTATCGGAAAGCCTCTAGTTTGAGGAACCATTTGGTCTCAAGTGCACATATTATACCGCCAAAGACCATAGGAAGAATAACATCTAAAGGGTTTTATAAATGTGGTTTATGCATGGGATGTAAAAGCATTGAGAATAAAAGCATTATGAAAATTGAAAATATCTCTATTAATCACATAACACCACACCATATAGAAGAATGTATTATGTGTAATAGTTATAATATAATTTACGCCATAGAATGTAAATGCGGTAAATTTTACATTGGGAGAACAACTAGACAGCTGAAAACAAGGATAAGCGAACACCTAAGAAATATTAGAAGAGGTGTCGAGACCCATTCACTGTCCGCCCACTTCAAGAAGGAACATGGGTGCTCAGTGGAGGGAATAAGGAATTTCTATGGCATTAAACAAGTCAAAAATTATATTAGACATAAGGATATAAATAGTGATATAGCCAGAACAGAAATTATATATATTTATCATTTTAATACCCTTTCCCTGGGGCACTTAATCTCGATTTTGAGATCAAGTGGTTTTTATAATTGGTTTTATACAAAGTATTTTATAGTATGTATTTTATATCATTTTGTTTGAACCCTTATATATTTGTGATGCTTGTATTTTAAGTATGACCCGGAGTTTTTATTTATCCATTTAGAATCTTGTGTTTATTATGACGGACTTTTGGAATTCTTAAAGATGGCTGTCTATCACTTCCTGTTTGAGGAAGACGATTTAAGAGACACAGTATTTGCAAACGGAACCTGTCTGAATGGGACACAGGGAGGAATAGAAGATGCGGTACTTCCGGATCACCACGTGGCCGAGGATACCCGCATCACTTCTGGTGACGCGGAGATGTGGACGAAGCCAGATGATGTCACTTCCGGGTGACGTAACAGGATGTTCGCGGCATAATTGGATGTCAGGACCATGGATGGGGAGAACTTTTACATGGGACATTATGGAGATATGTTTTAGATATACAGACTTTAGGGTTTTGTAGATTCGATGATTGGCTATGAGCTAATTGGTTAGGGTATTTATTGTTAATTTAATAGGATGTCCACCATGCACCTTGAAAAAGATCCTAGCAGAGGATTAAACGCGTTGGTGGAGGACATTTTCTTGGACCAAACTGAATTAAGGGAGGATTGTGGGTCGCTGTGTATCAGGATCCTTTATTTACCATCTATCACAGATCCTCTCCTCCTTTTTTCGGGTAGGGTCCTCTGAAGTATTTGTTGTATATTTGATGTATTTGGAATAAACAGTTTTTTTTTACTACAAACCTATCTCCTTTCCATTGTGGGGGAAACTCTCCACGGTGGAGCACACCCATTTGAATTAAGGAGAGAAAAGTTTTGAATACAAGTACCTGTTACATGCTTTATTTCATCAATCAATCCGTGAGTTGAATGGTGTGGGGGCAACCCCGTTACTCATCTATGGTGATGGAATAATCTGAACACGTAAGGTGCATACACACACACCGATTTTTTAACGATTATCGTTAAACGATAATCTTTTGAAAAAATCATTCACTTTCTGAGTCAAACGATGAACGATTATTGTTCATGCGCGTTCACGTTTGTAGTTTGTAGTTCAGTCAGACTTGTCAACTCAACGATTTTCATTAAGTTAATATGCAAAAATCGTTTGTAGTTCATAAAAATCGTTCATTACATTTAAATGAACATAGTAAATGAACAACTTTAGTAAACGATTTTAGTTCATTTTTCAAGGTAGAAAATCCTTTACTAAAATCGTTCATTAACTCAATCGTTGTGTGTGTATGCAGCTTGAGAGTTAAACTTCCTCTATATGCACATAATTAATTTTCAAAGTGTGAGTTATATGGAAGGGGATCACTCCAGGACCTTATTTTGAACTCTAGAACTACATGGTTCATATAAAACACATGTAAAACATTGTTAAACTGGATTACACTATTTTGTGCTTTTTTCATGTATGAACTCGGGTCCAAGGGTGAACTGAGAAGACACATATATTAGGGAAGTATACCCCTTTTCTTCAACAAGCACCAATGCACTTTATTGTGTTGCATATGTTTAGTTGATTTAAGGTTTTTGGTGAAACCTTAAATTTTTGGTGTGTTTAGGCTGCAGGGTTGGTGCGCACTGAGAGAATATTAAATTTCTTATCCACTTCTACAGGAATTGTTAGGCCTCCTTTTTCATGCAGGGCTCAAATTGAGTCCTCATAAGGCAAACCTGGCTAGGTCAGAGGTCATATTCCTAGGGGGTTAAGATTTCTCATGGAACAAAAGGTATAATGGTTGCCCATATTGTAGCAATGGTCAAGTTTCCTAGGCCTGGCACTCTACAAGACTTACGCACGTTCTTGGGGGTTGCAAACTTCATGAGGGAGTTCATAGAGGATTTTGCAACAAAAGCTAAGCCCCTTTATGAACTGCTAAGAGGTGAGGAACTTTCATTGAAAGACTGATCAGAAACACAGGAAGTGGCATTTTCTACTCTGAAAAGAGATCTTTCCTGTGCCCCAGTGCTAGCCAATCCACACCCAGAAGGTGAAATGGCCATTCAGGCCCATGCTGGCCCAAAGTCTATATCAGCGGTCCTGCTACAAGTAGGATCTGTGAGTAGACCATTAGGATATTTCTCAAGACTCCTTTCACCTGGTGAAAGAGGTTTTGATGAGAGTGCAAAGCAACTTGCAGCCATTCATTATGCTGTCAAAGTGACTGAGCATATTGTAGGGTTCAGGCAGCTCAATGTGCAAACACCACACTCTCCATTTTTATTTGATTTTTACTTTATTTTTGGCCCCCTCCCCCTCTTTCTTTCTTTTTCTTTTTCTCTAGTTTCTATGTGCACCAGTCATTTAACATTTATTATTCTAAATATGGTTTTATGATCTATATATGATGTTATTTATGTACTCCCGGGAGCAACTGATTATTAATACATGTTTATTAAATACTGTTTAAATCAATTTCTGGTTTGACATTCTGCTCATGTTGTTATAGCGCCTTTGCAGTATATTCCTGTTTTACACTCTCCATTAACCCTCCTACTCTGGGACACGCTTCCTGGAGTCTCTCAACAGAGGTTTGGGAGGTGGATAATGGACCTCAGTGGATGGAATATCAAAATCTGTCACAAGACTAAGTATGTCCTTTCCCATTTGTTAAACACAACTGGAACAGAGCATGATTGTTCAGGTAACACCTTCCTTTACAACACCATGCTTTAGACTGGTAGTGCACCCTGATGACAGAATCATCTTTGTTGATGGGTCACGCTTTCACCTGGATGGGTCATATGTGACAGGATATGCGGTCTTGGATGAGACCACAGGAACTCAGAGTCTGGTTAGACTCCCAGGTCACCTGTCAGCCTAACGTGCTGAATTGGAGGCAGTGAAGGAAGCACTCTTCCTCTATCCCCCCAGAGAGACGTACTATATATAGTGACAGCTCATATTTAGTGCGGTGTCTCCCATTACATCTTGAGACTTGGCAAAAATGTGGATTCGTGGACAGCCAGAATAAACCTCTGGTGCATGTTTCAAAGGAATTTTGGGAATGGGGTAAGACCCATCCTGATGATACAGCTATCATCAAAGTGCCTGCACACCAAAAAGGGAGCGATCCTCTAATCTTGGGTAACAGCAGATGAAGCGGCAAAAATGGCAGCAATATCTGGGATCTTTCTGGATCCGGATGCAAACTTTGCCCTCAGTCCAAGTAGCAGTATGTAGAAAAGTCCTTGAAGAAGGACTGGTGTCATTTGAAGAGGAACAGGCAAAAGACTCTGTTTTTATGACTCACAGAATTTCACCACAAGATCTCTGGTCTATCAGATAAGGTATACTGTACCACTCACTAGGAGAAGGACTAGAACCTCTCCCTGCAGTACCCTCACATCTTCAAGTGGAACTGACAAGGCTCAATCATCAACTCCTTGGACATCCTGCCTGGATAAACTTTTCTCTCTTTTAAAGAGCAAATTATACTGGTCAGGAATGTTCAAAACAGTAGAAAATGTCACCAAACAGTGTTTGGTGTGTGCCCAAATCAACCCTCGGGCACCAGCTCTTAAGCCAGTGTTACAGCGTGTGCCTCCTGCAGAGGGGCCCTGGTCAACCTTACAAATAGACTTCATAGGACCACTACCAGCTGGCAGCCTTAATTGTTCCTTTGCTTTGGTAGTAGTTGACATGTTCTCAAAGTGGGTAGAAGCCATTCCTACAACGAATGACTCAGCGGCCACTACAGCACGGGTTCTATGGGAACAGATTTTGTCACGCTGAGGTATCCTTAGGATCATAGAATCTGATCGAGGGACCCATTTCACTGGCAAGGTCACGAAAGCCCTCTGTGAACTTCTGGACATAAAGCAGCGCTTCCATGTTTCTTATCATCCCCAATCGGCAAGGATTGTGGAACGAATGAATTGGACCATCAAGGTCCGGTTAGCCAAGACACTGTTACCGAAGGGCTCTTCTTGGGTAACAGCCTTACCCTCAATACTCATGGTTATTAGGGCTACGGAAGCAACCACCACAGGGATCACTCTGTTTGAGCTCATGACAGGTCGCAAAATGCCACTTTGTTTCCCTAATGAGCCACTATTGTCAAATCCCATTAAAGATGCTGTCACGAGAGATATGTTCCTGCAACAGGTGCAAGATAATCTCAATGAAGTTTTGCCTTATACAGCTATGAAACCCTATCTACATAGGGAGACACCTATGCCCTCTGTAGGTGATTTAGTAATAGTTAAAGTTTTCCGTAAAACAGGTCCTTGGGATGCAAACTGGGAAGGGCCATATCAAGTTCTTGAAGTCGTGGGTGATACTATGTTAAAAGTACAAAGACCTAAACAACTAAAAAAGAATCTCAAAAGAGGTGCAAGGTATTCTGGGTACATATCGATCAGGTAAAAACCACATGTGCTGTTTCCACTCAATAGAGTTAACACACCTTATTGAAAAAAAACAAGGAAACATTTTATTGACTATTTTGTATATAATAATTTGTAAATAAGTTTTGAAAAAAAAATCTGTATAATCATATTTTTTTGTTTTTTTCTCTCCTACAAGCCAATGAGAGCAGGTTGTTTAAAAATGCTCTAATATTTAAAAAGGTTCCACAGGATGATTAATTGATTGGGTACACCTAGTTTGTGTGTTTGGAAATGAATAGGAAGAAGTTACATATTGACATACCTGCATTATGTATACTAACATACTATACTATATTACTACTATTTTCGCAGTACATCGAAAAGTAGGCTAAAGAAGATCAAAGAGCCCAAGACTTCTCTGATTCTCCTCAACAATTAATACACAGATTGTTGTCTGGAGAAAAGTGGGGGTGTTATATGGGTATTTGAAGGATGAAAATTATTTGAAATAAGAAAAGCAAAGGCATTGTAAGAACTTTAATGCCACCTAGTGGAGGAAACAATGTAAAGTTCAGTCTGTAACACTCGTCAAGACTAATGATGTGTGATTATCATAAGTGGGTGGGGAGGGACAGCTAATGCTCGAAGAATCTGTTTTTCATCCACATAGGGAAATCAAGTCAACAACAGGATATCTGAAGACTACAGGCAGATCGGATGGAAAACAAGACGTCAGATATGGTAGGAAAGGTGGAGACATTCAAAAGTACTGATATCTCTTAATTTCTTATTTAGATGCTGATGAGGCCCAGCTGTAGACAGACAATATTTCTGGCAGATGACTGCATAGACCCTAAGATGATCGGATGGACCACAGATCAGATGGACCGGAACACAGATGATCCAAACCAGATGTCCAAAGATGACTACACCCCAGAAGTGCCCCTCACCTCATTTGGTGAAGATGACATCAAAGAAACAACTAGAGACTTTTAGTTTGAAATGTTGATGAACATTAGGAAAGGTCTACTGCTTACATAGGAAGAATTTTTTTGTCCTTGCATAATTGCAAAAAACACGTTTTTTTTCCATCTACCTATGTCGTAGGAGAGAAACGCTGCTTCTCAAACCTTTCATTACTTTTTACTCTGAACTGTAAAAAGTACATTGTCATAATTCACCTTCTTTGATCATATTTTCATATAAACACTAAAATGGTGACATAATATGCATATGTCAGTTTACCTGTTGAGAACAGGCAACTGCCATCAGGGGGACTTGTTATAGGAAAATTCCCCAAAGATGTCTCCTGTCTTGAAACTTCTCTCCCCCCTCCTTTGTCTGCTCTGCTAACTGTGGAACCAGTAAACACCAGTTCTCACACACACACACTTGATCAAAGAATAGAGATTGCTCCCCCGTTTCCTGGGTCAAGTTACAGCCAGAGTCTTATAAGTGAATGAACAAAGACTGTGAGCACACATGTGCTCAGACTGCTGGAAGAGAAGGTCCTAAGCCAGGCCTGTGATCTCCAAGAACATAAGTATCAATCATATTGTATTGTTTTTGTGTGTAATTGAATATATGTTTTGTAGTTAATTGTAGCAGGGTTATGTATGTACTGTGTAATCCTACTTTGATAAATTAATATTATACATAGAACTCTATGGTTGTTTTATGTTACTTCATGTGGTGATAGGATGTATAAAGCAAAGAACAGTATCAGGAATTATAAGGGAAAAGTATCCCCTAACATGGGTTTATTTACAAAAGTCCTATTGTATCAATCATTATGAATCAATGATAATGCAGAGAAACTGAATGTACTAATCCAGTCAGTGGAAACCCCCTAACGGCTGCATCCCATGAAATAATGATATTAAGGTATATCTGCAAGTTCATGCTGTATGCAGGTATTATATGTCTGTTGCAAATGTAGATTTTTTATTTTTTTTAACCCTGCATTGATTATTGTTTTGTCCTAGAGGAATCCCTATGTAACCATATGTTATGTTTAACATTTCTGTTACTTTGTTCTGAGGAACATCTAAGGATTAACGTTAACTAAAATGTGTTTCACTGCTATTAAAAGGTATTTGAAGTTGTAAAGCCCAATGGTTTGCCTGTTTTATTTAATGATAAAAGAGGGGATTGTAAAACACAGACTTTTCAAACTAACTTGAGTGAAGTCAGCTGGATTCTCCGGCAAACAAGAAAATGGGACAAAATGAAAATGTGATATTTTCTTTACTTCCTCCGGATGGCAGCGGAAAAATTGACAATAATAATTCTCCTGTTATCAATGAGGAGTACAAAAATTTCGATAAAATGTCTGTCTGCAGTTTCATTTTAATATTATGTATGCACTTTTCGCTTGCTATGATTATTTACCTTAATTTGTAGTATCCCCTCAGGCACCATCTGGAGTTTGTGTCAGGTTTGTGGGCATTATGTAAGCCGATGGAAACCTGACATCACAGCCTGCTAATAAGGAAGGAATCTAGGGCTATTTGCGAGCGCTCGCACTGAATCATGGCGGATTTAAAAAAAATAAATCCGCCTCTAGGCCGCTCACATAGCTGCCCGGAAATGGTCGTGATTATTGTGACCATCGGGCTTGCGATGAGACCCTTGTGGTAGGGTCTCGGCTCCCGCAAGCCCGAGTGAACTTCCTGCTCTAATAAAGCAGGAAGTTCACTACTGACATCACGAATGATGTCAGTAGGGCCGCCCACAAATGGCAGGCGTTCCTTCAGGAATGCCTCTGTTTGTCCAGCCACCCTCCCTCCCCGCCTACAAAATGGGGCGAGCTGTTGATCAACATCGACAGCCGCCCCGTTTTGTGTGTGCACTGGCCGACCATCGCAAGCGGGTATGAATCAGGCCCTTAAGCTGAAAATGCAATTTGAAAGTAATTGCCATTTCTAAGCTCACCTTCTTTTCTGCCATCTGCCTTACTGTCTGGAAATGTGATAGTTGGATACACGGCATACTTACCTACTTTTATTATCTGCTCCCCGGGAGATGCCCAAAGAGCAGACACAGGTGGCCGCTTCAGGGGGTGGGGCGGGATTCCTAAGTCATTAGGCCCTGCCCCGTCACGGCAAACTGCGTTTGGTATTTTGTGTCATTTACTCCCCCCTTCCATCACGGAGCCGCGATTCATGGCAATTATCTCCCCATCCTGCTCATTTCACTAAGAAGTGGGCGGGATGCGGAAGATCCGAATACTTTTCTGGGGGTGCTGAGGGCTTCCCGAAAATTCTGGAGCCTCCCTACACTTCTGTGGGAGTAAGTAAGTATGATACATGGATGGACAGACATACACTCCAACAAAACGCCATCACTTCACCTGATTCATACATTACTATAATATAAACACACACAACATTCCTGAGCCAACTGGTAAATAGATTGTACCGTACAAATGTCCCAATTTCAGCTGTACAGTCCTGATTAGGTATGTAACATAATGCTGGGGTTACTCCGTGCTCACTGCGGGTTGGCAGCAGAAAACCTATATAAAGAGGAAATCCCCAGCTCCTCTTAATCGAATATAAATAAACCAAGAAGTCTAGGTCTGCGCCTGTATGAATCTACATGTGCTGGTAACAGTAGTTTTCATAGATATTAACACCACTGTTACATACCTCCCAACTGTCCTGCTATTTCTGGGACTGTCCGGCTGTCCCACCTGCGGGCCGCAGTGTCCCGCGGTGGGGGGGAAGTTGGGGAGAGCACACACCACTGCTCTGCATAGCAGAGCAGCGGGTGTGCTGTAGGTGAACAGATGCCGTGCGCATGCGCACGGCATCTGTTCACCTGTGTAGTGAGAGCCTGGAGACTGCCCAGCATCTCGGAGAGTGCTGGGCACGCCCAGGGCCGGCCCTAGCTCAAATTGTTTGGTAAGCGAGTATATTTTTTGGTGCCCCCCTGTGCAGTACCCCTTTTACAGTGCCACTGGTAGTGGTCCCCCCTGTGCAGTGCTCCTTGTGCCCCCAGTAGTATTCCCCTTATATAATGCCCCCAGTAGTAGTCCCCCTATGCAGTGACCCCAGTAGTGGTACCCCTATGCAGTGCCCCCGGTAGTGGTCTCCCCTGTGCAGTGCCCCTTGTGCCCCCAGTAGTATTCCCCTTATATAGTGCCTCCAGTAGTAGTCCCCATATGCAGTGCCCCCAGTAGTGGTACCCACTATGCAGTGCCCCTTTTACAGTGCCCCCGGTAGTGGTCCCCCCTGTGCAATGCCCCTTGTGCCCCCAGTAGTATTCCCCTTATATAGTGCCCCCAGTAGTAGTCCCCCTATGCAGTGCCCCTTTTACAGTGCCCCCGGTAGTGGTCCCCCCTGTGCAGTGCCCCCTTGTGCCCCCAGTAGTATTCCCCTTATATAGTTCCCCAGTAGTACTCCCCCCCATGCAGTGCCCCCAGTAGTGGTACCCCCTATGCAGTGCCCTTTATATAGTGCCCCCAGTAGTGGTCCCCCCCATTGTAGTGCCCCTAGTAGTGGTCCCCCCCATTGTAGTGCCCCTAGTAGTAGTCCCCCCTCTTGTAGTGCCCCCAGTAGTAATCCCCCCCTTGTAGTGCCACCAGTAGTAATCCCCCCCCTTGTAGTGCCCCCAGTAGTAATCCCCCCCTTGTAGTGCCCCCAGTAGTATTCCCCCCCTGTAGTGCCCCCAGTAGTATTCCCCCCCTGTAGTGCCCCCAGTAGTAATCTCCCCTTGTAGTGCCCCCAGTAGTAGCCCCCACTGTAGTGCTCCCAGTAGTAGCACCCCCATGTAGTGCCCCCAGGTAGTAGTCCCCCCTTGTGGTGCCCCCAGTAGTAGCCCCACCTTGTGGTGCCCCCTGTAGTAATTCACCTCCCCCCCGCAGTAGAGACGTAATAAAAAAAAACAAAACACTTACCTGAAACCCGCTCCTGGTCCCGCCACCGCTATCAGCTCCTCCGTCCGCCGCTTTGCATTATGGGAGTGATGTCACGTCATGACGTCACTCCCATTACCCACTGCGGGAGCCGGAAGATGTCTCTGAATCAGGGCCGGTCTTTTTGTTTAAAACAACGGCCTCCTGGCCGCTCGCATATCTGTGGGTGACCACCCACAGCTATAGCGAGTGGCCAGGAAGATGGTCGCGATGGTTAAGACCATCGCGACCATCGGGCTTGTGACGAGACCCTTGTGGTAGGGTCTTGTTGCCGCAAGCCCTGGAGTGCTTTCGGCTCAAACAGAGCCGAAAGCACTCCCACTGACATCACTTGTGATGTCAGTGGGGCCGGCCCCAGATGGTAGGCGTTCCCATGGGAACGCCTCCGTCTGGGCAGCCACGCCCCGGAACAACCACCAAAAGGGGAGTGCTGTCACGCAACATCGACAGCACGCCCCCTTTGGTACGAGACCCGGAGCGACGGTTTGCCCGTCGCTATCCGGGTCTTGCGCAAGCGCACGACGGAGCCGGCTCCGTCGTGCGCATGCGCACTGGGCCACCATCAACCCGCTTAGCGCTGAACGCTCTCGAGCAGGTCTGAATCAGGCCCTCCGTCCAGTCAGCGCTACACACGCAGTGCAGCTGTGTTACAGAGACACAGTCTGCCTGCGGCCCGCATGGTACGCAGCTGAGGTGCCCTTCACTATATGGCACCTTACGCAGCTGCGTACCATGTGTAACAGGAGAACCGGCCGTGGGCACGCCCCCTATAATGACACAAACGGGGGTTGCCATTTCCGGGAAGCCACGTCCATTCTAGCGAAGCCCCACCCCCTTTTTGGGTATGCGCGCCAGAGGCGCGCAAAGTGTCCCTCTTCAAGGGATGAAAAAGTTGGGAGGTATGCTGTTACCAGCACATGTAGATTCATGCAGGCGCAGACTTCCTGATTAGGTATGTCCCTAAGTCATACCTCCCAACATGACCCTCTCCAGGAGGGACACAATGCTTTGGTCCTGGACTTCCCTGGTAATTTATGATTGGTGGCGGCTCCAGGGGTGGGGCTGTAGTACATTCCAAAATTCAAATAGGGGAGTCACACCAACTGCCAGTGAGTCCCAGCCAGTGATGTTTGGCAGTGTGTGAAATGACAGTTGGTGTGGCTCCCCTATTTGAATTTTGAACTGTGCCGAAGCCCCACCGCTTACCAGGGAAGTCCAGGACCAGAGCATTGTGTCCCTCCTGGAAAGGGTAATGTTGGGAGGTATGCCCTAAGTGCACCAGGTGTCTCCTGTGCGTGCAACAATTCAAGGTTATTTTTGGGACAGAGGGGTCAGAGGTAGCCTTTAGTGATACCTCACAGGGAATAAGGGGTCTATTTACTAAGCTGTGTTAGGAGATAAAGTGAGCGGTGATAAAGTACCAGCCAATCAGCTCCTAACTGCCATTTTTCAAACACAGCCTGTGACATGGCAGTTAGGAGCTGATTGGCTGGTGCCTTATCACCGTTCACTTTATCTCCTAACACAGCTTAGTAAATAGACCCCTTAATAAACTACCCTTCTCTAGCTGAATGTTGCAGACTGCAAAGCAGCACTGAAGCAGGGCGATTTTCCATCCTGTGCTGGCCCCTCCCTGAAACATGTGATGTCATTATATAATACTGAAGGGACAGGGCCAACATCACCAGACTGCAGCGTGTGTGCCCGGAGAGTCCTTTGGGCACTCCGGGTGGCTCTGCAGAAGGTCTACTGGCTGCAGTGTGCCGTTCCAGGCACTCTACAAGCCAAATGCAGGTGCCATGGGGCAGTGGCATTGCTGACCCTGGGCTCTGTGCACTGGGCAGTAACACCACTCACACACCTCTTAGTTACAGCCATTCACCACAGCAGCCAGCTTGTGGCTGGACAAGGTGATATTATTAAGCAGCAGCTGTCATTGCTTGGAGGTACCAGCAGAGATTGCCATAGAGACCTGCTTGATATTACTGATGGTGTTGTCTTGTACCCTATTGCTGAGAGGGGTGAATTGTCGGCCATCTTGAGAAGAGTACGATGTAAGAAGCAGAAATTAACAGTTACAAGATAGAGAGACCGTCTGAGGGGAACAAATAAAGCAGTGAGCAGAGGGCCTGATTAATTTTGGATCGCTATTGCGATCTCGGCAGCGATTAAGCACACAGATCCACTGCAAAAATATGCTAATGTTTGCAATCACAATGCCGTCGCAGACCAACATAAAGACACCCACTTCCCCTTTCTCACATCCGTAATACTTTGCAAGTCTGCGAAAACATCGATACCAGAACAGTAACATCGGAGACTCGTACACAACTACACAAGGGGCCTGATTCAGAGCCACTCGCTAGCGGCAGTACGCTCGTTCCGAGCGATGTTCGCACATCTGCGCATGCGTACGGTTTTTAGTACGCATGCGCGAACCAGTCAGTGCGGGCGAAAATCGTTTGTACGCAATATAGCGAGTGCCTGCTATTTTGAGTGACAGAATGAGGCGTATGTGGGTGGTAACAGGGGAAGGAGCTTGAAAACGGGGAGTGGAGATCAGAACGCAGGCGTGCTTAAAGGTCAAAACGGCCGTTTTATGGGTGTGCATAATTAATACAGCAGCGTCATTGACCACGTCACTTGGTTTTTTTTAACTCAGAACTGCTCGCAAAATAGCGGTTGAAAAAACCAACCACAAGAATAGCGAGCAGTTCATATCCTGTTCGATGTACTCGATTAATCTAATAAATAGCGGACATGACGTATGGTGCGAGCGGCCAGGGGACGTTTTTAACAAATAAACGAGCGTATGTTTTGCTCGCTCGTTCAGACTTAGAGGTGTGAACAGACTGCAATGTGCGAACGGATCATTTGAATAGCCACCCCTTGTTTTTGAACGAACGACCGCTAATAGCGAACGGCTCTGAATGAGGGCCAAGGTCAGACCTTACTCAGAAATTACTAACCTTCCTGTACGCAGTGAGAGCTCAAGCTGCGTATGCCAACACAGTGGCTAATTTATGGACGCCCCTGTAACAGCATTCAAACGCACTGACATACCTGTGTTTTGCCAACCGCCCCCACCAACACCCCCAAACGCTTACTTCCTGTCAATCACTCTGCAATAGGTCTGCGTGGTCTCTGCGATCGCAATACGATCGCTGTGAGACCTATGCTCACTGTGATGCACACGCATGCGCAGTATGCAACAATCGGCTGCCTGCGTTCGTAATCACAATAGCGATCCGTAATGAACCAGGCTCAGAGTACTGAAGATTACTACAGACAAATGGGAAATTATGCAGCAGCAACAAGTGCACATGGTGACTCCAGCAGCTAATGGTCACAGATATAGATGTACTAAGGAAAAATTAGTAGCACAATGAGACAGATTGTATTAAAAGTCAGCAAAAATGTTAATGACTGGAGATAGTCAGAGACTATTCCTATTAGGCAAATAAACTCTGGGCCTGATTCAGACCCGCTTGCGAGCGCTGAGCGCTCGCAAGCGGGTCGATGTTGCCCAAGTGCACATGCGCACGACGGAGGCGGCTCTGTCGTGCGCATGAGCGAGACCCGAATAACGACGGCCAAGCCGTCGTTATGGGTCTCGCACCAAAGGGGGAGTGCTGTTCATGGTGATTGACAGCACGCCCCCTTTGGTGGTAGTGCCGGGGGCATGGCTGCCCAGATGGAGGCGTTCCCATGGGAACGCCTACCGTCTGGGGCAGACCCCACTGACATTACTAGTGATGTCAGTGGGAGTGCTTTTGGCTCTGCTGCCGCAAGCGCTCCAGGGCTTGCGGCAGCGAGACCCTACCGCAGGTCTCGTTGCAAGCCCAATGGTCTTGACCATCGCGACCATCATTTTGGCCGCTCGCTATAGCTGTGGGTGGTCACCCAGAGCTATGCGAGCGGCCAGGAGGCCGCTCCAAAAAGGAGAAGGGACAGCCCTGATTCAGAGCGGCATGCCAGACTGGCATTGTATTTTTCCAGCAATTCACGTTTTTTGTTTTTTTCTGAGCAGGTGAAAAGGTAGGAAAAGCTTTATATTAAGGTAAAAATGTCAGGACACAGGGCCTGATTCAGAGCCGCACGTAAAAAGCGTGCGCTTGCTCTGAATCAGGGCGGCCGCATGTTTTTTTAAATCCGGCCCCCACAGCTTTAGCGAGCGGCCAGGTGATGGTCGCGACCATCGGGCTTGCCACAAGACCCTTATGGTAGGGTCTCGTTCCCGCAAGCCCCAGAGAGCTTCTGACTCTAATAGAGCCCGAAGCTCGCCACTGACATCACTCGTGATGTCAGTGGGGCCGCCCCCAAACGGCAGGCGTTCCTTCGGGAATGCCTCCGTTTGGCAAGTCACTCCCCCGACCCGCCTACCAAACTGGGCGAGCTGTCGATCAACATCGACAGCCGCCCCTTTTGGAATGCGAGCGCAGGAGTGAGTGATTTCTCGCTCGGTCCGGGACTCACGCGTGCGCACTGCCTAACAATCGACCCACTTGCGAGCGCATAGCGCTTGTGAGTGGGTCTGAATCAGGCCCACAGGGCCTAATTCAGTGATGTATGTAAAGCTGATGTGTACGTACACCTCACTAGGAAGTGGGCAGAATGTGGGAGAAGTGCCTACCCTCCTGGGGGTACGGGAGGTTACCCGAAAAATCGGGAGCCTCATGAGAATTCCGGGACGGTAGGCATCAGGGCCGTAGCTAGGGTAGTATGGACGGTGCCATCACACAGGGCACCACAGGTCAGGGGGCGCTGTTTGGGCCTGTCAAATTTCTGTTTATTATCATTCTTGCTTGTAGCTTCCTCTTATTTCATCCCCAGCATATCCTGGCCTCTCCTATCTCTTCCCTGGCCCTTCCCCATGAAGCCATGGCCCTTTTTTGGGTGCATTATGCCCCTTTGAAAAATGAGGGGGGCGCCAATGCCCTTTCTTGCACAGGGCACCAAAAAGTCTAGTTACGGCTCTGGTAGGCATGTATGGTATGCTGTCAACAAGTGCTCCCGCTGGTTGTTGACTATATCTTTTATCGCCCGTACTTGCAGGGCAACCTGACGATATCGTCAGGTTATGCAAGTACGGGGATGAGGGAGGGTGATGTTACTGAACGACATAGTGAACAATATCGTTCAGTGTGGATGCTCCATGTTGTTAACGACATTGAGCCCGGCAGCACAGGGGAAACACTAGACGATATATAGCTCATGGAGCAAATTGTCTAGTGGATACCCGCCTTAACTAGTTTGAAGTATGATCTCACCAAGGGGCCTATTCATCATCACTTAATTTTTACAAAAGTAGGTGAAGTGGGCAGTATGTGGAGAATATAACCGGCGATCGGCGGGTCTATGCGAGGGAGGCGGGGAATAATAAAGCGATTCTATGAGAATCGCGTAATTTAGTCCCACCCCCTATTTAAATGGAAATTAATTCCCGTGAGGGGGCGAGGCTTAATGACGCGACTCGCCTGGCCCCACCCTCAACTCCGCCCACCTGCATCTCCTCCCCAAGCTTCTCCCGGGGAAGAGAATTGGAAAGTCGGGAATGTATGCAGCATACCCATTTAACGAAATTGCGGACGATGATCGATATCATTCAATTCGTCCACTTTATTGTTTAGTGGATACGCGGCATTAGAAGTTAAGTTATTGTGAGAACATTGAAGTTGGACAGTATATATCTAACACATACATGCCGACTTCTAACATTTCTTCCCCGGGACAAAGCCGGGTAGGAGAAGCAGGTGGGCGGTTTTGGGGAGCGGGGCCAGACGATCCACATCATTAAGCCCCGCCGCCTCGTGGTAAAATGCTGAGATTCCCGCATATTTAAATAGGGGCGGGGCTAAATGACGTGGGTAGAATGCGGGAGAAGTGTTTACTTTGTCAGGGGTGCGGGGGGTTACCCAAAAAATCAGGAGCCTCCCGCGACTTCCGGGAGAGAAGGCGTGTATGTTCTAGGAAGGATTGAGAAGGGAGTTCGGGGCGCAGTGATCCTGCACATTCCTGAGAATTACAGTAGCACAGCATCACTAAGGGCCTGATTCAGAGCCGGTCGCTATTTGCGCTCGCTCGTCCAGAAAATAGGGGTGGCTATTCAAATGAACCGTTCGCTGTTTGCGGTCTGTTCACGCCTCTAGTTCTGAACGAGCGAACAAAACTTGCGGTCATTTTTTGGGAAACTACGCCCCCTGGCCGCTCGCATCCTACGTCATGTCCGCTATTTATTAGATTTATCGAGTACATCGACCAGGGTCTTAGCTGCTCGCTATTCTTGTGGTTGGTTTTTGCTACCACAATTTTGCGAGCAGCTCTGGCTAAAAAATAACCCAGTGACGTGGTCAATGACGCTGCTGTTTTAAATATGCACACCCATAAAACGCCCGTTTTGACCTTTAAGCACGCCTGCGATCGGATCTCCACTCCCCATTTTCAAGCACCTTCCCCTGTTACCACCCACATACGCCTCATCCTGTCACTCAAATTAGCAGGCATTCGCTATTTTGCGAGCACATGAATTTCGGCCGCACTGACTGGTTCGCGCATGCGTATAACGATCCGTACGCATGCGCAGTTGGGCAAACATCGCTCGGAGCGAACGAACTGCCGCTTACGAGTGGCTCTGAATCAGGCCCTAAATTCCCTATGCCAGTGGTTCCAAAACTTTCTGTAATCACGGCGCCCTAGAGTTTCAGCATTTTTTTCACAACACTGCTTGGCCAAAAGTTTCTTACTGAGAAATTCTGCAAAATTATAAAATTAAGTCAATTGTGCTTATCTGTCATCCCTAGGTTCAGTTATGTGTGTTACGCCTGAGGTTTGGATTTGGGGCCTGGTTCAGCAAGGAACAGAGGGCCTGATTCAGAGGCGCTCGCTGTTTGTGAGCGCTTGCTCTGAATCAGGGCGGGGTTTTTTTTTTGACCACCCACAGCTTTTGCGGGCAGCCTGGCGATGGTCACGATTATCGCGACCATCGAGCTTGCGAGGAGACCCTGTGGTAGGGTCTCAGCTCTCGCAAGCCCAGGTGGACTTCTTGCTCTAATAGAGCAGGAAGTCCACTACTGACATCACGAGTGATGTCAGTCGGGCCGCCCACAGTGGCGTATCTATAATGGGTGCAGTGTGTGCGGGGCACACGGGCCCCCGGGTCCAGGGGTGCCCCGCACCGCACACACTGCACCCATATTTTTTTTAAACGTACCTGTCCGAGGTCCCGTGTCGGGTGTCACTGCTGCTCAGAACACCGGAAAAATGCCCGCCGCGGCCATTTTCTGGCGTTCTGCGCATGCGCAGTAGACTCCGGGCACAGTCTAGTGTCCGGAGGCTACTAATGCTCCCGTGGCTGGCCAGCCACGTCAGTCGGCTTAAAACGCTTCTGGCCGCCCACAAACTCCAGAAGAAGCTACATTGTACTGGCAACAGGAGCCAGTCAGGAAATGGAATTTATAGGGAAGAATCCCCAGGGATTGGATGCTGCGATCAGATGGTCTGGGAGCAGTGCCCATATTGTGTGTTAGAAGGGAACTCTGGCATACAGCTTGTGTGCCATTATGCTGGGGTGTCACACTAGGAGCGAGGGACTGTAGAGAGCCATCTCCATGCTCAGTGACAGGACACTGAATGGACTGGGCAGGAGAAGCACAGACAGACCACAGTAATAGCAGGAGCGATGTGCAGTGTGAGCGGACTAATGTACCAACCGGGAGTGATGCACAGCTCAAGTGGACTTCAGCGCTAGCCTGGCAAGGCACCGGAGAGGTAAGAAGGTGGTTTTTAGGGTCCGGAGCGTGACAGTGGGGTGGTGGAGATGGTTGAGATTCTGTTTGCGCATATATTTTATGATTGGCAGCCATCAAGCTCTGGTTTTGCCGATCAAATGGACCATGAATAATTTGATTTGGTCCTGGACCCCCAGGGTGCCACAGCATCCAGTTTGGCAACCACTCCCTATGCACTACTATGGGGTCTGAAAGAAAATTGGGGATGTTGATGGCAGTGAGATGCAGGCATCCTAGTGGTACTTTGAAGAGAATTAAAATACCCCTCCCCCCCTTATTTTTTTCTTACATATACCCAGGTACCACTAGTAGTTCTTAATCTTTTCACCACCAGATTCTTTGGAAACAGGCACACGGATACGTGATTAACAGAATTATATTAATTCAATTAGGCATGACTTAGGCACGGCCGTTAGTTAGTGCTGCTATGTGCCGCACTTATGATACCATTGAACTCGCAGATTTTTGTTGGGCTGTGTAGAAAAATGTAAGGGTCCAGGGCAAGGACATTAACATTCTCTGTATATACCTCCATGTGTGTACAGTACAGTAAATGTTTCACCAGGGGAATATCCATAGAGAGGCAATTGTCAGCTTAGAAGGCAACATTGCTAAAGCCTTTCCTACACTAAGCTTAAATTGTCTCTGATGCCATTCATATGTGGAAAGTGTATGAAAGATCATTAGACAGCTGGAAGAACATGATAAAAAGATAGAAGAACTGGTGATATCATCCGAGAGATTGTGACTCATACTCCAGGTTTCAAGAGGATGGCTAAATAGTCACTACTAATAAATAACTGCTTGGCTACATGTGTCAGGAACACAGGGCTGATATGAGAGGACGGGAGCCAGAGAAAGCGTGGGATGCTCACTGGAATTCCTTTGGAGCTGTTAAGGGACGGGATTCTTTGCGGCATAATGCACAGCGCTAGTGAATAGAGATGCTGGGCCTGCAGTGAGCATGAAAGAGAGCAATGGTCTTACAAACACAACAAAGCAGAGAGCATTCATAGTACAATATACACGGGTTTCAAAATGGAGGGGTTAAAACTTAATCTAGCGAGAGCTGTACCCATGCAGTGTTCCATTTTAGGAGTTGAACTCACTCATACGCTTGCAGCATTAACTAGTATATAGTGACATTAACAAGATCAATGCTCAAAATGGTTCCCCTGAATTATGAGTATAGCCATCACCAGGTAGATAAATCAGAACAGAGAAGAATAGCTGCATATTATTTTGAGACATAAATTGTTGAGCACATTTATTAACGGTCACAGTAGGCCCAAAAGTAGCTTAAAAACATGGGCCTGTCATTTTACGCATCACGGATTGGGGAGTAAGAACATACATGTGTGCATAGGAATGGGTATGAAATACTGGCGGTTCAAATCCTGACCCTGGAAGCCCGGCTAGGACAGAATCCTTACTGGCTGGTAAGTATACTATCCCTCCCCTCTACCCCCCCTAACTCTCCTTTTTTGGTGCCTAACCCTAACCTCCCAGGGGGGTGCCTAACCCTAACACCCCCGGTAGTGCCGGTCTCTAACCACCCTTCCCCGCACCCTAAACCTAAGTATCCCGGGCAGGGGCGGATTTGCCACGAGGCAACATAAGCAGCCGCCTAGGACCCGGTGGGTCCCAAGGGGCCCGTGGCCGGGCCCCACAAAACGAAATGGCATGTAGTCAAAATCCATTACTTTGCTGTGCCTCTGTAAAACCTTCCCAGAGGAGCACAGCGCGCACCGCGTGACGTCACGCGGACCCTCCACGCACACCCACAGTGTCTGCACTGTAGTGAAATCTGCTCTGCTCAGAGTGTTAGACAGGAGGTGAATGGCCTCCAGGCTCCAGCCAGCCCCACTAGGGGGCCCTGCATCCACCTGCATAGTGCTGCTGGTGCAGAGAAAGACATTAAGGGGGAGGCTGCTGCGCTGCCTATGAGGAGAGGAGAGCTGAGCTAGGTCTGTGGCTGCGCTGCAGTGGTGAAACTACTTCCTCTGGAAATGCAGGTAAAAAATTCCAGCAACAACCTGGTTGGGGGGGTTTGGGGGATGTTTCCAGCACCCACCTGCTAATGCTATAGACGGTGGGGTGGGGTGGGGTGGGTTGTTTGTCTTCTTGTGCTGTGTGAATGCATTATAAATGAATAAGTGTGTGTGTCAGTAAAGGGTATTGGTCAGTAAGTGGTGTCTGCGTCAGTCAGTGGTATCTGTGTGAGTAAGTGTGTTTGTGTCAGTAAGTTGTGTGTGTGTCCGTAACGGTTATCTGTGTCAGTAAGGGCTGTCTGTGAGTAAGTATGTATAATATGTGCCAATAAGTGTCAGTAAGGGGAATCTTTCAGTATGTGGTATCTGTGTCAATAAGTGTGTGTGTCAGTAAGCGGTGTCTGTGTCAGTAAGCTGTATCTGTGTCAGTAAGTGTGTCTGTTAGTAAGTGTGTCTGTTAGTAAGTGGTGTGTGTCAGTAAGCGGTGTCTGTGTCAGTAAGCGGTATCTGTGTCAGTAAGTGTGCCTGTTAGTAAGTGGTGTCTGTTAGTAAGTGTGTCTGTTAGTAAGTGTGTCAGTAAGCGGTATCTGTGTCAGTAAGTGTGCCTGTTAGTAAGTGGTGTGTGTCAGTAGGTGGTTGTGTTAGTAAAGCGTGTCACTCAGGGCTCTATATCATTACAGCGAGTTTAAAACAGAATGATCACTAGTGCTAATTATGTCATGATGAATAGAACCCTCTAATGACCTAACTGCTGTGCTTTAAGTGGTTCACAATTCCGATGGAAAGCATTTTATATGTCTGCATTGTCCGTATTTACAAAAACTGTAAATTGTATTTCTTGAAATGAAATTCCCCTTGACATTCATGCTTTCACATTGTGCCTCCAAACCTGAAGAACCTGTCAGTTCTTATCAGCTTTGTTTATCACCCATGTTAATATAAAACCCTAAGCAGTTCTATGTTTGTAGTTGTTCTTGTCGTCTTTCAAAATGTAAAAAATAAACAGCATTTACAAATAAAAAAAATATGTACCGTATACAAGCACACACACGTTGGGTATGATATGTCGATGTTCATGATGTTGACATGAGAATGTCGACATGTCATAATGTCGATGTTGACACTCACTCATCATGAAATATTAACATGTTAGAATGTGGACACATTGTCCCTGGTGACCCAGTGGTGACTTACCTGCCCCTAGCGGCTGCAGTGGCTCCAGCAGTTATGTGGCTGTTACTTCCAGGTCAAATCTCTGATCCTCCGACATTCGGGTATGTTATTCTGCCCTAATCCCTACCCCTATCTCTCTCTCTAGTGCAGGGGTTCCCAAACTCCACTATTACAGTCAAGGTTTTAGGGATATCCATGTTTGAGAACAGGTTACTTAATTAGTTTTTTTAAACCAATTTGGTTTAACCATCTGGGCTCAAGCATGGATATTCTTTAAAGCCTGAACTCTAATAGCGGAGTTTGGGAACCTCTGCTGTAGAGCCTAACCCGAACCACCCCCACCTCCTGCCCAGTAGCCTAACCCTAACCTGCCCCCGCAGCCTAAATCTAATGTTGACATTTTGACAAAGGGCCTGATTCAGAATTGTACGGCATTGCCACAAAGAAGCGGCTGTGCATCACTGTACAACTAATATGCTAATGCGGCAGGAGGCATCTGGTGGATATAGACGTTTACTGACTGCATCGCAGATCTGAGTGCTGCCATCGAATCTTCTGCGAGACAATCGGCAATCTGAGCAACCCTGATGTTACTCAGATAGCCCCTCGCAGGCATCAGTCACGAACTATTGGCTATTCTGGGATTATAATGATTTGGGCGCTGCTAACTAATTGTTCACCACTTGGTCATGTACAGCACACCTGGCAGCTGTATCAGTGACTGACAGTTTTGCCTTTCATGGTGTTGTGCAGCCAACCTCACAAGCTAGGTTAGTGGGCTGTTTGGGGACCTTGGTGGTCTTCTTGCTGTAGTCGCCTGTGTTTTTTTTTTTCTTATTTCTTTTCAATTCTTTAACAAGTTCTGGAAACAGGAGGAAAACAGTAAAACTATTTCAGATATGGGTAGAATAGGGGTATATTTACTAAGTGCGGGTTTTTAGAAGTGGAGATGTTGCCCATAGCAACCAATCAGATTCTAGCTATTATCTTCTAGAAGGTGCTAGATAAATGATAAGTAGAATATGATTGGTTGCTATAGGCAACATCTCCACTTCTTAAAACCAGCACTTAAGTAAATATACCCCTAAGGGCGGGATGTATGTACTAAGGGCGAAATTGCAGTAAAACTCCTGAAAATGTCATGCATTCCGGTGCTTCGTCCTGACCCTATAGAAGCCTATGGGCTTCTTGTCGGGATGCTCTTCCTTGGGAGGTATCTGGTCAGATCCCTCCCATCACCCCCCGTGGCCTGCGGCCTTCTGTGCATACTCGCAAAAGGACGGCAGAGGGACTTCTGGGCAGGGCCGGATTACCAATGGGGCGGGTGGAGCTTCAGCTCCAGGCCGCCCAGTAAAATAGGCCCACAGCATCTGCTGTGCTGCTGCAGACAGGAAAATGTTTTCCTGCTACATCAGCAGCCTGCCAGTGGCCTTCTTAGGCCCCGCCCACAACAGCAAGCCCCGCCCCTCCCGTGGGCCGCAACCCCCCCGCCTCCTTCACAGGGAACAGTGGCATCTGCCAGATTATTGGAAGCAAGTAGCATTGGGCCCCCCTGTCACATGCATGTCATCCTCTCAGGTTCCCCCAGCGGATAAGCTTCGCTTGCCTTCTGTCTGCCTCGACAGATGTCCCGCCCCCAGCTCTCCTCTCCTGCTCCCATTGGACGGGCATAGTGTGTGCACTGCACAGAAGATGGCAACGCGGGTGAGACAGCGCTACCATATACAGAGGTGCCTCAGCCCTTCTCTCCTGTCCTGTCCTGTTTATCATTCCTACCCCTGCCACCTCCCCATATATGTGCCTCCGCTGCCTACCAATTTCTGTGCCTCACTCAGACTTCCGTATTTTTGCCTTTGCACCCTCCTTATATGTGCTTCTGTCTTTTTCCCATCTTTCACTGCCCCTTCCCTATGCCTCTGCCCTCCTTCGTATCTGTGCCTCTGTCTCCTCTCTACCGTTTGTACAGTATACCCATGTCCCCTTTTCCCCTATGTGCCTCTCCCCATTTGTGCCTCTGCTCCTTTTACCCAATGGCTGCTGGCTGTCAATCAGAAAAGAGAAGACTGAACGGAGGAGCGACCGCTAGGTAAGCACTATTTTCAATTATTAGGCCATTATGCTTTTTTTTGCATTTAAAAAAAAAAATTGCTTTATTTATTTTTATTTATTAAAAGTTGAAAACATTTTTTTTAACCACTTGCCTGGAGTGGTCACATCAGATGCAACCACACCGAGCTTGGCTTTCCTTGACATGGTTGCATCTAATGCAACCAGTCAGAAACACTTTCTCTGTGTTGCTGGAAGTTAGCTGCCAATCTAAGAGGGACCTTCCGGCCCCTCTGCACCCCCAATTTATCGCGATCACTGTTGGCCACAGTGGCCAAGAAGCCCAGCATCTCCCAGCAGCCGTGGCTCCGCTCTGCCCCCAATCACTGCTGGCCACATTGATCGAGCAGTATATATATATATATATATATATATATATATATGTACATACACACACACTGGGTATATATATGTATATTATATACACTGTTATACTGTGGGTGTATGTGTACTGTGTGTATATATGCAGTGTTTACCTCTGCCCCCATTCTGTCTCCACTCTGTCCAGCCATGCCCCCCCCCACTTTGACAGAGCTCCACCCACCAACCCCCATCCCCGCCTCTCAGCCCACCCCCTTCTTTCGACCCGCCTCCATCTCCAGCTCTAATAAATTATTAAATTATTGTGGGCGAGATGTACTAAGGGAAAAATGAGGTAAAAATCCTGTTTTCTGGGTTTTTACCGCATTTTCATATGTACTAAGCCCCGGCCACCCTATTTTCGGAGCGGAGGGTAACGCCAGAAAAGCTGGCATTACCCTATAGAAGCCTATGGGCTTCTTACCGCAACATGCTCCCGACGCATCGCCGCCGTCTCACTGCCCCGCAGTCGCCCAGCACTGGCCCCACTCACCTCAGTCTCCTGATTGCCGGCCCGTGCTCCCCCTGGGTTCTCCGCCTCCTTCTACTCCTAATCTTCCGGGTGCAGAAAGAAAGAGGAGGAGGAGCTCGGGACTTCCTACACAGGTCACCAGCAGAAAGCTCCCAGGGCATGAAGGGGATGGAGATCCCCTCACGCGGCATCGGCTGATTCGCAAAGGGCAGCTCTTATCGCAAGAGCTGTCCTTTGCGTTACTAATCACATATGTTAGTACATATGCGATTAGTCGTTTTGCGGTGACTGGCGGGATGTAAGTACATCCCGCCCTTGGTTTTTTTAAATCTATAAAACTACCTTTTTCAAAACATAATTTGATAATAAATTAAAAAATCAACAATTTTGGGGACATTATTTGAAAAATTTTAGCCAGTTAAGTGGTTAAATACTTTAGCTGTTTATTTATTTTTTTGTGTGCGCGTGCGTGCATATATATATTGTATTATATGTGTGTGGGTGTGTTTAGACTAAACCCCCAAAGCACTGGTCACCCTCATCATGCTGGTCATGCCTCCTGCGATAGCACACAATAGGCCCTTCAGAAATTTCAGCTCCAGGCCCATGTGTACCTTAATCTGGTACTGCTTCTGGGTGTTAAACCCGGAAGTTTCTCTGAGTGGAGCCATTGCAAAGGACAGCTCTTATCGGGAGAGTTGCCCTTTGTGATATTCTAGAAGACAGGCGTGATGTACCGCATCGCTGATGCAATGATTAGTACATCCCGCCCTAAGTGTCTAAAGACTTGTCCCGAGTATGGAAGCTACTATAAATATTGTAACGTTGGGTAAGTAGTGGCATCTGTTTTCTTAGTGCAGCACTTTTTTCATATTAAAACCCCCCACAAACGCTCAGTTGTATAAACCACTAACCGTCAAACTGGACACATTTATAAGATTAACAAGCCTATTTATAACACCAAAATTATGCAAAAAATGGCTGTTTGCACATTATTACAAGTATTGGGTCTGTTTAAACACGGCTGAACACAGGGCCTGATTCAGAGCCGCTCGCAAAAAGCTAGCGCTCGCTCTGAATCAGGGTGGCTGCTTTGTTTTTTAAACCGGCCTCCTGGCCGCTCGCATAGCTGTGGGTGACCACCCACAGCTTTTGCGAGTAGCCAGGTGATGGTTGCGATGGTCGCGACCATCGGGCTTGCGACGAGACCCTTGTGGTAGGGTCTCGTTCCCGCAAGCTCCAGAGAGCTTTCGGCTCTAATAGAGCCAGGCGCTCACCTACTGACATCACTCGTGATGTCAGTGGGGCCGCCCCCAAACGGCAGGCGTTCCTTCGGGAACGCCTCTATTTGGCCAGCCACCCCCCCTGCCTGCCTCCAAAACGGGACGAGCTGTCGATCAACATTGACAGCCGCCCCTTTTGGGTGCGAGCGCCAGAGCGAGTGATTTCCCGCTCGCTCCGGGGCTCGCGCACGCACAGTGCGCACGCCGCAGGCGCAGTGCCCGACCATCGGCCCGATTGCGAGCGCACAGCGCTTGCGAGCGGGTCTGAATCAAGCCTCAGGACTTAGCGGAGATATCTCCCACATGCAGCTAAATACCGCAATGCCCATCATTCTCTATGGCGACTGTAGTCTTTACCAATTTATTAACTGTGAAAAGCAAATATAGCTGATATACTACTTTTTATGAGATGGATTTAGGGATCCCAACCTGGCAGCCTGTACTTGCAGCCCAATAACGATGTATGCCCACTGCCACCAATGGCCCCTAAAGGCTCACACCAATTATTCTGGAAGGCTACTTCATTATCCTACAAATGGGTTGATTCTGAGTCAGACGGATCTCTGTTCAAGGACCAAAAGGCCAGTTTTTGCATACAGCGCAGACGCGGCTGTAGATGTAAATGTATGCGTATGTCCGTTCTATTCTGAGCCATACGGATCTTGGCTGGATATCTCTTTCTGTGAAATTGGCCATTTCAGGGTGGCAACAATGTAAGAGCATGGAACCGCCCTGACTTGTGGGGGTGTCACAGGAGTGTCGTGGGGGTGTATCTAGAGTCATGCGTATGGGGAAGGAAAACCCTGATTCTGACCGATCTCTTTCACCTTGCATGGGGGTGGTGCAAGTGCCGATACTAGTGATTACTGTTTGGCAGCTGGCGTAAAATGAATGTGCCACGGTTTCTGGTTGAAGATGCAAGAACCCCCGCAATAGCCCTACGGATTCTCCCATTAGTATAAGGTAGCAAATCAGGCTTCTGCGGACCCCCGTAAGTGCAGCCACTTTTGTGCGACTCGCAAACAGCCCCAACATTTTCTACGAGACCTGATAGAGAACCATATAGGTTTGGATATTAAACGTTTGTTTTGAATTCACCAAAAAGAAATCCACTTAATGATAACCACTGAAAACGAATAGACAAAGTACTTAATTTATTCCAAAGACCCTTTTGTAGCATGAGGATATGTTGCTATCTTATTTCACTATACATACCTACTTGATAAATGCAATAGCTACATATTGAAAGCTAAGAAGAAACAAATCAGTCAGCATTCCATCAGCAGGAGCAACTTATAGTATTCTCTGGATCTCAGCATGGACATGAAATCTGTGTCTTTGAAGGAATGTTCTGCTCCAATGAAGCTGCACTTACTGTATATCCTCTGCTCTCTCTTTGGGATTTATTTGTGTGGGTTTCTATTTCTCAGTATGATGAAGTCATGCCACAGGCTGCTATATGTAGTTTCATAATCAATGTTTCACCCACATTGTTTTCCCCACATTTTTTTTTACAACAAATATTTGTTAAAATCTATTTGCAAAAGCAGAAAATATTCCCAATCTCTACAGCAGAAGTAGTAGCCAGCCTGTGGGTCTATCTACGCATTACAGCAAGCATAAGCTCAGTCAGGAATGCTGAAGTGATACACACAGGACTCATACCAAATAGTACCAAAACATGTCATATAGTAAAAAAACGTAGATTATATTGTGCATAGAATGGCCACACAGGGTCTTTTCTTCAGGGTATGTATACAAATACATACATATTCGCAAACAGAGGAGCGCGAGAAGGGCAGATGCTAATTACCTGTGATCAGGCTTGATGAAGGAACCCAGTTCCAATGCCCGCACCCCCTCCCTTACCTGCCAGCGCAGCAGCCTGTGTCTATCCAGCCCAGCACATGCATCCTTACATTAGGTCACACCCCAGAGTGCCAGAGAAATGGCTATGCTATGCCGGTGCATGAGATATCGGCAGCTCAAATACTGATGCCGGTAATTACCCTAACCCTCCCCCTCGCCCCCCCAATCCTCCTTTGGTAGTGCCTAACCCTAACCCCCTCTCCCCGCAGCCTAACCCTCCCTTAACCTTAATCCACCTGGGAGGTCCCTAATTATAATCCCCCCCATCTCCGGGCTACGGCTAGTATACTTACCTTTGGGATGTCGGCGTTCGGTATACCGACGTCATGCTCCGATGCAAAGGGTAATGCCAGCTTTTGCCCTGCGGCTGCCACGTCACTCTGCACATGCGTAGATGGACTCCCGGGTCGTAAACCCGGCAGTGCACGGCGCAGCACTGATCGCAAAAATCAGCTCTTATCGGAAGAGCTGTCCTTTGCAGTACTGATCGTATATGCTCAGGGCCGTAACTAGGGTAGTGCTACCTGTTACAGGGCACAGCAGGGCAGGGGGCGCTGTTTGGGCCTGTCAATTTTCCTGTTTATTATCATTCTCACTTGTAGCTTTTTCTTCTTTTATCCCCAGCATCTCCTGGCCTCCCCTATCTCTTCCCTGGCCCTTCTCCATGAGGCCATGGCCCTTTTTCAGGAGCACTACCTTATGTCCCTATTTAAAAAATGGAGGGGGGGCGCCAATGCTCTCTCTGGCACCGGGCACCAAAAAGTCTAGTTACGGCTCTTGTGCGATCAGTAACAGTGCGATGTCTGGCGGGATTTACCGCACAGTGTTAGTGCATCCCGCCCACCATCTGATGTGAGGAAAATGTTTGTTCCTGAATGCTGACAGTAAAGCTCCTATTTTGTTTATTTAACCTGTAAAGCTGTAGAGAGTGGACCCTTATTGTGCACCTAGACACTGCACCACTGACCCTCTACCAGGCTAAATTATCCCAGGTCCTCACAATATAAATCTAGTAGCATTGCAGAATTAGGGACCAATGTACTAAACTCTAGAAAGTGATAAAGTGGAGAGTGATAAATGACCAACCAATCAGCTCCTGTCATCTTTCAAACACAGCCTGTGACAAGACAGTTAGGAGCTGAGTGACTGGCATTTTATCACTCTCCAATTTATCACTTTCTAGAGCTAAGTACTTCTCCCCTCTGAGGCACATGCAGGCAGAGAGAGGCACTTTCAACAATTTTGCTTTACTCTGTCACTCTCACTTGGTGACAGCCCATTGTGTTAGCAGTAAGATGTACTTTTTGTTCATTTTTTAATCTATATCTCTATTTTTGTGATGTACCCCTGATGAAGTCTCATAATGGGGCGAAATGCGTAGGGTGATGGTGTTACATTGACCTACCACTGAGGAAGTTACTGTCATGAGCTCACACCCGTATAGTGTGTAAACACAAACTGGTGACATTTTCTCCCAGTAGTGGCAAAAATACTGCATTACTGATTTTGTTGGTATGAGGGTATAATTCCAGGGTTAGAAAGTAGTAACTGTCCACATCATAAGGACAATCTGGTGGCTTCCAAAGAAGTATTCACTTTTAAGTGAGGACATTGGCTCTCTTTGATGGGTTAAAAATGGATAACATCCTGTTCAATTTACTTCTAAGAGGATCTTCGGTTGTTGTCCTATTGAGTAAATAAAAGGTGATACTCACATTCTAACTTTGATTTGTTTTTATATTAGTATTGGTATTTAACAGTGTAGGATTTCACCAATGGTATATATATATATATATATATATATATATATATACACACACACACACACACAACACAATACCTACAATGCACTAAAAATATTAGTAGAATTGTGCTACAAATATCCAATAAAATTCAATACACCTTATGACCCCCCCAGTCCATATATATATATATATATATATATATATTTATATATATACACACCACATATAAGGTTCTGGTGGTTATTATACAATCACTGGGATAAGTTCATTATGTCTGGCCACATACCTCATTTGAGGGACCTAACTTCTTGCAAAGCAAAGGTTATAGTACATAAACAAGCCTGCAAGCTTCCCATCTTGAAGTTATCTCTATAAATAATGAGATGCAAATGATTATAGTCATGACGTGCAATGGATGCTATATTTGTATTTACTTTTAACACGTGCCATGCTGAGGGCAGAGTGCGGGTGAGATGTGCCCTCATGTTGAAGATCGGAACTGGAGTACAGATGTATATGCAGCTTTACATGCCAAGGCAGGAGGTGTGCTCATGGCAATGAGAAATACTAATTATCTTAATAAGTGATGACATTTCTGTGATATAATAATACAGCATTACAAATGAGTTTCATAAAGTCAATCCATCCTTGTCTAGACGTATTTAGATAAAGTAATGACAGAGATTACAGTACACCCCACAGCTATGAATTGCACAGTAGTGGGGAACAATAGAAGCCTGGGCTCTGATGACATAAGACAATCTGGAGAGGATACAGGGATAGAAGTGTTCCATGTGGATTGCAGGGAGTTTATGCCTGGAGGTCACCAGCAGAGAAGGGGTGCAGCTGCTGATGATGGAGGTGAAGGCATGAGTGTTATGTGGGAGTGGGTACACATCAGTACTAGTTGATGACCTACCTTTGATGTGGTGATGCTGCAGGTGAATCCTGTGTGGTCTGGTCTGGCTTCCCCTGGGGAATGTAGGGATGCTGCTGGACAAACTGTTACCCATGGCATCCAAATGCAGCACAAGAGCTCAGAGAGATGCAGAGCTGCTGCTGACAGATCAGTGTAAATCTTCTGTTTGTAGCTCCTTGTATTCTCTAATATCTCCTTTTCTGCCCCCACTATCTTCTCCCTCCCCCTTTGGCTGCTGTAGCTGTTGCACTTCACTGTGACCTGCTGCTGCGGATCCCCGTCTCCTTCCCTGCAGGCTATTACTTAGATGCCCACTCTTGGATAGGGCTGAGGGGACAGCTCCATGCCTGCTTCCCTGTGTACTCAGCGAGGGAAGCTGTCTGCTTCAGTCGGGATCACTGCCTCTGCCGGCTACAGTACCTGGCATTTCCTCAGCTCCCTATGAATAAATAACCAGGATCATCTGGCCAATCCTGAGCGCCTCTCCCTGTAGGCTACAAACTTTTAGCTCCCCAAATCCAGAATGTGCTTTATCATTCTTCCCACGAAGCCTCCATTCATTTATCAGGCCCCAGAGACCCTGGTTTGTTCTACAAAGAATAAATGAGACCCAGTAATCTTACATTTGTCCGGGAGAGGCAGCCTGCTCTGGGGGTGAGATGTAAAATAACCTTGCCAGCTTTTATGAGCTTTGTATTGTTGCACCGACAAATAAAAAGATCAGCTGAATATATTCATGCACATTATTAATAAATTAGCCGGGTAAGTAGGACAGGCACATTTAACTTTGAACTCCTGGGGACATTCACTTAATCACTATATAAAACTCATCAGTTAGTGGTGACATAATATTCCCCTTTTACCTGGGCAGGTAAAACAGATACATCACTTATACCCATTTTACACCAGAGCAAAAACCTGGGATTTTGCTGGGTCTACCCGGGTCGCAGCTCAGTGTAAAAGGGTCCCTGAAAAGTAACCCAGGTCAAGTGACCCGGCAATCCAACCAAGGTAGCTACCAGGGTTGGACCCAGGATGGACCCGGGTAATAGTGCAGTGTAAACGGCGCGACACAGGCTAAAATGAGCTGATTGGTGGTTGTGGAGCAGTCACCTCCCACTTTTTATGACCTAACAGGTTTAGCAGGGCAGACCTGGGTTCGGTGTTAACAGGGTTGACCTGGGCGTAACCCAGATCGAAGGTGCAGTGTAAATGGGGTCTGACCTAGGTTGGAACCATGTCCAAAAACCCAGGTCTGACATGGGTTTTTGGTGGAAAAGATAAAAAAAAAAATATGGTGTGTTGTTAGAGCAGCAGTACTGTAGGTTAAACTCTGTAGTGAAGTTTACAGGCTTTTCTGTGTGTGGTCAGAGGTCATTAGGAAGCTCGTAGTTCTTAAAAAATCTGGTTGGTTGTCCAGATTATCTGATTTGGTCATTCATGTGTGTGGACGAGTAGCCACAAATCAGGACATTCAGCACAATGGCAGCAATACCACATGTGTGGCCAGGGCCAACTCTTCCATTGGGCTTGTTGGGCAGTTGCCCAAGGGCCTGAAGCTGCCCCCCTGCAGCCGCGTCCAGTTAGTAAATTTGTGATATTTTTATAAGACGGCCGCCGATGCACTGTATTCCGATCTAACCTACCCCACTCCATCTACCCCCAAGACGAGTACTCACCTCAGTCCCAGTTTCACTTCATCCGCCGGCTTCAGACCAGTCAGACAGAGTCTCCCTGCATGTGTGGGAGGTCTGATGGGCATGCAGGAGGGTTTCATTTTATTGACCATTTAAATTTTTTTCTCGTGAATGGGTGAGTAGGGGACCCAGTGCATTGCTTTGCCCAGGGCCCACACTGCTGTTAAGGCAAACCTGTGTGTGGCTAGATTTTGGTAGACTTCCCAAATGAAACTTCTGATATGCAGACAACTTTCACTTGTTAGAAAATACACAAATTTGTTCACCTTACAACAGAGGCGCTATAGAAATATATAAATGGCACTTCCCTTAGTCATTGCTGGCATCTGAGGAAGGCTTTGACATCAAAGGTCATAAAAATTACACAAAAAAATAACATACAATAGTGTAAAACCTAAAAAAAACCTTGTAAAACCTATATTAATTATGGAAAAATGTGTAGAGGATTCTGGGCCTGATTCAGATTTGGGAATAGAGTAAAAAAGAGGAAGAAACTGTGCATCTGGGCAACACCATGCTGCACTGTGCAGGTGGGACAGATAAAAAAGCAGCCAGTATTTACCCCACATGCAATATATATATATATATATATATATATATATATTTGCAACCATTGCATTCAGGCTCTCTGTACATAATTCGTAGATGAAGGCCCCTTAAGTACTCTCCTTACTTCCAATTTAATGCAGAAAACAGAAAGGGGAGTATCCCCTAGATATCCTCCAGCGCACTAAATTGTGCCTGCAACAATACATGAAAACTATATGGTAATAGAAATTCAGAGATATTTGTTGCATGCATTTATAAGTACATGGTAAGCTGCCAGGCCACTTCACGGCTTCTCTGATTCCAGCAGTTCCTACACTACATGATAATAGTGCCCACTCTGGGCCATGCATGCAACAAATATCTCTGATGTCACGATTGGTGTTTGAGAATTACCTGACTCAGGTGTTGAAGTGGATTCAGCGGAGACCGGCTTAACTGGAACCATGGTTGAGGTAAACAGCTCTATTTGCGAAAGAATTGTATAGCAGTGAGAACTGCCTTTGGTGATAAATGACAAGAACAGGAAACTTGTAACATTGGAGTCGAACTAGTAGAAGACTTGGAGGAACCGGACCGGGACCGGCAGGAAGACTTGCTGAGTTGAACTGGCAAACTTGGAACTTGACTCTGGACTGGAATAACGTGGATTGAACTGATGAACGTGGAACTTGACTCTGGACTGGAATAACGTGGATTGAACTGAAGAATTTAGAACTTGACTCTGGACTGGAATAATGTGGATTGAACTGAAGCTGGACTGGAGTAATGAGAATTGAACTGGTGAGCTTGGAACTTAACTTCGGACTGGAGTAGTGTGAACTGACTTGGAATATCACTCCAGACTGGAGTATCGTGGAATGGCATTGGAATATCACTCCGGACTGGAATATCGTGAAGTAACGAGATGTTCAGGCCCAGAATGCTATCAGAGGAAGGTGTATATACTCTGGGTCCGGCAGGAATTGGTGGATATGATCAGGTGGTCTGGAAGTAGCACTCAGAGTGGTGGAAGGCACAACATGCAGTCATCTCTGCAGGGCTGAGAGTCAGACCTGCACCTGCGATTCTAATCAAGGCTAGCAGTGCTCACAGACAGAGGAGAGACCAGGTGACTAATCACTGTGGAAAGGAGAGCCCAGTCTAAATACACACACAGCAGTGTTACAGCCAGCATGATTCAGAGCAGATCTCCGAGGTGAATTGCACACACAGGGCCTGATTCAGACCCGCTTGCGAGCGCATAGCGCTCGCAAGCGGGTCGATGGTGGCCCACAAGTGAGCCCCGGAGCGAGCGCAAAAAGCACTCGCTCTGTGGCTCACTGCAAAAGGGGCGGCTGTCGATGTTGATTGACAGCTCCCTCCATTTTAAAAGCGTGGCCGGGGGGTGGCTTCACAAATGGAGGCGTTCCCAAGCGAACGCCTGCCATTTGTGGGGGCGGCCCCACTGACATCACCAGTGATGTCAGTGAGAGAGCTTCCGGCTCTAGTAGAGCCAGAAGCTGTCTGGGACCCTCTTGCGGCCACGAGACCCTACCACAAGGGTCTCGTCGCAAGCCCGATGGCCACGATGGTCTTGACCATTGCGACCATCATCCTGGCCGCTCGCAATAGCTGTGGGTGGTCACCCACAGCTATGCGAGCGGCCAGGAGGCCGCAACTAAAAAAAACAGCGCCCGCCCTGATTCAGAGCGAGCGCTCACTTTTTGCGAGCGCCTCTGAATCAGGCCCACAGATCCATGGAGCAGCTGGCAGAGGTAAGTCTCAAGGCAAAAGGTAAAAAACTAGCCAGGGTTGTGACATCTGAATTTCTATTACCATATAGTTTTCATGTATTGTTGCAGGTACAATTTAGTGTGCTGGAGGATATCTAGGGGATACTCCCCTTTCTGTTTTTCTGTTTAGTATGACCCCTCCTTTTCATTCACCTGAAGAGTATTGCCAAATTGATTTGAGCAGCTTCCATTTTATGTTTCCAATTTAATGCAAACAGGGGTGGTAGGATGGGAACATGGGCAATCGTCAAACTCTTTTTTCTGCTTTAACAATGTCCAAATCAGACGTTCATATAATGGGATGTGGTATGATTTGTCGACAGTTATCACGTTGACAGTCATAAGGATGACATGAGAATGCCGACATAGTCGAACTTTCGACATGCTTAGCATGTCGAAAGCGACCTTGTCAACATTCATCTTGTCTACACGGCTGATATGTCAACATGATGAATTGTTGTCCTACCGTCCCTGGTGTCTAGCAGTGTTTTACCTTCTCCCAATAGTAGTGGCGGCTTCGTAGTCTTGCTCTGGGAGCCAGCAGTCACGTGAAGAGCAGTTCCGGCTCAGGCATCTAAGCAGCATTCCCGGTAAGTATTTCCCTCTAACCCTCCCCCTATTGCCTAACACTAACCTCCCCCCCAAAACCTAACCTTAACCTCACCCAACAGCCTAACCCTAACCTCCCCCCCAAAAGCTAACCATAACCTCCCCCCACAGCCTATCTCTAACCCTGTAAACAGCCTGGATGGAGAGGGGGCGGGGTAGTCCATCATCCGGTGGAGAGGGAAGTGCTGAAGCAGCTCTCCCGGTGCCGGCGTCTGTTCACGCCTATGAGAGGAATACTAAATACACATTTTTGTCTTTTCAACTAGAGTTTTGAGATCTTGTTTGAGGAGGACTGTGGTCATCTGAACTAGAGCTGCTTATCTGCACCAGTAAGGCCTCTACCTACTCAACTTGCGCTTCTCATTTCATTACTGCTTCACCTTTGGGACATCTCTTGGGATCTTTATGTACACCTTCAGACACACTGGAAACGGCACTTCCAAAATGCTTATCAACTGTATCCCCGTAACTGTATCTCAAAACTCTATTTCATGTATGTAGTACTATTATAGTACATCTGACAGTATTTGTCAGGTTGCAGCCTGGGATCAGCTGCTACTCTGCATCGGCATTCTTGGGCTTAGGTGATCAGTCGCTGGGAATGGAGGTCAGTGGTGGCCGAGTATTCTCCCGGGGTCTGCTAGGGCCTCCATGCATGCTTCCTGGTTCCCAGGGTGGGCATGGGTGCAGCCATGTTGGTCCATCTCACCTGATCAGTCTCCTCCAATGGCAGTCCTGCGGTCTCTCAGCTGATCTCACGAGCCGATGACGAACTGCCTAGGGGTATTTAGGTCTGACTCCTGCAGCTGGAAGTGACCTGATCAACATCACTTTATGACTGTATGTTGCTGTTTCCCTGTGACAACCTTCTTATGTTCTATATTACCTTCCTCAGTGTTCCTGGCTTCCTGTTATCTTCTCTGACCTCTGTGTCTTCTGTGGCCTGGCTTCCTGTTGTCTTCTGTGACTGCCGTGTACTCACTACCTGTGTTCCTGTACCAGTCTGTGCCCGCACCTCCGCTGCATCTCAAGTAGCAACTTTGTGTACTCATTACCCGGACCTCAGTACAAGTTCATCTCTGCACCTCCAGTACATTCCCAGAGCATCTTTGTGTACTCAGTTCCTGTGTTTCAGTACAAGTCCGTCCCTGCACCTCTGGTGCATCCCCAGTGCATCTTTGTGTACTCAATACCCGGATCACAGTACAAGTTCATCCCTAAACCTCCCGTGCATCTCAAGTGTATTCCCACGTACTCACTCCCGTGTACCTTTACCAGTTTGCGTCAAGAGCTCCAGTGTGTCTCAAGTGCAACTCCGAGGTTATTCCCTGTGTTTTCCGGAGCAAGCCTATATCTGGATCATCCTCTCCCAATGTTTCTAGTGCCTCTTTATTTCAGTTCCTTTTTAGTGTTAATCCATCCCCAGTCTCCCTGTGTTATTTCTAGTGTTCCCAGTGTTAGTGATTTTCTCGTTATATTTGTTACTGTCTTCTGTGACTCCCAGGTACCTGTCCAGAGGGCTGCGATCTGCTCACTTGGTGTGGCGAAAACCAAATCCCAACTGGAAGGGTCACTGGAGAAAACCACCAAGTGAGTTAGACTCCGCACCTCTGAGCAGGTCTAGCCAAACCTGGATTTGGCCGCAATTAGAAGACTTAGTCTGTCACCCCTGTCATTGCTTCACGGCTATCCTAACCCCTGGTTCTTGACCTCAACAGAGGTCTTCCTAGTGCCCAGTTATGACAGTTTGATCAGGCCCCTTCCTGCTGCAGGAGTCAGACCTAAATACCTCTATGCAGTTGATCATTGGATTGTGAGATCAGCTGAGAGACCGCAGGTCTGCCATTGGAGGAGATTGATCAGGTGAGATGGACCAACATGCTTGACACCCTGAGAACCAGGACGCATGCATGGATGCCCTAGTAGACCCCGGGGAGAATACTCAGCCACCACTCACCTCCACTCCCAGCAACTGAACACCTAAGCCCAAGGACGCTGGCGCAGAGGTGAGTAGCTGTAATCTGTTTGACTCCCCTCTGTAACCCCTGGACCCTCCACATTTGCGGTAAGAATACAGAGCAGTGTCAGCTGCAGGGATCTTCTTAAGCTACTGTACCTGCAATGTAACCACCGAAGCCTCATGAAATCTTCTCACAGGAGATCCTCTCTTCCTTCCTGAGCAGGAGTGTGGAGGAAATGTAACAGAATGGCAGACAGAGTAGGGTGAGGCTGTTGGCCAACTGATAAGGTAGGTGGGCTGACTGTAGGTCTGCAAAGCAGGTAATTGTTGCTGTGGAGCATTGATTGAATAATGTAATGTCTAGAAAATTTGTTTGGGGGGGTCGCAATAGTCCTCTTTTTTAAATGTGGGGCTTTTACTTTAATGTTGGGTCTTGTTTGTATGCCTAGAGTGTTCCCTCTTTGCTCAGCTTTCCAGTAGGTGGATAACACCTAGCCCTTAACACCCAGCTGCATTGGAAAAAGTAACAGCTTATCTCAATAAAAACCCTCACAAATTCACCCAAATGTGGTGCAATAAACCCCTCTTCCAAGGCACCTCAACTGAGGACTATCAGGCCTGTTCTAACATTCCATACAAGAATTTCCATTCACATCTCTGAAAATGTATGCCTTTTCTCTCTGTAGGACAACACTAATATTAACTACAGCTAGTGGTGGATCCAGGGGTGGGATGACTGAGATTGTACACTACATGGAAGTGTCATTTGGCCGCAAAGCAGCCAGAGGGTCTTACATCTCTAATTGTGTTTTAAACACATCCGAGCGGCTGGGTAGCATCCCCTCCCTGCTTCTAAGTCACAGTGATGCAGGATGTGGCTGTAGAAGTACATTGATTAGTGGGTTGCCTTGATAATCCACCAATCAGATAGCAGGAGAGGACACAGCAATACTAAATTGCCCTCCCATGACCCTTTTAATTCCGCCATTTCCTACATCATCATCATCATCATCATCATCATCCAGAGCACTAGAGGCACCAGCTCTAGGCCTTCCCTCACCGACATATAGTACTCTCATTCCACCCCATAAATGCTCTATACAAGAATATAGCTTTGGTGCATATTTGTCCTACACTATATTTGTTCCATTTCTACGGATGTGGCATATGAATGACCTAACACAGTGGTTCCCAAAGTCATTCCTCAAGGCACTCTAAAGCTGGCCACACACCAGCCAACTAGTTGATTGGTTGGAATGAAAATCTGGTAAGGTATGAAAGCAAATGACAATCAGCAATTTGCTCCCAAACACCGGAAAATGGACAAAACCTGTTGTTTGAACAAATTGTTTAGATCAAACATTTAACAGACTTGTCTAATGACCATTTTCATCTGTTTTCTGGCATTTAGGAGCAAATTGCTGATTATCAGTTACTCCCATTCCTTACCAGATTTTCATTCCAACCAATCAACTAGTTGGCTGGTTGGATGCAAGTTGGTCTAATGTGTGGCCAGCTTAACAGTCAACGTTTTAGGGCTATCTATGCTTAAGCACAGGTGCTTAAATCAAATTGGCTGACTAATTAATCCACCTGTGCTCAAGCATGGATATCCTGAAAACCCTGGACTAATAGGATACATTGAGGATTGAGTTTGGGAACCTCTGACTTAATGGAATCTTCTACAGCTTCTCAGTTTTAAATACTTTTATCATAGAAATCTGTTGTTTCTCCCTAAGTCCACCCCAATTTAAATTATACAAAGGCACATACTGTAGGTATCCATAGGCAGCCTTTACATAATGACCCCTCCTCACATCTTACATGCTCCTAGAAGACAAACCAAAGAAGCTGTGCAGAAACTGCTGGAAGAGTCACCTCACCAGTACTAATTCTCTGCAATGAGCTGTTTGCAGGGTTATAGAGGACGTGTAAAGGTGCATACACACGTAACCATTTTGTAACAAACGATTTTCTGTCAGATTTTCTGCCAGATTTTCCCTTGAAACATGGACCGATTTTTTGAAGTGTAATAAATGATTTTTTGAACGATGAACGAATAATGGCCCTGATTCAGAACCACTCGCAAGCGGCTGTCCGCTCGCAAGTGGATCGATGTTCTGCACTGAGCATGCGCACGACGGAGGGAGCTCCGTCGTGCGCATGCGCCAGACGCGACGAGCGAAGGACTTTCCTTCGCTCGTGTCTGATCAAAGGGGGCGTGCTGTCGATGTTGATTGACAGCACGCCCCCTTTGGTGGGCGTGCTGGGGGCGTGCCTCCCTGACGGGGGCGTTCCCAAGGGAACGCCTACCGTCAGAAGCCGGCCCACTGACATCACTAGTGATGTCAGTGGGAGTGATTTTGGCTCTGATAGAGCCAAAATCACTCCGGGCCTTGCGGTTGAAAAACTCAACCGCAAGCTCCGGCTCGCAGTGGCGATGGTCGCGGCCATCAAACTGCACGCTCGTATAGGCTGTGGGTGGTGACCCACAGCTATACGAGCGTCCAGGAGGACGCTCCATAATTATGGAGGGCCGCCCTCATTCAGAGCGTGCGCTCTGCTCAGAGCGTACGGCTCTGAATGAGGGCCCATGTTCCTTCCCTTAATGAAAATCGTCATGTTGGACAGTCTGAAATGGACAATGAACGATAACTATCAACTACAAACAGGAGTGCGCATTTGTGATTATCGTTCATCGATATAACTCATAAACTGAATGATTTTTTTAAACGATTTAACAATAACGACGTCGTTATCGACAAATTATTCAAAAGAATCGTTACACGTGTGTATGCACCTTAAGACTGTTAGCCCTTTTACATAGAAGAAATGCAACTTTTATAATCCTTAAAATGTCACTAAATAAAAATACATTTCATTATTTAGTACTTAACATGAAACAACCTCACTCCACTAAGTTTTACTCTTGCAAAAGTGGCAGTATTTTTCTTTGTTAGAAATATTAAGTGAACCTGCGTAAGTTTAGTCACACAGCACCACCAAAGAGGATTTTGTGCTGTGCCTTGTTCACTTTGTACTTCATTAATGAGGCCTAATGTATCCAGGAATGCATGTAAAGCCATTTTCATTTAATGGCTTCCAAAATGTAGTAACTTTCAAACAGGCAGCATAGCTTAACAGAGTCTCACTGCCCCTAAAGGGGCACATCCACTAGACGATCTACTCCCTGTCCAATCTCTAAATGATGTTCCCTTGATTTTTTCCCTTGAAATTTTATCTTTCAGTCTGAATGATCTGCAAACTATCTTTAATAGATCAAGTGAAATTGACCTGCATGTTCAGTCGACTGACGAGACGATCAAACGACCAGCGGGAGCGCGCATCGTTGATCGTTAACGACCAAACACTGCAAGATTTATAAATGATTTTTAAACGATTGAACGATAACAACAGCATTATCGTTCAATCGCCTGCTAAAATCATGTAGTGGATGTGCCCCATTAGACTAGTCTTCATTAGTGTTGACCAGTGGCGTAAGTTCATCCCAGACGCCAGGAGGCGAGGTATAATTTGTTGCCTCTCATACTGTAATGTAGCAATTCACATGCATACAGGTAACAGACAGAAGGCAGCAGCTGATGGTCTGACATGGAGCTCTGCACTAGTGTATGGTGGCTTCTCAGGTGCCGGGAAGGGGTGCCATGTACTGGGCGTCCATGACGGTATACTCCAGGTATATAATTACAGCCCTAAGTGGGGTGAATATGTTGTGGACAATTGAGGAGGTGCCCCTCCAGAGCTGGAGCCCGGCAGCAGGCCCCTCCATTGTCTCCCATAGTTCTGCCCGTGGTGTTGACCTAGAACCGACCTTCTTACATATACACGTAATTCACAAATGTACAGTAACAGTTAATAGGAGTGAAATAAAACTGAGTGGAATGAAACCTTTCAGTGGAAGAGTTGAGTTGTTTATACTGTACAAATGGCCTAGTAGCGTATAACTTCAACCATGATTACTGTAGAATGTGCTTCAGTACACTGTGTTTATACTTACAACATAGAGAGTTTATTATGGTTTATTATGTGAAAATGAACATTCATTATATTAGACAAATTCCCAAGAGGATTTTTTCCTTAAATTTGATACTGATTCAAATCTGATGTTCGCACTAACTGCAAGTGAATACAGCGTTGTTCAAACAGGCGGGAGATCATGTGCAATGTGTTACAAGCCCACAATGTCCCTCCTGTCATCACATTGCTATTAGCTGAAAGTTGTGCGAGACGTGGAAGTCATTCCTAGGTCGTATGGATGTGCTGTCTGTTGGTGTCTGCAGTTTTCTGTGTTGACGTTTGCTGGATGTGTAGCAAGTAGCATTATGAAGAGAAACATTGAATTTGCTGCTTAATGCATACTTGTGAATCTGCAATTGCTGGAATGTAACTTTGAAACTCCTGTACTATTTACATAGGGAATCTTAAGGTTACACAAATATAAGACACCTGCGTGCAGCAGTGTAAATTATTTCAGAAGGAGCTACCTGCGTTTATTGAAGATCAGGGACCAGTGAAAATCAACACTTACATCGATCATTTCATGACCCTGCATACTGCGTCATTAATAATTAAACCTAAATCTGCAGTATTTATGCAGAGTAGTCTAACATAAATCTTTTCAGTGTCATAGGCCACTGAAAAAAGGGGATTATTGCCGGTGTCTTAGACCTGTGTTTCTCAAATCCAGTCCTCAGGAACCAATAATAGTGCATTTTTTCCTGGTAATCCACATAAGTGGAATAATTAGCCCCAACCTGAGCATCTATTAAAATGTGTTTGTAATGAATATGCCTGTGCTCCAGGAAAACACGCGCTGATAGGGGCCATCTTAGCACACACAGGGTCTGATTCAACAAGGGACACAGCCGCGAATTCGCATGCACCCGGGCGATGTTTGCGTTCTGCGCATGCTTTGCAGTGCACGTGCGGGAACCAACCGCTGCGATCGGGAAGCGATTGCAGGGAGAATGCAGTCTCAGCACACATTGATTGACAGGAAGTAACCGTTTTGGGGTGGTGACGGGGGTGGTCAGTGAAACGCAGGCGTGCCAGTGCATTTAAACGCCGTTACAGTCGCGTGCATAATTAAGCCCCTGTGACAGAAGACGCAGCCAGAGCTCTAGATGCACACATGAAGCGGCCCAAATCCTGAGTGAGGTGTTTCAGGTGGTTTCAGACTAGGTATGTGCACTGACCCCCGTGTTTTGATTTTGATTTGGATCTGGATCTCCCCTGGTTTTGGATTTGAATGGGTTTTGCCAAAACCTCACCTCCGTGTTTTGTTTTTCGGTTTTGTTTTTGGATCTGGATTTTTTCTTAAAAAAAATCATAAAATCAGCTAAAATCACCTTTTTTTGTTCCTACAGTATAATTAACCTCAATTACATTTATTTCCACTCGTTTCCAGTCAATTTTGACCACCTCACAATATTGATTTTTTCATCTAGTTAAGGGCCAAAAGGTTGCATCCAGCTAGCTGAGTTGAGGACTATGCAAAGATGATGGTTGGGGTACACAATGAGGATTGAAGAATTGATAATTGGTGCAGACCCTGGCTGAAGAATTAATAATTGGAGGTGTAGCCCCTGGCTGAAGAATTGATAATTGGTGCAGCCCCTGGCTGGCTGAAGAATTGATAATTGGTGCAGCCCCTGGCTGGCTGAAGAATTGATAATTGGTGCAGCCCCTGGCTGGCTGAAGAATTGATAATTGGTGCAGCCCCTGGCTGGCTGAAGAATTGATAATTGGTGCAGCCCCTGGCTGAAGAATTGATAATTGGTGCAGCCACTGGCTGAAGAATTGATAATTGGTGCAGCCCCTTGTTGAAGAATTGATAATTGGTGCAGCCCCTGGCTGAAGAATTGATAATTGGTGCAGCCCCTGGCTGAAGAATTAATAATTGGTGCAGCCCCTGGCTGGCGGAAGAATTGATAATTGGTGCAGCCCCTTGTTGAAGAATTGATAATTGGTGCAGCCCCTGGCTGAAGAATTGATAATTGGTGCAGTACCTGGCTGAAGAATTAATAATTGGTGCAGCCCCTGGCTGGCTGAGGAATTAATAATTGGTGCAGCCCCTGGCTGGCTGAAGAATTGATAATTGGTGCAGCCCCTGGCAGAAGAATTGATAATTGGTGCAGCCCCTGGCTGAAGAATTGATAATTGGTGCAGCCCCTGGCTGAAGAATTAATAATTAGTGCAGCCCCTGGCTGAAGAATTGATAATTGGTGGTGCAGCCCCTGGCTGAAGAATTAATAATAGGTGCAGCCCCTGGCTGAAGAATTGATAATTGGTGGTGCAGCCCCTGGCTGAAGAATTGATAATTGGTGGTGTAGCTCCTGGCTGGCTGAAGAATTGATAATTGGTGGTGTAGCCCATGGGCGGCTGAAGAATTGATAATTGGTGCAGCCCCTGGCTGGCTGAAGAATTGATAATTGGTGCAGCCCCTGGCTGGCTGAAGAATTGATAATTGGTGCAGCCCCTGGCTGGCTGAAGAACTGATAATTGGTGCAGCCCCTGGCTGAAGAATTGATAATTGGTGCAGCCACTGGCTGAAGAATTGATAATTGGTGCAGCCCCTTGTTGAAGAATTGATAATTGGTGCAGCCCCTGGCTGAAGAATTGATAATTGGTGCAGCCCCTGGCTGAAGAATTAATAATTGGTGCAGCCCCTGGCTGGCGGAAGAATTGATAATTGGTGCAGCCCCTTGTTGAAGAATTGATAATTGGTGCAGCCCCTGGCTGAAGAATTGATAATTGGTGCAGCCCCTGGCTGAAGAATTAATAATTGGTGCAGCCCCTGGCTGGCGGAAGAATTGATAATTGGTGCAGCCCCTTGTTGAAGAATTGATAATTGGTGCAGCCCCTGGCTGAAGAATTGATAATTGGTGCAGCCCCTGGCTGAAGAATTAATAATTGGTGCAGCCCCTGGCTGGCTGAAGAATTAATAATTGGTGCAGCCCCTGGCTGGCTGAAGAATTGATAATTGGTGCAGCCCCTGGCAGAAGAATTGATAATTGGTGCAGCCCCTGGCTGAAGAATTGATAATTGGTGCAGCCCCTGGCTGAAGAATTGATAATTGGTGCAGCCCCTGGCTGGCTGAAGAATTGATAATTGGTGCAGCCCCTGGCTGGCTGAAGAATTGATAATTGGTGCAGCCCCTGGCTGGCTGAAGAACTGATAATTGGTGCAGCCCCTGGCTGAAGAATTGATAATTGGTGCAGCCACTGGCTGAAGAATTGATAATTGGTGCAGCCCCTTGTTGAAGAATTGATAATTGGTGCAGCCCCTGGCTGAAGAATTGATAATTGGTGCAGCCCCTGGCTGAAGAATTAATAATTGGTGCAGCCCCTGGCTGGCGGAAGAATTGATAATTGGTGCAGCCCCTTGTTGAAGAATTGATAATTGGTGCAGCCCCTGGCTGAAGAATTGATAATTGGTGCAGCCCCTGGCTGAAGAATTAATAATTGGTGCAGCCCCTGGCTGGCGGAAGAATTGATAATTGGTGCAGCCCCTTGTTGAAGAATTGATAATTGGTGCAGCCCCTGGCTGAAGAATTGATAATTGGTGCAGCCCCTGGCTGAAGAATTAATAATTGGTGCAGCCCCTGGCTGGCTGAAGAATTAATAATTGGTGCAGCCCCTGGCTGGCTGAAGAATTGATAATTGGTGCAGCCCCTGGCAGAAGAATTGATAATTGGTGCAGCCCCTGGCTGAAGAATTGATAATTGGTGCAGCCCCTGGCTGAAGAATTAATAATTGGTGCAGCCCCTGGCTGAAGAATTGATAATTGGTGGTGCAGCCCCTGGCTGAAGAATTAATAATAGGTGCAGCCCCTGGCAGAAGAATTGATAATTGGTGGTGCAGCCCCTGCTGAAGAATTGATAATTGGTGGTGTAGCTCCTGGCTGGCTGAAGAATTGATAATTGGTGGTGTAGCCCATGGGCGGCTGAAGAATTGATAATTGGTGCAGCCCCTGGCTGGCTGAAGAATTGATAATTGGTGCAGCCCCTGGCTGGCTGAAGAACTGATAATTGGTGCAGCCCCTGGCTGAAGAATTGATAATTGGTGCAGCCACTGGCTGAAGAATTGATAATTGGTGCAGCCCCTGGCTGAAGAATTGATAATTGGTGCAGCCCCTGGCTGGCTGAAGAATTGATAATTGGTGCAGCCACTGGCTGAAGAATTGATAATTGGTGCAGCCCCTGGCTGAAGAATTGATAATTGGTGCAGCCCCTGGCTGGCTGAAGAATTGATAATTGGTGCAGTACCTGGCTGAAGAATTAATAATTGGTGCAGCCCCTGGCTGGCTGAGGAATTAATAATTGGTGCAGCCCCTGGCTGGCTGAAGAATTGATAATTGGTGCAGCCCCTGGCAGAAGAATTGATAATTGGTGCAGCCCCTGGCTGAAGAATTGATAATTGGTGCAGCCCCTGGCTGAAGAATTAATAATTAGTGCAGCCCCTGGCTGAAGAATTGATAATTGGTGGTGCAGCCCCTGGCTGAAGAATTAATAATAGGTGCAGCCCCTGGCTGAAGAATTGATAATTGGTGGTGCAGCCCCTGGCTGAAGAATTGATAATTGGTGGTGTAGCTCCTGGCTGGCTGAAGAATTGATAATTGGTGGTGTAGCCCATGGGCGGCTGAAGAATTGATAATTGGTGCAGCCCCTGGCTGGCTGAAGAATTGATAATTGGTGCAGCCCCTGGCTGGCTGAAGAATTGATAATTGGTGCAGCCCCTGGCTGGCTGAAGAACTGATAATTGGTGCAGCCCCTGGCTGAAGAATTGATAATTGGTGCAGCCACTGGCTGAAGAATTGATAATTGGTGCAGCCCCTTGTTGAAGAATTGATAATTGGTGCAGCCCCTGGCTGAAGAATTGATAATTGGTGCAGCCCCTGGCTGAAGAATTAATAATTGGTGCAGCCCCTGGCTGGCGGAAGAATTGATAATTGGTGCAGCCCCTTGTTGAAGAATTGATAATTGGTGCAGCCCCTGGCTGAAGAATTGATAATTGGTGCAGCCCCTGGCTGAAGAATTAATAATTGGTGCAGCCCCTGGCTGGCGGAAGAATTGATAATTGGTGCAGCCCCTTGTTGAAGAATTGATAATTGGTGCAGCCCCTGGCTGAAGAATTGATAATTGGTGCAGCCCCTGGCTGAAGAATTAATAATTGGTGCAGCCCCTGGCTGGCTGAAGAATTAATAATTGGTGCAGCCCCTGGCTGGCTGAAGAATTGATAATTGGTGCAGCCCCTGGCAGAAGAATTGATAATTGGTGCAGCCCCTGGCTGAAGAATTGATAATTGGTGCAGCCCCTGGCTGAAGAATTAATAATTGGTGCAGCCCCTGGCTGAAGAATTGATAATTGGTGGTGCAGCCCCTGGCTGAAGAATTAATAATAGGTGCAGCCCCTGGCAGAAGAATTGATAATTGGTGGTGCAGCCCCTGCTGAAGAATTGATAATTGGTGGTGTAGCTCCTGGCTGGCTGAAGAATTGATAATTGGTGGTGTAGCCCATGGGCGGCTGAAGAATTGATAATTGGTGCAGCCCCTGGCTGGCTGAAGAATTGATAATTGGTGCAGCCCCTGGCTGGCTGAAGAACTGATAATTGGTGCAGCCCCTGGCTGAAGAATTGATAATTGGTGCAGCCACTGGCTGAAGAATTGATAATTGGTGCAGCCCCTGGCTGAAGAATTGATAATTGGTGCAGCCCCTGGCTGGCTGAAGAATTGATAATTGGTGCAGCCACTGGCTGAAGAATTGATAATTGGTGCAGCCCCTGGCTGAAGAATTGATAATTGGTGCAGCCCCTGGCTGGCTGAAGAATTGATAATTGGTGCAGCCACTGGCTGAAGAATTGATAATTGGTGCAGCCCCTGGCTGAAGAATTGATAATTGGTGCAGCCCCTTGTTGAAGAATTGATAATTGGTGCAGCCCCTGGCTGAAGAATTAATAATTGGTGCAGCCCCTGGCTGAAGAATTGATAATTGGTGCAGCCCCTGGCTGAAGAATTGATAATTGGTGCAGCCCCTGGCTGAAGAATTAATAATTGGTGCAGCCCCTGGCTGAAGAATTGATAATTGGTGGTGCAGCCCCTGGCTGAAGAATTAATAATAGGTGCAGCCCCTGGCAGAAGAATTGATAATTGGTGGTGTAGCTCCTGGCTGGCTGAAGAATTGATAATTGGTGGTGTAGCCCATGGGTGGCTGAAGAATTGATAATTGGTGCAGCCCCTGGCTGGCTGAAGAATTGATAATTGGTGCAGCCCCTGGCTGGCTGAAGAACTGATAATTGCTGCAGCCCCTGGCTGAAGAATTGATAGTTGATATTTAATTGTTGATGCAGCCTCCGGGCTGAGTAAAAGTGGTATGCAGAGCTATGATTAGTCCTGCAACAGCCTTGAGGCCTAGAACTCTTGGCAAGTTGCAGCTGGTGAGGAGTGACAACAGGAGGCCTTAAAGGCCGTGAAGCAGGATGCTCCATTTAGGCCGTGTAGCAGCCTTAAGGGCAGAGAACTCTTGGCTGAATGTCACTGTTGTGCGACTTATGCCGTCAGGTTGACACAACAAGCAGTAATTGGTTCCGAATTTTCTTTAAAAAAAATTAAAGGGGCATGCAGGAGATGCTGTCTGTGGCCATTACAATTTCTGGACATTCATAAACTATAACATTAAAATGTCAGGCAACAATGCCCCAACCAGCACATAATGGAAAGGAAAAAGGTGCAAGATGGAATTGTCCTTGGGCCCTCCAACCCACCCTTATGTTGTATATATGAAACAGGACATTCACAGTTTAACAAACCAATCACTTCAGCGACAAGGACTACCACTTGTGGCTGAAATTATTGGTTTGTTCGGACCCCCCACAAAACAAGCTGCCAATGCGCAGTGGACATTGGTGGCAATGATCCCATACACAAACTGGCTTTACAATACATTAGATGTCGTCATCGTCATCCCCATCAGTGTGTGCATCCTCCTCTTTTTCACACATTATGAATTCGTCCCCGCTGGAATCCACCATTACAGAGTCAGACGCTAATGTCTCTTTTGGACTTAAGTGCTGGTAAAGGTCTTCCTCGTGGAATTTGTAATTCATTTTGATGAACTTCATCTTTTCCACATTTTTGGGAAGTAACCTCCTACGACGATCACAGACAAGGTTTCCGGCTGCGCTGAAAACTCTTTCAGAGTATACACTGGAGGGTGGGCAACTTATGTACAGCAAAGCCTGTTTGTGTAAGGGACTCCAAATTGCCTCTTTTTCTGCCAGTAGTGAAACAGACTGTGTGATATGCCAATTTGGATGCTATCCCTAAAATAGTCATCCACCATTCTCTGAATGGTGACCGTATCAGACAAAGTCACGGTAGACATCTCACTCATTGTAGGCAGTTCTTTCAGACCAACCAGATGTCATTAGATTTTACTGACTGATCTGCATCACCACCAGCAGTGGGTCTCTTAGGAAAATGTAGTTTTTTTCCTGGCAGCTGTAGAAACTGAAGGAGGAGATGCTGTCTTGTCACATTCCGCTTGAGCTGACAATTTTTTCACCACCATCTTTTCAGATTTATGTCTATCGGGAAGAAAGAAACAAGGTTCTTAAACCTAGGATCAAGTCTGGTAGCCAAAATACAGTGATCTGATTTCAAGAGATTGACGACCCTTGGATCATGTCAAAGCGAATGAAGGGCTTGATCTACAAGTCCCACATTAGTAGCGGAATCACTCTGTTTCAGCTCCTCCTTCAGTTTCTCCAGCTGCTTTTGCAAAAGTCTGATTTCGAGAATGACCTGACTCAAGCTGGCAGTGTCTGAACCAGCTTCACGTGTGGCAAGTTTGAGAACCTTGCACAACATGGAAATTATTCTCCACTGCCTTCGACTAAGGTGCATTCCCGCTTCTCTCCCTATGTCATAGGCCATAGTGTAGCCTTGGATGGCCTTTTTCTGCTCCTCCATCCACTGAAGCATATCGAGGGTAGACTTCCACCTAGTTACTACCTCTTGCTTCAGGTGATGGCAGGGCAAATTCAACAGTTCTTGCTGGTGCTGCAATCTTTGACACACAGTTGCTGAATGTCGAAAATGTCCAGAAATCTTTCGGGCCACTGAGAGCATCTCCTGCACGCCCCTGTCATTTTAAAAAAATGTTGCACCACCAAATTCATTGTGTGAGCAAAACATGGGATGTGATCAAATTTACCCACATGTAATGCTCGTACAATATTGCTGGCATTGTGAGAAATCCCAAATCCTGAGGAGAGTGCAAGTGGGGTAAGCCATTTTGCAATGATTTCCCTGAGTTTCTCTAAGAGGTTCTCAGTGGTATGTTTCTTACTGAAACTGGTGATACACAGAGTAGCCTGCCTATGAATGAGCTGGTGTTTCTTAGCTGCTGCTGCTGTTTGCACTGTTGGAGGCAATACACCTACCCAGTGGGCTGTCAGAGTCATGTCCCATTTGTCCACATATCTGTGGTTAAGTGGACAGTGGGCACAACGACAATTCGGAGCACATTAATACGTTTTTTTTAATGCCCCTGTACAGATTGGGAATTGCTATTCAAGAGAAGTGGAATCTAGAAGGCACATTGTAGCGTGGGACACAGGTCCTGATTCAGAGCTGAATGCTCTGACCAGAGCGCTCGCTCTGAATCAGGGCTGTCCCAGCTAAATTTGGAGCGGCTTCCCGGCCGCTCGCATAGCTGTGGGTGACCACCCACAGGTTATGCGAGCGGCCAAAAATATGGTCGCGATGGTCAAAGACCATCGCAACCACCGGGCTTGCGATGAGACCCTGCGGTAGGGTCTCGCTTCTGCAAGCCCAGGAGTGATTTTGGCTCTATCAGAGCCAAAATCACTCCCACTGACATCATTACTGATGTCAGTGGGGCCGGACTCAGACGGTAGGTGTTCCCATGGGAACGCCTCCGTCTGGCAGTCACGCCCCCGGCACGCCCACCAAAGGGGGCGTGCTGTCAATCAACATCGACAGCACACCCCCTTTGGTGCGAGACCCGGAGCGACGGAGAGCCCGTCTCTATCCGGGTCTCGCGCATGCGCATGACGGAGCTCCCTCCGTCATGCGCACGCGCAGTGGGGCAACATCAACCCGTTTGTGAGCGTCCTTTGCTCGTGAACGGGTCTGAATGACCCCCTCAGGACCTTCATTAACTGGTTAAAGCCCACTGCATTAATGGCGAACACTGGATGCACATCTAATACCAGTTGTTATGACGTCAGTAATCCGCTGTGCAACTGGATGTTTGCTGTCATACTTGTTTGCCAATGCAATGGATTGTGTGATAGTCAATTGTTTGGTTGTGCTTGAACTACTAAGAGTAGTCTTCTTCCTGGTTCCCTTCTGGGATGAAGATCCACTCATAGCAACAGCAGCAGCAGGCGTAACACTCAAGGATCCTTCTGAGGAACAACGGATAGGAGAGGAGTCAGTCCTTATGATATTGGATGCAGGACTACATCCAATCATGAATGAGGATGCTGATGATGATGCAGGTGTTGGTGGTGGATATTGCAGGTGCTTGGATCCAGATAGAATGGAGCAGCTTGGTAACACTGGACTGTTTTACTTTTTTTGTCCCCAAAGTATCAATATCCTTTCTGATTTGATGAATGCGCTGCAAGTGATGTAACAGGGAGGAGGTTCCAAGATGGTTAAGGTCCTTACCTCTACTCACTGTTACTTGGCAACGGTCACAACTGGTTTGGCAAAAGTTGTCCGGATTTGGGTGGAAATAATTCCACACATGAGAAGTGGATTTTTTGGTCCTTTGTCCAGGCATGTTGCCTGATTTACAGTTTTTACACAAACATCCTCGCCATCAACATCCTCATCATCCTTGTTTTTATCGCCAACTACATAAATATCCTCCTTGTGCAATTCCACAGAAGCATCCTAGATTTCCAGGTCAGAAGATGGCACACAAATGGTGGAAGGAGGATCATTTTCAAATACAGTATTACTAGAAAGGTCAGACTCACACATGGCAACTGCGGACACACTTGGACTCTCCTCGGGGATTTGTGATTTTTCAGAGCACACAGTTGGTTCTGGTGTCTTACTCGTCTTAATTTTTTTTTTGTACCTCTCCTACAAGCAGAGGGGCTTAAATCATCACTAGAAACACCAATCAATAATAAAGGCCAAGGCCTTATCCTTTCCTTGCCACTTCGTGTAGTGAATGGCATATTGCCAGCTGACTTAGCTTTAATTTTTTTTTGCTTTAACAGGGTAAAAGTTGATTTTTTTAGCTTGACTTTTTGGCCTGACTTAAGCCCTCGTACATCAGCCTTCATAGATGACATTGACGGCCTTGCATCGTCATTATGACTGCGGCCGGCAGCTGCAAGACTGGTATGTGGATCTTGCTGTGACTGTCCTCCTCCTCCATACTCACCACACACAAAAATTTTTGTTTCTTGGGCAGCAGCTCTTGACAGACAGCAGCACAGCACCCCTGCACAGCTACGCCGATGACAGTGACAGCCAGGTGTGGCTGACACACAAATGAAAAAAAATTTTGGTTTTATTTTTTGGGCAGCAGCCCTTGACAGACAGCAGCACAGCACCCTTGCGCAGCTACGCCGATGACAGGTGTGGCTAACACGCCACACAAATTTTTTTTTATATATATATATATATATATATATATATATATATATTTAACAAAATTGTATTTATTGAAGAATTGCACATAAAATATACAGTTTAAATTTGAAATAAGCACATTCAATCATGGATATAGCAAATTACAGAATAATGACCATTGTACATCATTCAAATATAATACAGTATCAGCGCATTACACAATGGCATATTAATATATAATAATAAAAAAAAAAGATCACATAATAAAATAGAAAAGCGTGAGCCCATATTTTTTTAACATTGGGGTGAACACCTGAAAGAGGCAGCAGCGGCTTAACAGACAGCAGCAGAGCACCCCTGCACTGACGACAAGTGTGGCTAACACTAATTTTAATTATTTTTTTCACACTGGTGGTGGGTGAAGAGCACCCCTGAAGGACAGAGCACCCCCCTGGACAACACAGCACTACAGCCAGCCCCTATGGACAGGATAACAGCCAGCCCCTATGGACAGGACAACGACAGCCAGCCCCTATGGACACGACAATAGCCATCCAGCCCCTATAGACAACAGCCAGCCCCTCTATAGACAACAGCCAGCCAACCCTTATGGACAACAGTTGCCAGCCCCTATGCACAGCGTCAGCGTGCAATTAATAACAGCACAGCTCCCAGCTCCTTCCCTCTTCACTCTCCACGGCCGGAATGAAAAATGGCGGTGATCGCGGGACCTTTATAGAATCCAAAACCCGCGAGAATCCGACAGCTGGATGATGACGTTTTGCCTCGATTTCAGATCTGCCTCGGATCCCCGAAGTTCGGGTGGGTTTGGTTCTCAGCTCATCTCTAGTTCAGACTAAGAGATCCCAGATGGGTGGATTCCCAGAAATGATACTTAAACAAATTGAATATAAAAGTGTAAATTTATTATAATACTTAGCTACAATCGTTGATTAATTCAGTAGATACAGCAATCACATCAGCAAATCCAGCATCTAGAGACTGGATTATGGACCTGATTCAGAGCCGCTCGCTAGGATGCGTTCACTCATAGCTACCGATGGTTCGCATTGTGCGCATGCATCGCAGTGCACATGTGCGAACCAGTGTGAGAGATCGGGAAGCGTTTGCTCACTGCGCATAGACAACCCAGCAGAGTGAGTGACAGGAGAAGCCATTTGTGGGTGGTGACAGGGGCTGGACATTATAAACAGGGGGAGTGGTGGAGCAAATGCAGGCATGCCAGAGCATCTCAACGCTGTTTAATAGGTGTACATAATTAAGAGGCAGCGTCATAGTACACGTCACCTGGGTGGCTTTTACACTGAAGTGCTCGCAGTGCTTGCGGTAGGGTATGGTCTGCCTCAAGCGCTGCAAACGCATCCGATGGTACCCGATGTACCGATGGTAGCATACACTTCCTGGAGATGACATGCACAAGTGGGCATCTTAAGACAGGCTTAGGCATCTACATACACAAAGCGATCGCACGCCGAGACATAGTGGGTGTGCTTATACCTTGCCGTGCGATCGCCTGTCTTTCTGGTGGTTGGCCGGATTTGTATACGCTGGGTGTGAGTGTACACATATAGCAAGCAGGTCTGAATCAGGCCATATGTTCAAACGTCCTAGCACTTCTGCAGTCAGTGTTGTTCCAGGAATAAGACTGATTCTATACTGACAAATTAAAGCTTATATAGGCTGCTCTCTAAGAGAAAAACTCCTGAGTAGGCATTTTAACAGGTATAAAGGACATTTTTAGAAATATACAAACATTTTAATAGACGGTAGGGGGCACTGTTGCCTCAAGTATGAATATTGGAACTAACATCTCAATACCAAGTTTTATGGTGTGTATTTTGGATTAACTGAAGGTAAGACCATGTTTATTTTGGATTGAGTATGTCTGGTCACATAAGTAAACATTTGTAATAGCTAAATATCAGATGAATATTAACATACCTAAGGGGTGCGCATAGAAATACTTGTGGACACAATTATAAATGAACAAAGATGTATATAACATATATATGAATTTTTAATAACATAGCCAAGCTGGCTCTAAAACATTCCACGCTGAGTTTTATACATATAAATATAAGCAACAACCAACATAAGCTGTTATGATGTGTTTGTAGCATAAATCCTGACAGACTTGAGTCCCTGATCTCCAAAATAAGGCAGACTCCTCAAATGATTTATAATTAATCTGTTTCTTAATAGGATATACCAAACGGACAGAATGTTCATTCCCTTTGATACAGGGAAAAATTGCAGTGTTTGTCTCAATAGAACTATCCAGCTTTTTTAAAAAAGGAGATAAATACTTTATAAATATTCTTTTAAAAATAGCCTTTTGCCGTCATTCGATATGGATGGGAGAATGGCCATAATACACCAAATTGCATATAGATGGATCTAATACGATAAGTATCAGTATATATTCAATATATGCCAACCACAGTAGACAGAGGCTCTGATTCAGACCCGCTTGCAGGTCTGAAGGGCATTTTTTTTTTTTTTGGTCCGGCCTTCTGGCCGCTCGCTAAGCTGTGGGTGACCACCCACAGCTTTTGCGAGCAGCCAGGTGATGGTCCAGATAGTCGCGACCATTGGGCTTGCAACAAGACCCGTGTGGTAGGGTCTAGTCTGCCGCAAGCCCCAGTGAGCTTCTGGCTCTAATATTGCCGGAAGCTCACTACTGACATCACTCGTGATGTCAGTAGGGCCTCCCACAAATGGCAGGCGTTCCTTTGGGAATGCCTCCATTTGTGCAGCCCCCCCCGACATGTCTACAACATCGACAGCCGCCCCATTTGTAGTGAGCCCTGGAGTGAGTGAATTTCTTATTTGCTTTGGGGCTCGCACACGTGCAGTGCGCACGCCGCGTGTGCGCACTGCTCGGCCATCGACCCACTTGCGAGCAGGTCTGAATCAGGCCCAGAGTCCATATATAAACATTTAGATGAATCGGGGTGTGAGTATCCATAGTAAGGCAACCAACTGGCCGCGCTCTACTCACAAAATCCCTGTATGCGTTGGTGGGTGCAGCTATTCCTGGCATTCCCGGTTCTCATGGCTGCATATGCTGTCTACTCCTGTGATGCTGCCCTGTTGGATACTATGTGTTGGCTCCAATATAAGCTGCTACACATGAAAAGACTGAAGTAAAGTCATATAATTGGAATCCACTGCTTAGTATTTTGGTCAGGGAAACTCAGCAGGGTTCTGTCACGTCCCAATAAACTGTCTTTCACGCGTTTCTCAATCCCATTAGCAAGACGGTTTGCTCAGAAGGTAAGTATTTTTTTAAAAATGAGCGCCTGGTCATAAAACTGTTCATTTAGTTCTTACCCTGCTATAATTTGTGATAGTTAACTAGCTAGCATTCTAAAGCATGTTGACATATACTGGACTTTGTCACAATCTGTATATGATGCAAAACTGACTGAGAGCACTGAACAGCAAAATGGCTTGAAAACTTCATTTTGGTCACTTGTGATACACTCCACCCTTGCTCTCAGGTTATATTGCACGATATACCTTCCAAGTTTCTCCTGTAGCAGTTATCATCTTAACAGTATACAATGTAGGATTCCCATGAACCACCCTTTGATCCCAGAGAACCAATTAGCTGGATCTAGCCACGATAGCCATCCTGTACCATCTAGATCATACTCTGAGTCATTGTATTGTGAGCTTGATCCAAGTGTCCACATTTTTATGCATAAGGCAGCTGAACCAACTGATTGGTTCAATCATCAGTCATTCAATGTAGAGCACTTGTTATTTTCTTTGCTCTGGTAGTTGTATAAATTCCATGTTGAGATAGGTCAGTCTCCTGTACAATCATCCACACTGTAAGAAGCACTTCCACCATCATCGCAGTAGATGCCCTCGATCAGGCCTTGGGCCCATAAGATTGAAATATGGCATCTTGGTGGTGTTCTATATAGTCCTTGTATGCAACCTGTGTGCGGGGAAGAAGATAGGATTAGTATCACTTGTACAATTCCAGTGCCTACCTTAAATGCACATGGTACTTCTTGGAAAGTGTACACACAACTTGCCTTCACAACCAAGCTGTGATAACTAGATTTTTGTAGACTTTTTTTACCCAGATGATAACCTCATGTGTGGGTCTCGGCGGTACTGGTGTCAACATTCACTGAAATTGTAACATGTCTTCCCCCATAGCCCTTTTATTCAAACTGCACACTGCCTCCCCGAGGACCTTATCCCATTCCCTCAGAGTATTTGTGGGCATCTTTTTTCTAATCTGGTCCTTGAGCAGCGCATTCATTCATTTTAATAAGCCTGCTGCCTGAAGATAATAAGACATATTGTACACCCAATGCACTGCCTTTTTCTGAGCCCAGGTACAAACTTGGCATCCAGTGAAGTGAGTATCATTTTCTGATTGTACTTCTTGAGCTATACCATGATGTCTTTGTAGGTCTTCCAACATCTTCAGAGTGGCTTGCTGGTCTGCAGGTTGATCTTCTAGAACCATGACCACTGCTCTCAGCTCTGCATGCTGGCTGGAATCTGCAATCTGTAAAGGTGGTAGTTCTACCTCTGTATTCTGGAAATTCACCAACCCTGTAATGTGGGTCACTACTTGTGATGGTTGTTGGCTGCTGATACCACCCCTCTCCTGCAGATACTATTTCCACTTCATCAGAGTTGACTTCTGGGCCAACATGTTGGCGATGGCTAGCCCGTCTTGTCTCAACCAACCAACCACTGGTAGCTCTGTCCTTATAGTGACTGGCTGACTCTTGGTTGAAGTATCCACATGCTGCAAGGCATTGGTATTGCAAGGTATTGGGCCATACAAACTCTGACTTCTTTCTGGGATATTGGAGACACAGTGCCAACCAGAAAGAAGTCAGAGTTTGTATGGACCAATAAACAAGAAGACATATTTCAAGCTGCAAAACAAGCATGGTCCCCATACAGCCAGATCAGTCATTTTATCTCCTGTAACTCCTTACCCCTCACTACACTTTTCACTGGCAAGAGGGTGCATGTCTTTATGGTACAACCAAACACATAGGTACCCGAGGGAGTATCTATGGACTGTCCCTTCAAAATATCCATACCTATGATATTGTCTGGCAGGTCAGACACCAACACCTCTGCATGGAACCAAGGCCCTTTGCCTAGCTGCATCTTGCAGTGACGTGCCACCCACATTTGTGTACCCCCAGTCCTTCTACTGCTACCCATGTAGTGGCGCTAGCTGGGATTTGTGTTCTGTGGAACAATGAGACTTCAGCTCCAGTATCTAACAGAGCTGTACAGCATGTAACAGTAGCCGCATTATCCCATAAAATTGCACATAACACATAAGGGCATTTGTCTCTGGGTTGTAATGTGCATATCTGGTATTTCACAGGCTATGATCTCCGTGCCTGTGAATCCAGAGACTCATCTGCCAGTCATAAAGTCTGTGGTTCAATCCACCCTCCTGTTTTTTGAGTATCTGTTGGAAGGTGTCCCCAAAAATGAGTCTAGCTCTGCCCTTACCTCAGCATAGGGTGATGGCATGAAGGAGGGGCTCCAGGAAGGAGCGGTTGGAATAACTTGCTCTGTTACTTCCTCATCTACATCACTCTTTGCTATCTGCTTGGTGAGTGTTGTGTTATCTCCCTTCTTCAATGCTAACCACATTTTTAACAAGACATCAGTCTCAACCCCATCTATTTCTTTTCTTAGGGTACCCGCATTCAATAACTCAAAAAACATCTATTTGTGAGAAACTTCATGACGTGTATTACTTTTGGCCTGGGGACCCTTTTGTGTCAACTGTCTCTGTTGTGGTGCATCTGCCCCTAATGCCCCAATTGACCTAACATTTGGTTCAATTGCCACACAGTCATACCAGCTGACGCACCCACCGCTAAATATAGTGGGGCTTTCATATTTGTGGGTGCTGACTTTACAAACACATCACACATCTCTTCATCCAACACATACAAATCAGGACCATCCCAGGGGGTCAGGGTAGTGCCTACTACGATACATGGGCAACTGCAAACGCACCTGGGGATCTATTGACAAAGTTTCCATTTGGGCCATCTCCCTGGCATTTAACTCAATGGAATCTCCTCCCTCCTCCCACAGTCTGAGTACCCATTCCAGAAGGGATTCATTAGCCCCCTGTCTCATGTCAATTAGATCTCTCTGTTTCCAATCTTCCATTGCCATGGAAGCCCGCTCTGTCTCTGAAGCAGTGGCTTCCTGCTCCTATATCGCTTGTCTCGTTCCTTGTATGTTTACAGATTCGGGGGAGTTTGTATATAGAGGATTCCTCGCAAACAGTTGTACCCCTCCCAGTCCTGTTATAGCTGTTCTCCCATCATTTCCTGCAGCTGGTAACATGGAAGGTTGATTACTTGAGTCCATAGCTACTCTCCTGTGTGGATGTACGAGTAGTATGCCTAACAGGGTGCAGCTACTCTGTTACATCTTCCTCCTATTCTACCTCAGAATCACTATCTAGCTGTTCCCAATTCTGAGCAGTAATCAATGTACGTATTTGTGCAGCATCATGTCTGATTTTTCTACCTTGCCACTCTTTTACTACATATTGTTCAAAACTGAATCTGCAATTCACTGGTACAGTGTTCCTGGGACTGTACACAAGTCCTCAGTACAGCATTCAGTTCCCTTAAAGAATCTCACTCTACTGTCATTTCCTGCATCTGTGAGACCAGCTTACAGACAGCCTGTGCAGTGAGATTTAGAATTGCAGTAGCAGTTCGACTCTCATTTTCATACTTAAATCAACATTTGTTAAATCTTCTAAAGGTGTTACAGTTCTGATTGGTTGCATTTATTTACAGGCAGTTTCCATCATGTCAGCCCAGGATCCGGATCTAGTCAGCCATGAAGGAAAACTTGCCCTCTTTTCTTACTGAATAATCGTTTAAACATGTTGTTACACAATACAGTATATAGCACTTTCTGGGGGTCCAAACGGGATCTCCTGACTGGCTCACCAAATGTTTCAGGTGGGTTCAGACTAAGAGATCCCAGATGGGTGGATTCCCAGAAAAGATACTTAAACAAACAAATTGAATATAAAATTGTACATTTATTATAATACTTAGCTACATTTGTCGATTAATTCAGTAGATACAGCAATCACATCAGCAAATCCAGGAGCCCTTCTCACAGCATCAAGAGACTGGATTATGTTCAAACATCCTAGCACTTCTGCAGTCAGTGTTGTTTCAGGAATAAGGCTGATTCAATACTTACAAATTACATGTTACATAGGCTGCTCTCTAAGAGAAAAACTCCTGAGTAGGCATTTTAACAGGTATAAAGGTCATTTTTAGAAATATACATAAATATTAATAGACAGTAGGGGGCACTGTTGCCTCAATTATGAATACTGGATTTAACATCTCAATCACAAGATTTATGGTGTGTATTATGGATTAACTGAAGGTAACACAACGTTTATTTTGGATTAAGTATGTCTGGTCACATAACTAAACATTTGTAATAGCTAACTAGCTAGCATTCTAAAGCATGTTGACATATTCAGGACTTTGTCACAATCTGTATATGATACAAAACCGACTGAGAGCACTGAAAAGCAAAATGGCTTGAAAACTCCATTTTGGTCACTCCAAAATACATGAGGTGAGGTCAACCACTATTATGCTAATGAGTTTGATTGTTGTCGATGTTACCAATGTTTTCACTGTCTAGTGAGGTATTGCGAATGTGAGTAAAGGGAAGTGGGCGGCATTACGTAGTGGTGGGCATCTGGTTCTTGTGCTGCAGTGTCATTGCGATTGGGTTCGCATTAGCATATTTTCACAGCGGCCGGGTGCGTAAATATGCAGACTTGCGTTCTGTGATGAATCAGGCCCACAGGCTTGTGCCTATGATGGCAAACTTGCATAGGGCAGCACTATGCTCACTTTGCATATCATTGTATTTTATATATTGTAGCAAGATCAGGATAAGTATTCCATCTCCTGGGATAGATGGGTGCACTTTCACACAGTAGTCAATTTGTAGCACACGTCCAGGGTCTTGGTACATGTATATGCAGGCAGTTTTATTTTGCAGCATAAAGAAAAGCCTAGCCTGTTCAGCTCTAACTAAACAAATGTTTCCCTCTCTCAACATGGAGTACCTCTCACGACAGAACAGTATTAGCACAGTACTAACATCTAGTAATCACAGTGTCTCAACAGACCTGCTGTCTGTTCCCCAGGTAGTGAGAGTGAGACTAGCAACTGACACACCTTATCAGCCTCTCACTGGTGCTCTGACAATGTTGCCAATTAGTAACATTTCTTTGTATGAAAAGAAAGAATATGGTGTAAAAAAAAGGTATAAGTTTATGTTTTTTTGCAAGAAAGTCAGAAAATGGGATATTGCTTGCAGTTGAAAAAATAAATACCAGAGAATTACATTATTCTAAATCTCTTGCAGGTAGATTTATCAATCTCAGAGATATAACTGCATTAACTACAAATATGTATTGTAGTGATACAGATTGGATTAGCGCTGTCATTTCTCACTCTTCTAGCATCTGGATTGCTGATGCAATAAAATACCTCTCTGGTGATATAGCAGCTCCTTCTGCAGTCCTTTGTACATCTTTTGTTTGTTTTTGCAGTTAGTCTGCATGTGTGAGCCTCAAAGCCCACATATGCTCACTAAGCACTGCTTACATTACAACAGTGCATAATAATTATAGTAAAAATTAATAAGAAATAACTGAAAAATATAACATTAATAGTGATGCAGACAACAGAGAACCACAACCAGGGCTCTATTTATTAACATTATTTTTACTAAAATAAAGTGAAAAAGGGTGTTTTCACACCATTTTCACATTATTTTAGTATCACCTATAGTTATTACAGGGCAATTGGAGTAGAATTTTACAAATTCTACTCCAACCCCTAAGTATCACTTATTTTTAGTAAGCAGATCGCATTTCCCATAACTGTAATGGGAAATGTGATCTGACCAAAGTTACTAAAAATTAATTGTAAAAACATATCGGGGCAAGCCCTGTTATAATAACTCCACCTGGTGGTGGCATTATCCAGGGTCTCCCCTGGTTACCGGGCTCCTACTCTGCTCTAAAAGGCAGAGCAGAGCCCGGAGCCGGTCCCAGTGATCAGCTGTGTGGTCTAAACAGACCGCAAGCTGATCTCTGCTAAAAAAAAAATAAGTTTACTTCCATGATTCCATGGCCCGTTGGTCGGGGCTCCGGTGATGACTCCCCTCCGGTCAGCTGGTCTTCCATGGTGCACTGCAGCCCGGTCATCAGGTGATCGGGTCCCAGTGCAATATGGGATATCACCTGACCGGAGGCATGGAGGACATCACCGGAGGCCCGGATCATACAGGTAAGTGTAATTAAGGGAGGGGGGGGTCACGGGGGGTCCACGATCGCGGGGGCGGGGCTTAGCACCAGGGGGGTAGCAGCAGCGGGCGGTCGGCGCATGCACGGGCACTTTGTCACAGTATTTTTTGTGAAAATACCGTGATAAGGCTCTGGAGGGGATTCGCAGGGATAGAGCTTTATCACAAGCTCTGTCTCTGCAAGGGATTTGTAGCAAATCCGTGTGATATTGCCTGAATTCGCAATGCGAATTCAGTTGGTAATATCACACTACAATCTGCATTCAATATGCGGATTGTAGTAAATCAACCAGTCACAGGTCTCAGAACCATAGAGAGCCACCACTATTCACCAATCCTAGCAACATAGGGAGCCATTGCTACAGTACTCACCAATCCCAGCACCATAGTGAGCAACAACTACTTTCCAATCCCAGCACCATAGAGAGCCACAACTACTCACAGATCCCAGCGCCAGTGAGCCACAACTACTTACCAATCCCAGCACCATAGAGAGCCACAACTACTCACAGATCCCAGCGCCAATGAGCCACAACTACTTTCCAATCCCAGCACCATAGAGAGCCACAGCTACTCACAGATCCCAGTACCATACAGAGCTAACACTAACGCATCCCAGTACCATGGAGAGCCATCACTACTCACCAATCCCAGCACCATAGAAAACCACCACTACTCACCGATCTCAGCACCATAGAGAGCCACCACTAGTTACTGATTCCAGCACCATAGAAAACCACCTCTGCTCATGAATCCCAGCTTCATGATGAGCCACAACTACTTACCAATCTCAGCACCATAGTGAGCCACCACAACTCTCAGACCCCAGCACCAGAGAGAGCCACCACTAGTCACAGATCGCAGCACCATAGAGAGCCGCCACTACTTACCTATCCCAGAACCTTAGAGAACCAAGGGTACTCACCATTCCTAGCACTGACTGCTTGGTGATGAATGTCATCTATTAAGGGACCAGTGGCTGTTTAAATTAACCTAATGTCTCCCTCAAAAGGCTTTATGCGTTATATGACAAGTAACAGAAAGCTCAGTTTTTAATAGTATTCCATTGAATGGATTTTCATTCAGTAAATATACCCCTTTGATCTTATACATATTTTAATGACAAGTGGCAGTTTCTTAAGTACCGGTATAAAAAATTGGGACACTGAAGATTTGTTGGACTATTAGTAGATTGCAGGAAATGTTTTTGCCTTTGTTACAGCCTGGCATTACCATTAGTGATGGAATCTGAGAAGGGACACAAGAAAGGAGGCAGAGAGTCATGCACATTAGGAATAGGCAGCAAGACCCCTACAAAGGAAGAAATAGAGTACTTCATTAGGGTGGCCACCACCAGCCAGTGTCGGACTGAGTCATGATGGCCTGACCTGCAGTGGTAGGGATCCCTGCACCTCCCTCCCCAGACTGCACTATCACAAGCCTACAGTACCATCTGCCTGACTCCTCTGTATTCTATAGTAAACAAATGTGTTCATTAAGATAAGTACAATCTATGGCCCATCCACCACTGGTCTGCACATTGCAAATTTTGACTGTATGTTTTGACAATGGGCAGGTCCTTCCCGGCTACCTCCATCCCTCCGGGTGCTGTGCTGTGTGTTCTCCCCTCCACAATGCAGCTGCCAGGTAGCGTCTCCCCTCTGTTCCCCGGTGACACCTGTAAGTGCTTCTTCAATTAACTCAGTGGCAAACGCAGGATTTCTAGAGGGGGGTTTCCAAATGCCTGATTTTAGAGCGAGTGTGGCCAGTCCATGAAGAGGGCAGAATTAGCACTTAACCAGCTTTAATATGCGTCATACAAAGTATGTTGTGTGTCATAATTCCAGCATATAGAGGACCAGCGATCACAGTAAGCCATTAAATGCGGCAGTAAAACCATCCTGTCTGAGCTGAATGGTTTTATTTTAGAAGTGGGCACCATTCCAGAGTATTAGAGCAAGTCCGGGAGTCTGGGGGAGCAGCAGAGGAACCTAGCACTGCCCTGGACATATAAGTACATATTGGGCTCTATAGGAGCACATCTTTAACAGTGAATGTTTTCCAGATCTCCTAGTTGGTGCACAGGTTATTTATTACTGGCTGATACATGTCAAAAGATCCACAGGTGGTGCTAATTATTTCATTTGTGATACTGAGAAGAACATGCAGCACTTGTAAAATTCTATTATATTACTATTTCTATTGTGGTCATGGTGTGGGCTGGAGAGGGGGGTTTCCAGGCAGACGGAAACCCCCCCTGCGTATGCCTATGTAACTGCACTTACAAGTGCCACCGGGAAACGGAGGTAAAACGCTACCCAGCAGCTGCAGCATTGCAGAGGGGAGAACATAGTAAAGGTTTAAATAAAAATATCTTCAGCCCGTCCCCTCTGCCTTGCCGTACTGTCCGCTGCAGACCGGGGCCAAGCAGAAGGTCTGGGTCCACGGCGGCAGCCTTTGACAGGCTATGAGGTAAGGTGGGTTGGAGAAGGGTTTGGACTGACACAGAATTACCGCAGCTGTAGTCAGTGCTGCGCATGCGCAGCTTTATGTGAACGTAACGGCGCATGCGCAGCGCTGATTACAGCTGCGGTAAGTTAGAGCAGAGAGGGAAAAGTATCTAGTTTCTGAAAAGCTGTCATCGCAAAAATGACAGCTTTTCGGAATGGATACTTATGATGAATTCCTCCAGTAATTAAGTACAACTCTATGCGAGTTCTAAACCTAATTACCTCCTATACCTAATTAGCTAGTCCTGCTAATAAGGAAACTACCTCCATCATTTTTTTAATTATGATGAATAGACCCCTCAGAGACCACAGGGGAAAGCTGACGAAGTTTAGGATATTCAGTCCTCCCTTCCCTTATTTCATTTATTCTTTTCGTGGATTTACAACCCTCTTATTAGCTGCTGTTCAGGGGCGTATCTATAATGGGTGCAGGGTGTGCAGGAAACCCTGGCCCCTGGGTCCAGGGGGGCCCTGCACCGCACACCCTGCACCCATAATATTACTTACCTCTCCAGAGTCCCACATCGGCGCGGGGGTCCGGCGCTGTAAAACTACTGGAAAATGGCTGCGGCGGACATTTTCCCGGTGACCTGTGCATACAGTACAGACTCTTTGCACACTCTAGTGCCCAGAGTCTATAACTCCGGCGCCGGCCGCCGGGCAGAGAGGAGGGGGCCTGTGTCGGAGACTGCACACGGACCCCCTCCTCTCTAGAAACGCCCCTGCTGCTGTTGATAGCGCACCTATTAGCTGTAATTTTTTACCTTGGCTATTTCTCTGTGTCAGATCTACATGGTTGCAGATGGAAATGAGATCATCTAAAGATTCAGGAGGCTTACGAGTGGCTAACTCATCCTTAATGTTATTGGAGAGGCTTGTAAAAAAATGGACATGAGAGATTCTTTATCACAGGTAAACTCAGACGCAAGGGTTCGGAAATCAACTACATATTATTTGGCAACCATGGCGTAGACGCAGAAGGTACGCAACAGCAGAAGTAGACCTTCTAGGCTCATCAACATTTTTCAGAAAGGAATTCTTCAATGTCAGATAATATAGGAAGGAATACATTTTTCCCACAAAGGCGAAGCCTAAGATAAAGCTAGTCCTGCTACTAAGGAAACTATACACTTAAGTGACAAAAGTCATGGGAAAACAGTATGTAAAGGTAATGGCAGGTGGCGTCACCGTACTGTGACTTCTTGGAAATGCCCAGAACTGCAGCTGACCATGTAGCCGGGAACCAGGAAGTACCAGACAAAGGAAGGACAAAGGTATGCGGGAGCTGAGACGGCATATCAAGCACCGGCCCGGCCTAAGAATCACCTGGACATACCAGTGATACCAATATCTCACACCACCAGTTGAGGAAGGGAGGAGCAGTGCAGCGACATTGAAACCGGTAAGTGGTCAACATTGATGGGACGCCGCCATCTGTGTGATACTTTACAGGTAGTTTTTGAATTTTCATCTGTGAAATTTACCATTGGTGACCATTTAAGGGAACACACATCCCCAACACAAGGAGCAGAACATCACTTGCAATTATCGCCAAAGCATTTAATACAGGGGGAGCATAAACTCCAGGATTAGGCAGATTATGCTAAAGGTGTTCCTAAAGAATAAGCTGACATCCAATAGTTAGAAGGGTCCCCCAGTCGGAATCAGTCAGTAATGCCGGTGGCTCAATAGCCTCCAGATCATATACCGGCACCAGAAGACCGAAGAGGGAAATCCCGACGGTGGGTGGTAAGTAACCTACCAATCCCCATACCCTACCCCTAACCCTCCCTTAGTGGTGCTTAACCCTAACCAAGGACGGTTCAAGGGGTGGGCTAACATGGCCATCGCCCGGAGCGCAGACCCCTGGAGGGCGCCACTGAATCCTCATTAAAAAATAAAAAAAAAGAGTAATGTCTCTAAACGAGACATCTTCCCAGGGGCGGATTGGGTTGCAGCAAGTCCTGTGTCCCCCAATGCCGGGCCGGCTTACAATGACTGCTGGACTAAACAGCTCAAATCGGGCAGCAGTTAGTATAATGGCCGCAGGAGGGCTGCTGCGCATGCCCAGCCACAGCAGCACCTCCCTTGGGCCTTTGCTATTTGCTGCGCTCCGACGGAGGCTAGCTCCGTGAGCGGCTCCGTGAGGCAGCATCTTGTCCCCTCCCACCACCGAGTCCTACCTCCAGGTCAGCCCTCCTCCGGTCTTTGCACAGGGTGACAGCAGGGGCGTATCTACTCATTGGCCAGGATGGCACTCGCCAGGGGCGCCGTCCAAAGGGGGGGCGCCGCCCGGCAGTGCCACCAGTAGCCAAGGGGTGGACAACTCCCTCTGCCCCACAAGTGTAGGGCAGACTACAGTGAGAGCGGTCTGCTCTACACAATTTACAAACATGCAGCCGCCAGCGGCAGCTGTGTGTTTGTAATAGCAGCCAGCCAATGAGAGTCTGCCTGACTCTCATTTGCTGCTGCATCGTCCGCGGAGGGAGCCGGCTGGAGCTCACTCATGAGCTCCGTGTTCCGGCTCGCCCCGCCGCATATGATGGGAGCGACGTCATACGTAATGACGTCACTCCCATGCAGGAGAAGAGCGGGCTGGGACTTGGACAGCGGCGGTCGCGTCAGGAGCGGGGACCCAGTGAGTTAAAAAAATTTTTGGTTCTTTGTGTGTGTGTGCGCACTACTACTGGGGGCTACTAATGGGGGCACTGTATAGGGGGGTCTACAACTGAGGGCTCTGTATAGGGGACTACTACTGGGGGCACTATATATGGGGGCGACTCCTGGGGGCAATGTATAGGGGTCTACTACTGGGGGCAATGCAGCATAGGGGGGATTACTACTGGGGGCATTGTATAGGGGGGCTACTACTGGGGGCACTGTATAGGGGGGACTACTACTGGGGGCAATTCAGCATTGGGGGGATTACTACTGGGGGAACTGTATAGGGGGGCTACTACTGGGGGCAATGCAGCATAGGGGGGATTACTACTGGGGGATTACTACTGGGGGCACTGCATAAGGGGGGTAGGGGGGCGCCAGTACATTACATTGCTAGGGGCGCTTGGATCTCTAGATACACCCCTGGGTGGCAGTCACAGACAGGATCCTGTTCTGTGGCCCTTCTCTGAGAAGCAGGGTGGAGTGCATGTCCCTGGCTTCATCATTTCCTGTCTCTGGCCGTCTCTGCCTCCTGCCTGCGCAAGAAGAGACTGGAGCTCAGCATGGAGAGAGGAGCACCTGCCCTGCAGCTTCCATCCTGGAGGAACCACCACAGCCACAGTAACAGTAAGTTAAAAGTACTTACAATATATAAAGTGGGGGTGAGGGGGGGGGTGTTACGGAGCAGTAAATAGAGGGTGGGTATAAAAGATATAAGGAGTGGGGGAGATGATGAAAAACCGGTAAGGGCAGGAGGGGAGGCTGCAGCTGGCAGTGTCACTATCACACATCTTATTTTTTATTATGGCAGTGGGCTGCATACTGTTTTATTATAGATACCGCAGGGGTCCTATGTGTTTATTAATTGGTTTATGTAAGATGCACTTGCACATGTAATAATTATTTAGGTGACATGTACATGTGACCTAAACAATTACTACATGTGCAAATGCAACCTACATAAATGTCATTGTGCATATTTTATATAAATAACAAACACCTAGGACACCTCACTGTTATATATTGAAGGGGTCCTCCTATACTATATGTAATTATTTAGGTGATAGGATGATATATTTTCCAGGTTTCCTATATGTTTGTTACTTATATATCATGCATAGTGATTAGGGGTGAGCGGGTTCGGATTTCTGAAATCCGAACCCCCCCGAGCCCCCCCGATCCGAGTCCGATCCGAGTCAGGCTCGACTTTTCCCGCCTGACTCGGATCTGAAATCGAGGCAAAACGTCATCTTCCCGCCTTCCGAGTCTCGCGGGTTTTGGATCCTATATAAGGTACACACGTCGGCGCCATTTTCTCACTCGGCTGTGGACAGTGAAGAGGGAGGGTGGGAGTTAGGGCTGTGTAGTGTAGTGTAGTGTAGTGCTGCTGTTGTCCACTACTTCAAAGTCCATAGGGGCTGGCTGTGTTGTGCTGTGCTGCTGTTGTTAATAGGGGCTGTGTCCACTACTTCAAAGTCCATAGGGGCTGGCTGGACTGTGTTGTGCAGTCAGTTCTCCATAGGGGCTGTGTCCACTCCAAAGTCCTGTGCAGTGTCCCAGTCCTAAAGGAGTGCTGTAGTGTTGTCCAGGGGGTGCTCTGTCCATCAGGGGTGCTCCCCCCAAGTGCTAAAAAAATAATATATTTTCTGTGTTTGTGAATTGTGTGCGCAGTAGCCGCACGTGCATCAACAAAGTAGTGCCAAGCGTGCGCCTGTGTCATAAGTAAAGGGCCGGCTGGCTTGACCGTTAAGGGTGCTGTAACCCCCGAAAGTACACTCCAGTCCAAACCAAAAAAAAAATTATTTTCTGTGTTTGTGAATTGTGTGCGCAGTAGCCGCACGTGCATCAACAAAGTAGTGCCAAGCGTGCGCCTGTGTCATAAGTAAAGGGCCGGCTGGCTTGACCGTTAAGGGTGCTGTAACCCCCGAAAGTACACTCCAGTCCAAACCAAAAAAAAAATTATTTTCTGTGTTTGTGAATTGTGTGCGCAGTAGCCGCACGTGCATCAACAAAGTAGTGCCAAGCGTGCGCCTGTGTCATAAGTAAAGGGCCGGCTGGCTTGACCGTTAAGGGTGCTGTAACCCCCGAAAGTACACTCCAGTCCAAACCAAAAAAAATATTATTTTCTGTGTTTGTGAATTGTGTGCGCAGTAGTCGCACGTGCATCAACAAAGTAGTGCCAAGCGTGCGCCTGTGTCATAAGTAAAGGGCCGGCTGGCTTGACCGTTAAGGGTGCTGTAACCCCCGAAAGTACACTCCAGTCCAAACCAAAAAAAAAATTATTTTCTGTGTTTGTGAATTGTGTGCGCAGTAGCCGCACGTGCATCAACAAAGTAGTGCCAAGAGTGCGCCTGTGTCATAAGTAAAGGGCCGGCTGGCTTGACCGTTAAAGGGTGCTGTAACCCACAAAGTACACTCCAGTCCGAACCAAAAAAAAATTTATTTTCTGTGTTTAGCCGCACGTATATATCAAATCGATATAACATAAATGGAGGACCAAACTTTCTCCGATAAAAATAAAATAGAGAAAGATCAAGAACCACTTCCTCCTAGTGCTGAAGCTGCTGCCACTAGTCATGACATAGACGATAACATGCCATCAACGTCGTCTGCCAAGGCCGATGCCCAATGTCATAGTAGAGGGCACATACAATCCCAAATGGCAAAGTTCAGGAAAATGACCTTGAAAAAGACATTTAAATCAGCTGAAGAGAAACGTAAACTTGCCAATATGCCATTTACGACACGGAGTGGCAAGGAACGGCTAAGGTCGATCCCTAGTATGTTCATGACTAGTGGTTCAGCTTCACATGACGATGGAAGCACTCCTCCCACTAAAAAAATCAAAAGAGTTAAGCTGGCAAAAGCACAGCGAAGAACTGTGCTTTCTAAGAAGATATCACAAATCCCCAAAGAGAGTCCAAGTGTGGTGGTGGTTGCGATGCCTGACCTTCCCAGCACTGGACGGGAAGAGGTGGCTCTTTCCACCATTTGCACGCCCCCTGCAAGTGCTGAAAGGAGCACCCACAGTCCACTTGCTGATATGCAAATTGAAGATGTCACTGTTGAAGTACAACAGGATGAGGATACTGGTGTAGCTGGCGCTGAGGAGGAAGTTGGCGAGGAGGATTCTGATGGTGATGTGGTTTGTTTAAATCAGGCTCCGGGGGAGACAGTTGTTGTCCGTGGGATGAAAAAGCCCATCACGGTCATGCCTGGGCAGAAGACCAAACATTCCACCTCTTTGGTCTGGCAATATTTCTATCCAAATCCGGACAACAACTGTCTTGCCATATGTACCATATGTAAAGGTGAAATAAGTAGGGGTAGGGACGTCAACCACCTAGGAACATCCTCCCTTATACGGCACCTGCAGCGCGTTCATAAAAAGTTACTGTCAAGTTCAGAAACTTTGGCTCAGACCGTAAGCAGTCCAGGGACACCTAAATCCCGTTGTCCTGTTGTATCCAAGCGCCTGCAAACCACACCGTCAACTCCCTCCTCGTCAATTTCCTCCTTAGTCAGGATCGGAAGTAGTCCTGCAGGCCATATCACTGGCATGACTGACTCTCCTATCCGGGATTCCTCCGGAGGATCCTGCATTGCTACGCCTACTGCTGCCGCTGCTGCTGTTGCTGCTGCTGCTGGGAGTCGTTCATCATCCCAGAGAGGAAGTAGGAACACCACTACTTTTACTAAACAATTGACCCTCCAACAGTCCTTAGCGAGGAGGATGAAGTACGACAGCAGTCATCCTGAAGCAAAACGTATAACTGAGGCCTTGACTGCTATGTTGGTGTTAGACGTGCGTCCGGTATCCGCCATTAGTGCAGTGGGATTTAGACAATTGATGGAGGTAGTGTGTCCCCGGTTCCAAATCCCGTCTAGATTCCACTTCACTAGGCAGGCGATACCGAGACTGTACAGAAACGTCAGAAAAAGTGTCCTCAGTGTCCTGAAAAATGCCGTTGTACACAATGTCCACTTAACCACGGACATGTGGACAAGTGGAACAGGGCAGACTAAGGACTATATGACTGTGACAGCCCACTGGGTAGATGTATCACCTTACGCAGCAACAGCAGCAGCGTCACCAGTAGCAGCATCTCAGAAACGCCAGCTCGTTACAAGGCAGGCTACGCTGTGTATCACCGGTTTCAGTAAGAGGCACACCGCCGACAACCTCTTAGAGAAACTGAGGGAAATCATCGCCCAGTGGCTTACCCCACTTAGACTCTCCTGGGGATTTGTGATATCTGACAACGCCACCAATATTGTGCGGGCATTACATCTGGGCAAATTCCAGCACGTCCCATGTTTTGCTCACACAATAAACTTGGTGGTGCAGAATTTTCTGAAAAGCGACAGGGGCGTGCAGGAGACGCTTTGGGTGGCCCGAAAAATTTCTGGCCACTTTCGCCATTCAGCGACTGCGTGCCGAAGACTGGAGCGCCAGCAAACACTCTTGAACCTGCCCCGCCATCACCTGAAGCAAGAGGTTGTGACGCGGTGGAACTCAACCCTCTATATGCTTCAGAGGATGGAGGAGCAGCAAAAGGCCATACAAGCCTATACATCCACCTATGACATAGGCAAAGGAGGGGGTATGCACCTGACTCAAGCGCAGTGGAGAATGATTTCCGTGTTGTGCAAGGTTCTTCAGCCCTTCGAACTTGCCACACGTGAAGTCAGTTCAGACACTGCCAGCTTGAGTCAGGTCATTCCCCTCATCAGGCTTTTGCAGAAGCAGCTGGAGAAAGTGAAGGAGGAGCTAAGACGGAGCGATTCCGCTCGGCATGTGGGACTTGTGGATGAAGCCCTTCATTCGCTTTGCCAGGATTCCAGGGTGGTCAATCTGTTGAAATCAGACCACTACATTTTGGCCACCGTGCTCGATCCTAGGTTTAAAGCCTATGTGGTGTCTCTCTTTCCGGCCGACACAAGCCTGCAGAGGTGCAAAGACCTGCTGGTGAACACACTGTCAGCTGAAGCGGAACGTGACACGTCAACGGCTCCTTCTTCATTTTCTCCCGCAACTGGGGCTGCCAGGAAAAAACTTAGGTATCCTAAGCAACCCGCTGGCGGTGATGCAGGGCAGGCAGGACCAAGTTTGGACATCTGGTCCGGACTGAAGGACCTGGCAACAATTTCTGACATGTCTACTGTCACTGCATATGATACTGTCACCATTGACAGAATGGTGGAGGATTACATCGGTGACAGCATCCAAGTAGGCATGTCAGACAGTCCATACCTGTACTGGCAGGAAAAAGAGGCAATTTGGAGGCCCCTGTACAAACTGGCTCTATTTTACCTGAGTTGCCCCCCCTCCAGTGTGTACTCCGAAAGAGTGTTTAGTGCAGCCGGGAACCTTGTCAGCGAAAGGCGTAGGAGGTTGCTTCCACAGAATGTGGAGAAGATGATGTTCATCAAAATGAATTATCAGCTCTTCCAGGGAGACCAGCCTCCAGAAGGTACAGAGGGACCTGTGGTGGTGGATTCAAGTGGGGACGAGTTAATACTTTGTGAGGATGAGGATGTACACACTGAAGAGGGTGAGGAATCGGTGGATGAGGAGGATGAGGATGACATCTTGCCTCCGTAGAGCCAGTTTGTGCAGGGACACATTAATTGCCAGCTTGTTTTGTGGGGGCCCAAACGAACCAATCATTTCAGCCACAGTTGTGTGGCAGACCCTGGCGCTGAAATGATTGATTTGTTAAAGTGTGCATGTCCTGTTTATACAACATAAGGGTGGGTGGGAGGGCCCAAGGACAATTCCATCTTGCACCTCTTTTTTTCTTTGCATTATGTACAGTTTGGGGCCTAGTTTTTCTAACTGCCATCCTGCCTGCCACTGCAGTGTCACTCCTAGATGGGTCACGTGTTTGTGCCGCCCACTCGTGTCGCTTAGCATAGTCATCCAGCTACCTCGGTGCAACCTTTTGGACATAAAAACACTATTGTGAGGTGTGAGGTGTTCAGAATAGACTGGAAATGAGTGGAAATTAAGGTTATTGAGGTTAATAATAGCATAGGAGCAGAAAAACCTACAAATTCTGTGATTTTAGCTGTTTTTATGCTTTTTTTCAAAAAAATACAGATCCAAAACACAAAACCCAGAACCCAAAACACGGAAGGGTGGTTTTGGCAAAACCAATCCAGATCCAAAACACGAAGAAAGATCCAGATCCAAAACCAAAACACAAAACACGAAAAGTGGCCGGTGCACACCCCTAATAGTGATATTTGCGTATCGTTGTACTTGCACATGTTTCTATTTCTAGATACTCGTGTACCTAAATGTGATGACTTGGGGGTGTTCCGCAAGGACAAGCCCCCTCCCCAAACTGTAACGACCTCTTTCCGGAAGGAAACATCTACAAAAAAAGTAAAATTTTTTTGAAGGGGGGGGGCACAACTTGGAACTTTCGCCCTGAGCTCCACAAAGTCTAGAACCGGCCCTGACCTTAACCCCCTCTTTCCCTAAGCTACTCCGGGGGTCCCTAAACCTAACCCCCCCACGATGTGAAGCTAAGACACCTGGCTTACCTTCGTTCAGTATGCTGAGTGGCAGGATTTCTTTAGTCCCATGTCAGGCTTGCAGTATCGGGATATCGGCGGGCCGGGATAGCGCTGATCGGTATCCAGACTGCATCCCCCCCAGTCATAGTGGGAGTATACCATTTACTGTAGGAGGGTATATGTAAAGGTAGTCTATAAGAGACCCACCCAACAGAGAGCACTATGATTATACCTGGAATGTTAAATAAATTGTGGAAACCACTGATAGACTCATCACATTATTTACACACTCATTTGTGTTCTTAACACAGACACTTGAATACACATCTATCTCTCTCCCCTACTTCCCTTTCCCCCCTCACCCCTCTCTATTACCCCTAGAGCTATGATGTATCCCTCCATATTGTATCATTATTGTATACTCAGGGAGTTGGACACTCCCCAGATAAAGCACGCCAATACCTTACAACAGTGGTTCCCAAACTTTTTTGAATCACGGCGCCCTAGAGTATCAGCATCGTTCTCATGGCACCCCTAAGCCAAAAGTTTGTTATTGAGAAATTCTGAAAAAATATAGTAAAGTGAAGTAAATTGTGCTGACCTGTCATCCTCAGGGTCAGTTATGTGTTGGTGACAGGTTTACACTTCTGTTTGTGCACATATTTACATTACATTGACCATAAATAATTAGATTTGGTGCTGGACCACCATCCTGAGGCACCCCTGCAAGTGTGCCAATGCACCCCAGGGTGCCACGGTGCACAGTTTGGGAATCACTGCCTTACATCCTTGGAATCTTGGGTGAGTGCAGTACAACCCCTTAGTTTGTATGCACCAATTGTAATTTAGCTCATTATTGATGAAGGAGGATTGCCCAACAAGAATACTAAAATACTATATTAGTGATTTCAAAACACCCCAATTAGCGCAGGAGAAATATCCTATTACTACAGACATGCAGGGGGGTTGTTGGGATGCCCCCTTTTTTTCCTTGGCTGCAATCTAAGGTCAATATTTCCAGTACAATAGGCGCCAGTCACCTTTCTGTGTCAGCCACCCTGTACTGTAGTAGCCTATAAGATCTGTATTGGTTTACTGCTTTACAATACTTTAACACCTGATTAGCTTACTTAACTTAAGTTACAAATAAATAAAGACACGGACACCAGAGCTTGGCTAAAAAAGGTCACAGCTTTTTATTTATAAATTAAATTCAATCAACCTAACCAGGGTGGCCAAGAGACGCTGCAACTCAGTTCTAGCTTTCACCTTGCTCAATACTCGGAGGACGACTAAACGACCCCCCTTCAAGACGTACTAACGATGCAAGAGTCTCACTTCCCTCCTGGGCCAATCCGAGGTGCTTTCGCACTAAAACAGCACCCGGGTCCCCCCGCAAAGAGAAGGACAAATTCGCCAGGGGCAATGAGGGACAGTGCCCCCACAAAGTTGTCTTACGCCACCTAAAGCCACTGAGTTGCAGCGAACTCCCGCCATGCTGTGCCTCACCTAAATTGGAAAAAAGCAGATTAGTGAACACAACTTAAATGTGGGTGGGATGGTGGGTTCCGAAATTCCACTGCAAAAGAGGCTGAGCTGCCCTCTAACCCTTCCTTATATATCCTCCATTTAACTCCTCCTATCCCTCTGCCTATAGGATGATCTGGCCACCTGACACAAACCATTCACTCAGGCAACCAGGCTGTCATACACAAAAACACCTTGCAGAAACCATCAATCTTATCTATCCTCAATCCTATACAGATTTCGTCTACCATAAGATCTGTATTGGTTTACTGCTTTACAATACTTTAACACCTGATTAGCTTACTTAACTTAAGTTACAAATAAATAAAGACACGGACACCAGAGCTTGGCTAAAAAGGTCACAGCTTTTTATTTATAAATTAAATTCAATCAACCTAACCAGGGTGGCCAAGAGACGCTGCAACTCAGTTCTAGCTTTCACCTTGCTCAATACTCGGAGGACGACTAAACGACCCCCCTTCAAGACGTACTAACGATGCAAGAGTCTCACTTCCCTCCTGGGCCAATCCGAGGTGCTTTCGCACTAAAACAGCACCCGGGTCCCCCCGCAAAGAGAAGGACAAATTCGCCAGGGGCAATGAGGGACAGTGCCCCCACAAAGTTGTCTTACGCCACCTAAAGCCACTGAGTTGCAGCGAACTCCCGCCAAAGCCAGGCCCTAAGGAAAGACTGGCCCGCCACCCAAAAACTACACCAAAAATGAGAATAAATCCTTCACAAACAAACTGGTCCCCACAGCATTCAAATGCACACCATCATGACGAAGGAACTTCCCAATATCACCAACCAAAAAGCCATGACTCACCAAAATTCCTCCAATTTTTTCCACATGCTTGGCAATTGCAACATTCGCTTTCTTACGTGCTCTCTCCAAAGCACCATACTTGCGCACTCCCCTCCATGTCAAACGAGGCATCATTTCAGACCATACAATCCGAATATTGGGCCACTGCAAACGTATCTCGTCCATCACTTCACGAATCCTGACAATCAGCTCCACACCTTTCAACTGGCCCACATCATTGCCACCAACATGTAAAACCAATATATTCGGAACTCCCCACTTAGCCACCGATGAAACTATCAGTGCCAACACAGATGCCACACGCAAGCCCCTTACACCAATCCAACGCACTCTAAACCTGCGAGGCCACAAAACCTGTTTTTGGGACAACACATATTTTTCCGCCCAAAAAATATATGAGTGACCAAGAAGCCACACCTGCCCCTCTTCTTCCGTCAATGCTGTGGAAAAAGAGAGAACCTAACCGTGAGAACCGCACCAAACCCAATTCCAAACGGACACAACTTTAGTAACACATAGCAACTGACTAGCAGGGATGCAGAACTGGGGAAAACAGGAACCCGAGTGAAGAAGAAAAACCAAAAAACCTGCCCGTGAACCAAATGGGTCAAATCATGGCTAACGGGAGGAAAAATTAAAAATCCCTTCACACCCCCAATTGCTCAACGCTAACCGTTGACCAATTGGCGGGTAAGCAACGTTTTCGGGTTAACGCAGGGTGCGCCCCTATACCTTATCGCATCGCACGTACTTTTTATATGCAGCTGACTTCCAGCGCCCCACCTTCTGAATGTCCTGCACAGACGCCCCTGAGAGGGCCGCACAAGTAGCAGCGCCAATACGAAAAGAATGCGTGCCATACTCTGACGGATTCAAACCCAATTCTAACAAACATTTCTTAAAAACCGCTGCAAATTGAAACTTGGTCAGAGGAGTGCCATCCGCATGAATTAGCCACTGCGCACCCCCACTAGGACGTAACCCCATAAACCTGGCAGCTAACTGAACTGGACAGATGTCTAAATCCCTATTCTTATGCAGAGTAACCCATTTCCCCCTGCCTGTTTGATCTGTTTTGGAGAAACGCAGCTTGCAAAGTATCGCTGAGTCACGAAAAACAATGTCTTTTAACAAAAGACCAGAAACTGTGGAAGTTTTATTGGTAGACACTACCTCGCTAACCCGAAACGCCCCAAAAAATGCTACCGCAAAAGCAAGCCTAAAAAGAAAAGTTTCATACAAATCAACCGCTATCCTTCCCATTGAAGTCAACAAGCCAGACAAAAGCTGCAAATCGACTGGCCGGCGAGAGTCTGAACGAGCTGGCGACCCCTTAGCCCAACCCCTCAAAGCCTTCACTAACACGAAAGCCTTGGTGGGGTCATGCAAACCTTTTAATTTGCAGAAAAAGGAGATACCAGCAAGCGCGGAACCTATAAACGCTCTAGATCTGCCCTGCTGATAACGAAACCAAACAAAAGATGAAATCAACTGTTCCGGAGACTTACCCTCCACGTCTGGGAGAGCACAATGCGTGCACCAATCCCGCCAAGCGGCTGAGTAAGCCCGGAAAGTCGATGGAGCAAGCGACTTTAACGCCAAACCTTCTAAGCCGGCCTGATAATCTGCCACACAAACGAGGGGCAGACCAAACCAACGTTAGAAGCCGACGGCACCAGCGCCCGGAAGCGATCAAATTGAAATCGGGACAGCGCGTCTGCAATGTCATTACACACCCCTGGCACATGCTTTGCCCTGAATTTAATATTAAACTCCAAGCAGCGCAAAACTAAATGTCTGAGCAAACGTAAAACAAAATGCGAAGACGAACGCTGATTGTTGATGGCATGAACCACACCCAAATTGTCGCACCAAAATACTACATGACAATTGCTCAGTCGCACGGACCAAAGTTCAACTGATATGACAATTGGAAAAAGTTCCAGCAGCAACAAGTTATCCGTCAAACCCTCTTCACGCCAAGCTATCGGCCATGGAGCCGCGCACCATTCCCCATTGAAAAAGGCCCCAAAACCAGATGATCCGGCCGCATCCGTAAAAAGTTGCAACGAACTGTTCGCTAATGGAGGCGAAGGCCAGATGCGTTCACCATTAAAGTGTATCAAAAATCTATTCCACATGCGAAGATCCTCCTTTATCTCCGCGGACAGGCGAATGTAGTGATGCGGCCGAACCACGCCAGCTGTTGCCCTCTCCAATATTCTACAAAAGACCCTACCCACAGGAATAATACGGCAAGCAAAATTTAAAGAGCCGAGGAGAGACTGAACTCTACGTAACTTTACTGAATCCTCTGCTAAGCAGACCTCAATAAGACTACGCAGCTTCTCAACCTTATCCATGGGAAGTCTACAACAGCCCTCTATCGTATCTATCTCAACTCCCAAATAAGATAAACAAACAGACGGACCCTCTGTCTTCTCGTTCGCAACGGGAACACCTAAAACTCTAAATAAGGACTGCGCAGAAAAAAGGAGGTCAGCACAAACGTCACTTCTTCCTGGACCCATAAAGAGAAAATCATCTAAATAGTGTGCTATGCCCGTTTGTCCGGTCCCGGCATGGAGACACCACTGAAGAAAGGAGCTGAATTTCTCAAAATAGGCACAGGAAACCGCGCAGCCCATAGGTAAACACTTATCTACAAAATAGCCCGAATCTAACCTAAAACCCAGAAATCTCATGGCCTCAGGATGCATTGGTAATAAACGAAAAGCTGATTCTATATCTAATTTAGCCAACAAAGCGCCATGTCCAAAACTACGAACTAAATTCAAGGTATCGTCAAATGATTGGTAAACGACCCTACGACAATTCTCTGGTATGGCATCATTAACAGAACCTCCCTGCGGGTATGAAAGATGCTGAATCAACCGAAACTTGCCCGGTACTTTTTTAGGAACTACGCCAACCGGAGAAATACAGAGATTATGTAAGGGAGGACAAGGAAAAGGACCCTCCATCCTCCCCAGCAAAACCTCCGCACACACCTTAACCCTCAATTCCCCTGGAAAATCCCTGGCAGAGCGCAAATTCTGGGATGCCCTAACAATCAACTGCCTGTCAATGGGTAAACGAAAACCTACTGAAAAACCTTTGTAAAGAAAAAGTGCATCCTCTCTACATGGGTATAAGTGTAACCATCTAATAAGAGAATCTAAACGGACTGGAGAACAAGCCTTAACTAGCACTCTTGGGGCCCTCAGCACGGTCCTGGGAAATACCTCCTGCCCCACGTCGACAGTCCTTGGCCGGATGCTCACCTCCGCAGAGACGACAGGAGTGGCGAAAACGACACCCCGACCCCCTAGTACATTTGGAGTCGTTGTAGGCAAAGCATTTTCCTCTCCCCACTCCTGCCGACCCCTGTCTGTTGGCAGCATAGCTTTTCCGAGGAGGCGCACCGTCCAACGGAGGCCGACGCTGTTGAGAGACCTCTAACCAGACTTCAACATCCTTAACCCCGAAAGGAATAACTAAAGAACCGTCATGTTTTTTCCTAAATTGTGAATCATATTCACGCCATGCCAAGTTACGAGACCTGACGAACATGTCGAGCACTAAAAATAGATACCTGAGAATGTTAACGTGCTCCTGCGCCCTGGTCTCCAAATAACATGTCGCAAATATGAGCATGCCTTTCAACCACGTATTAAAGTTGCAAAAAGCATCTTCTCCTATGCCTCCCGATTTTTTAGCCTGCACCAAGCCCTTCCTCATGTCATCAGTGAGTGAAAACAGGTCTACAAATTTCCCTTTGCGAATTTTGCCTTTTACACTTTTTCGCAAGCCTCGTAGCACCGCAGTATTCGCGCAATGCACTGTATCTGCCCCTGCTTCCTGCGCTTTTGCCCCTGACTCATCAGATCTCCTAGACTCGCCGCCTGACTTTTTCGCCAGCCGCCGCGCAACCAGTCTAGCAATTTTACGGGGGCGAGCGGGGGAACCAGAAGAGTGGGATGAAGAAGAAGAAGAGTCAGAAGAAGACAAAGGAGTTTCATACTCACCAGAACCAGATGGAAGCGGACCCGCTTCAGCAGACTTCTCCCTTGACGGCGCCACAGCTTCAGATACCGGTGCCGAATCTTCCTGTCCCGAAGCAGGCAATGAAAGAACTGCGGACGCCTCACCACTTGGACCATCAGATACTTCAAGGCCTGGAACTAAGGAAGACGTGTAAGCCACCGCAGAAACGGACCCGGAAACCTCCGGGGTGGGAAGGGACAGGGTGACCGGCTTAGGAGGCGGAATGGCTGGCGCCCGCGGAGGAGGCGACAAACTGGGCGGGGGAAAAACAGAGGAAGTTTGGCCGGAGTGTGAGCTGAACGAGGAAACTGGGGGCAAAGGCAGAGCCGCACCCGCTGCAGGTGGGTAAACTTGCCAAGCTGGCAGGTACGGGTACTGAAACTGCGCATGCTGAAAAGCAGGAGGATATGCCGAAGGAGGGGTCGCGAAATGGGGAGAATAAAAGTGGGCAGGAGGAACAGCAACAGAAGATGACAAAATCGGAGGAGCTACGCCTGAGCTCCAAGAAGTCTGACCCCAAGAAGGGCCAGCCACATAAAGAGGAGGTGGCACATTAAAGGATGGTGCCTGGTTGCCAGCTGGGGTGTACCATGGGGGTTGAATCGAAACCGGCACCATGTGCCCAAATGATACTCCAGCGAATGGAGTTGCGGGCAAAGTTGGGGAGCTTAACCGCTGCACTGAACCCCCCGAAAAATGTGAAAAGGTGCCGGGGAAATAGGGAGACCCCGCACCTAAAATGGCCGCCTGAGGCAAGATGGCCGCCGGGCCCGCCGCATGGGCCAGGCCGGCTGGGCCACTGGTAAGCAGAGCGGCGGAGGTCGCAGCCGCGGTGTATATACCCCCACCGGACCCCGCATAAGGCCAGGACGGGGCTGAGGTCAGGTGACCCCTGCTGACTGCATGGGGCAGACCAGCTGAGAACGCCGCGTGCACTTCCGCGACGCTGCCGAGAGCCCCCGCAGAAGCCGCGGACAAAGCCGGTATGGTAGGGGACCCCAGCGGCGCCAGAGGAGACGTGCTGCCGACCGGAGTGAGGGTGCATGGAAGGGGACGTCCGTGCGCGTCCCGCGCCGGAGAAGCAGGGGCCGTGATGCTGCAAGGAGAGCTGGCGCCGGGGCGTGGTGGGGATGCAGCCGGGCCAGATACTGACGCGCCTGGGCAAAGCGTGCAGGAAGATGAGGGAGCGGACCCAGCAGCCGCTGGGGAGCCGACGGTAAGCGGGGCAGAGCCGCTCGGGGAAGACATAAATATCTGGGAAGGGGAGGATGGGGGAGATATTCGGGCTGGCACAGCGCGCAGGGGACAAGCAAATTCAGCAAGCCTGCGGGGAGGGGGGGCATCGCGACGAGGACGGGACATGGTGATAGAGACAGTTGGTGTAAATGGATAGGAATAAATATGCAAGTGATACTCAGCCTTTCCGAAATTCCACTGCAAAAGAGGCTGAGCTGCCCTCTAACCCTTCCTTATATATCCTCCATTTAACTCCTCCTATCCCTCTGCCTATAGGATGATCTGGCCACCTGACACAAACCATTCACTCAGGCAACCAGGCTGTCATACACAAAAACACCTTGCAGAAACCATCAATCTTATCTATCCTCAATCCTATACAGATTTCGTCTACCATAGGCTAGTGTATCTGGGAATTTTTGGCCTACGGATGTGCATGTACAGTATTCACCGAGGATGTGAACCAGGATGCAGAGAGATACGGTAAGTATAATTAATAGTACATTCATGTCAAAATAATACTTTTTTGCACAATGTGAATTTAGGAAAAAAATATCTCATCTGTATAAAAAAATGCGAATTGTGATAAATATGCCCGAAGGCTCTCTGGTTATTGCCGACCTCATAACAAGCCTGAAGCAAGCAGATTTAATTGGTCTTTTTTTCCGATAAGAGCTGAGTGCGGGGGGATTCTGTGTTTAGGTCTTGTACCGTTACATCATCATTGGCAGCGTTTAATCCATGTTCAGCTGTGTTTCAGTGAGGCGCAGCCAACTTTTGTTAAGATTAGAGAAGCCATGATTTAACACAGGATGCATACCCATCCCTCTCTTCCAAAACATGTGCCAGACTGTTGCCTGGCAACTCATGGTATCTGCACATACTGTACGTATATGTACAATTTGCAGGAAATAAGAGCATGCATAAGTGCGCAGTGGCAAACGCAGGAATTCCAGAGGGGGGTTTCCAAATGCTTAATTTTAGAGCGAGTGTGGCCAGTCCATGAAGAGGTCAGAATTAGTACTTAACCAGCTTTAATAAGCGTCATACAAAGTGTAATGTGTGTAATAATTCCAGCATATACAGGACCAGTGATCACAGTAAGCCATTAGATGCGCCAGTAGTCCATCCTGCCTGAGCTGAATGCTTTTATTTTAGATGTGGGCACCATTCCAGACTATTGGAGCAAGTCCGGGAGCCTGGAGGAGCAGCAGAAGGACCTAGCACTGCCTTGGACATATATGTACATATTGGGCTCTATAGCAGTGCATCTCTAACAGAGCATGTTTTCTAGATCTTCTAGTTGGTACACAGGTTATTTATTACTTGCTGATACATTTTAAAACATCCACAGGTGGTGCTAATTATTTCATTTGTTATACTGAAAAGAACATGCAGCACTAGTAACAATCTATTATATTACTATTTCTATTGTGGTCATGGTGTGGGCTGGGGAGGGGGGTTTCCAGGCAGACGGAAACCCCCCCCCCTGTGTTTGCCTATGTTGCGTGCATGACTATAGTTTGCACATAATAATATCTGCTATATGACAATTAAAGCCCATCTGCATGTATCTTCATGTACTGCACTATTTGTGCATATATGCACAAATTATGTATTTTATACTGTAATTCATAGGAGCAATCTCATGTGCTGTTGTGTGTCCTAATCACCCTAGATATTTGTGCTGCCTCGATCAGTGGCGGAACTAGAGAGTGGTGGGCCTAGGTGCAAGAATATGCTTTGCCCCCCCCCCCCCCCCACCCCATTCCTGGCACCCTGCACCTCACCTCCCCACCAGCCATTAAATCCAGTGCCTGGCCCTGTCCTTTTGCCCAGCCTTTTCGTTTTTTCACCAACCTCCCCAAACCCCCCGCTTCCCAGCCTCTTTATTCATCACCTCCTCACCTCCCCAACCCCCCGCTGCCCAGACTTTTTTTCCACACTTGGTCCATCCGCAACCCGCTCCCGCTGCCCAGCTTTTTTTTTTTACCAATTATACTGACTTACCTTGTTTACAATCCTTCCGGCTTCTTCTCGTCATTCCGCTTCTTCCCCGGCGCTGCTCCTCTTGATCCGCAGCTCACCCAGGCTCTCCAGCTGGGAATAAGGTAGGAATGCTCACTAGCTACCTGTGAACAGGGCAGGATTACTCACTAGCTACCTGTGAACAGGGCAGGATTACTCACTAGCTACCTGTGAACAGGGCAGGATTGCTCACTAGCTACCTGTGAACAGGGCAGGATTACTCACTAGCTACCTGTGAACAGGGCAGGATTACTCACTAGCTACCTGTGAACAGGGCAGGATTACTCACTAGCTACCTGTGAACAGGGCAGGATTACTCACTAGCTACCTGTGAACAGTGCAGGATTGCTCACTAGCTACCTGTGAACAGTGCAGGATTGCTCACTAGCTACCTGTGGACAGGACAGGATTGCTCACTAGCTATCTGTGAAAGGGACAGGATTGCTCACTAGCTGTCTGTGAAAGGGACAGGATTGCTCCCTAGCCACCTGTAAAAGGGGTCTACATTGCTCACGAGGCACCTGTGCCTCATTCCTCGGTCAATAATACCTTAGATTGAAAGGCAGAATGCTCATGAATAGGCCACAATCTGTCTGTTTCCGCTTTGTGCAGGTGACAAGTGCATTGCTTGCCCACATTCTGCACATCATAAATGTACCCCCTGCTTACAGTAAAAGTAGATTGAGCCCCAGGAGCTGTACTCTCTCTGAGTTATATCTCTCCCATGGACTGTGGAGGGTATTATATGTGCAGTGGTTAGCAATGGTTACCTCATTCGAGTAACGAGCACATACTAAGAGCTCCCTAGTCATATTTTCCACTCATAAAAGTGGTCCAGTACACAGAGCAAATGATAAACCTGGTATAAAGTCATACTTGCCTACCCTCCCGATTTGGTTGGGAGCCTCCCGAAAATCGGGTGCCGCTCCCGACCTCCCGGGAAGGCAGGCAACCCTCCCGGCCCCTGGTGATGTGCCCGCACCCTCCGTGCTTTTAAGTACAAACCCCGGCAGCAGGGGGGCCGGTGACGCGATTCGCGCTGAATCGCGTCATCGTGGCTCCGCCCCCCTGCTGCACAATGCCATTAATCACGGCATTGTGAAGAGGGGGCGGAGCCACAATGAAGCAACTGTGCTGTCACGCCCCCATGCTCCGCCCCCAATGCCGCGTCATGTGCTGGGCCCCGCCCCCTTTGGCCGCATCACGCCCCCAGCCCTGTAAGCCCGACAGCTCCCTCTCGGAAGGAGGGAGCTAAATGTTGGCAATCATGTATAAAGTATGATGCCTATAAAATGCCCACACGGCTGCACATGATGGCGACCAGTGGGAACTGTTAGGCCCCCGGTATCTGTTCTGCCAGAACGTTGATGTTTCCATTGAATAGTAATTAGTGCAGATAAATTTCCCAGCAAGTATTTTGCAACTAGACCTGAAACTTAGAGGTCACACATCGGAGGCATAAGGCACTAATAACGGAGGCAAATGTGCCTCACCCATGTCCTTCCTTACATTGTAATGATTATTCCCAGCATTAGCAGCAGGAGTACTGTATGAAGCTGCACTTAAAGGTAAGTACCTGCCCTTGGCACAGTGTCTCTGTAAGGTTTAGCCAGTCCTGCAATCTAATGCCCATAGTATGGTAAGTGCAACCCGCTCCCGCTGCCCAGCTTTTTTTTTAACCAATTATACTGACTTACCTTGTTTACAATCCTTCCGGCTTCGTCTTGTCAGTCTGCTTCCCCGGCGGTGCTCCTCTTGATCCGCAGCTCACCCAGGCTCTACAGCAGCGCGCGTGACGTCATAACGTCACATGCGTCGTGCGACGTCATAACGTCACATGCGCCCTGTCAAACAAGGGCAGGGCCGCGGCAGGTGTCATTATGTCATGTTGGTGGAGCCGGAGCGGGCCCGCTTCGGCTCCATCCAATTACTTAATGGGGTACCGAGTTGGTAGGCAGCGGCGGCAGCGCTGTCTGGTGCAGGTGGCTATAGGCAAGGTACCGGCTGCACCGCTGCTAGTTCCGCCCCAGGCCTCGATCTCTAACCATGGCATATGGGAGGTGGGATTAACATGTGCACCCCTAAGCTGGCTACCATGCTGTCCTTTAATTAGTTGATGATAATTGCACATCTTGGATGTCCTTTATGAAGCACAAAATCAACTTTGGACTTTCACTGAGGTACAGTACATGGGTTTGCAGAGTAAAATGCAGCCTGTTAGGGGGATCAGAAGTTGCACAGATAGAATGGAAGAGTTGGACAAAGGTCCCATCCTATACTTTAACTAAATCCTATTATGCCTCTCATACATACCTACCCTCAGTTTTTACGGGAGGCTCTCGATTTTTCAGGTAACTCCCCGCACCCTCGGAAGGTTAGGCACTTCTCCAGCATTCTGCCCACTTGCTAGTGAAGTGGGCAGAATGGGGAGAATTTCCGTGGCGATCGCGGGTCCCCATGTAGGGTGCGGGGCTTAATGATGCGATTCTCCTGGAATCGCATACTTTAGCCCCACCCCCTATTTAAACTTAAGCCAATCGTGGCAATTTATCACAGAGGGGGCGGGGCTTGATGCATCCCGTCATGCCCCGCCACAACCCACCTGCTTTTCCTCCCCAGACTTCTCCCGGGGAAGAGACAATAAAGGTAGGCAAGTATGCTCCACATTCAGGAGAGATCTACTGTACAGCCCACTCTAAACATTGTAATAAGAATCGTCACAAACACACACTTGCCACACGCAATAAAAACATTCCCGATGCCCTGTCACTCTCATGATTAATTTAAATGATACATTAGACTAAACCAAGTATTATTTTTTCATTATGGTGGTTCTAAGCAGTTGGGGGTTGGACTTTGATGGCACATGTACACTGTTTGCACTGTCTGTACTTCTAGGCTATGGCGGCCTCTCCTGAGAGCAGAGGGTCAGCCTGTACTGGTCCGTACTGTGGTGGTGTGAATCTGGTGTCCTTCACAAATCTCCTCCATAATGTGTTTATACAAATGTAATATTGGTCCAATAGCTGACAAACATTAAAGAATTGTTTATTTCAAACCTTCAAATGAATTAATACAATAACGTGCACTTATTCAGATAAGGGGCAAGCTTCCCAAACCACCTCTTTCTCCCCTTGCCCCCCTCTTTCTCCACCTTGCCCCCCCCCCAACCCTTTTGCTTACTCTGCCCCTTTAGGTATCCAATAATACTCATTTAGCTCAAAATCTTGTATTTTATGCTTTGAATTGTACAAAAAAAAGAAAGATCAGAACTCACTAAATTCCAAAATCCACTGTTGGGAATTTTGTAAAATACTTTAAAGAGTCCAGCGATGATTGATAATGGTGGACACATATGCTGCCCATGCGGTAAATCAGCAGTATAGTAATAGATGTGATAATTAAAATAAAAAGAACATATTTTGTTAGCACTCAAGAAGTGGGTCCTATTTCCAAACAAGTGATGTTTTCCTTATTGGGTTTATATACTGTAGTGATGAAAGCAAGTTTAAACTATTTGGGAGTAAGAGCCAGATGAAAATACAATACACCAGCATCTATCAGATCGACTGTGAAGGGTGAAAGAGTCTGTGCTAAGCTTCGGGGATACATGGCTGCCAAGAATATATTGAGGGGTAAAACAATTATAAAAGGTAAGATATTCAAGAAAGAAGTTTGACCATACTTGATAACTTTATGTTTTTCCCCTTCATGTCATTAGGCCCTGTCGTGAATCTCGGCATCATGAAGAGGGGACGGGGCCAATATGATGTCATTCTCTGAGTCCCCTGGACGGTCTGGGAAGAGTAGGCGAATATGGGCAAGACTGCATTTAGACGTCAAACCGTGGCCTATAATAAGCTGGTGTCGTTATGAGCATGCAAGGTAAAATGTGGCCATATTTACAATGCCCCACTCCTTACATCTGGAGAGACAAACACTAAGTACAGTACAGTATAGGTGTACTTATGTGTTGCGTGCCCCATAGTCAGGGCCAGATTAGCAATGGGGCGGATGGAGCTACAGCTCCAGGCCCCCTGTCAAAATAGGCCAATAGCATCTTGTGCTGGTGACTGTTGTAGCCAGAATTGTTTTTTTGCCTGCTAGTGCTACAGCAGGCTGCGAGTGGTTGCCTGATGTCCCTCCCATCCCCCCTGTGGCAGATCACACCAGGCGTCAGGCCACTCCCACCATCCCCCCCAGCAGGCTGCGAGTGGCAGTCTTCAGTGGCTGTCCGATGCTCCGCCCCTCCCCCTGCTGCGGATCACACCAGGAAGGGGGGAATCAGGGCTGGAGCATGGATCGGCGGGCAGTGTCCACAGTCTGCCTGCTCATCACAGATTACTCCATGGAGCTCCAATGCCAGACTGACGTCGCAGCACTGCGCTGCCAGCGCACACCCCGCAGATGAACATGCTAGGAGAGAGGAACTAGTAGGCAAGAATGGAAATAAGGCTGAATGCAGGTACTGGGGAGGGGGATGGGGGTCTGTTTAACATCACAATAAAAGACAGTTTTAGGATATCTATTTTATGTTTTTTTGTTTTTTTATATATTGAATATTATTTTGATTTTATTATACTTTATAGTTGAATAGTAAAAAAATAACATGAGTTACACTATCTATCTATCTATCTATCTATCTATCTATCTATCTATCTATCTATCTATCTATCTATCTATCTATCTATCTATTGTATCAATCTATCTACAGCATCTAACTGTCTATGTCTACATTATCTAAAATTATACACATATCCATTTATAAATATATATATATATATATAAAAATGTGTGTGATTCCAGGTTTGACTACCAATAAATATATACTGTGTGTGCAGGCCCGCCAAGAGCCGTGGCGGGCCCCGGTAATAGGGGGCGTGGCCTAAACGCGGGAGGCATGGCCACACCCCCTTGCCGAGAAAAAAAAAGTTTTGCAGCGCCGCGCGCTGGGGAAGGGGGCGCTCTGAGCCCCCACAGCCCAGCGCAAAGCCAGGGGGGGCGCGATCAGTGTAGGAGACTGCTGTGGCTGCTGCTCAGCAGCCACGAGCAGTCTCCAAATGCAGCTCAGCACACGCTGTGTGCTGGGCTGCTGTGAGGGGGGGAGCGGCGCTGGACCCGGGCCCCCGCCGGGCCCCCCAGGAAGCCTGGGCCCGGGTAATCTGTACCCGCTCCCCCCCCTCTTGGCGCCCCTGTGTGTGTATGTGTGTGTATATATATTAGGGGTGAGCGGGTTCGGATTTCTGAAATCCGAACCCCCCCGAGCCCCCCTGATCCGAGTCCGATCCGAGTCAGGCTCGACTTTTCCCGCCTGACTCGGATTCTGAAATCGAGGCAAAACGTCATCTTCCCGCCTTCCGAGTCTCGCGGGTTTTGGATCCTATATAAGGTACCCACGTCGGCGCCATTTTCTCACTCGGCTGTGGACAGTGAAGAGGGAGGGTGGGAGTTAGGGCTGTGTAGTGTAGTGTAGTGTAGTGCTGCTGTTGTCCACTACTTCAAAGTCCATAGGGGCTGGCTGTGTTGTGCTGTGCTGCTGTTGTTAATAGGGGCTGTGTCCACTACTTCAAAGTCCATAGGGGCTGGCTGGACTGTGTTGTGCAGTCAGTTCTCCATAGGGGCTGTGTCCACTCCAAAGTCCTGTGCAGTGGCCCAGTCCTAAAGAGGTGCTGTAGTGTTGTCCAGGGGGTGCTCTGTCCATCAGGGGTGCTCCCCCCAAGTGCTAAAAAAATAATATATTTTCTGTGTTTGTGAATTGTGTGCGCAGTAGCCGCACGTGCATCAACAAAGTAGTGCCAAGCGTGCGCCTGTGTCATAAGTAAAGGGCCGGCTGGCTTGACCGTTAAAGGGTGCTGTAACCCCCGAAAGTACACTCCAGTCCAAACCAAAAAAAAATTATTTTCTGTGTTTGTGAATTGTGTGCGCAGTAGCCGCACGTGCATCAACAAAGTAGTGCCAAGCGTGCGCCTGTGTCATAAGTAAAGGGCCGGCTGGCTTGACCGTTAAGGGTGCTGTAACCCCCGAAAGTACACTCCAGTCCAAACCAAAAAAAAAATTATTTTCTGTGTTTGTGAATTGTGTGCGCAGTAGCCGCACGTGCATCAACAAAGTAGTGCCAAGCGTGCGCCTGTGTCATAAGTAAAGGGCCGGCTGGCTTGACCGTTAAGGGTGCTGTAACCCCCGAAAGTACACTCCAGTCCAAACCAAAAAAAAAATTATTTTCTGTGTTTGTGAATTGTGTGCGCAGTAGCCGCACGTGCATCAACAAAGTAGTGCCAAGCGTGCGCCTGTGTCATAAGTAAAGGGCCGGCTGGCTTGACCGTTAAGGGTGCTGTAACCCCCGAAAGTACACTCCAGTCCAAACCAAAAAAAAAATTATTTTCTGTGTTTGTGAATTGTGTGCGCAGTAGCCGCACGTGCATCAACAAAGTAGTGCCAAGCGTGCGCCTGTGTCATAAGTAAAGGGCCGGCTGGCTTGACCGTTAAGGGTGCTGTAACCCCCGAAAGTACACTCCAGTCCAAACCAAAAAAAAAATTATTTTCTGTGTTTGTGAATTGTGTGCGCAGTAGCCGCACGTGCATCAACAAAGTAGTGCCAAGCGTGCGCCTGTGTCATAAGTAAAGGGCCGGCTGGCTTGACCATTAAAGGGTGCTGTAACCCCCAAAGTACACTCCAGTCCAAACCAAAAAAAAAATAATTTTCTGTGTTTGTGAATTGTGTGCGCAGTAGCCGCATGTGCATCAACAAAGTAGTGCCAAGCGTGCGCCTGTGTCATAAGTAAAGGGCCAGCTGGCTTGACCGTTAAAGGGTGCTGTAACCCCCAAAGTACACTCCAGTCCAAACCAAAAAAAAATTTATTTTCTGTGTTTGTGAATTGTGTGCGCAGTAGCCGCACGTGCATCAACAAAGTAGTGCCAAGCGTGCGCCTGTGTCATAAGTAAAGGGCCGGCTGGCTTGACCGTTAAGGGTGCTGTAACCCCCGAAAGTACACTCCAGTCCAAACCAAAAAAAAAATTATTTTCTGTGTTTGTGCATTGTGTGCGCAGTAGCCGCACGTGCATCAACAAAGTAGTGCCAAGCGTGCGCCTGTGTCATAAGTAAAGGGCCGGCTGGCTTGACCATTAAAGGTTGCTGTAACCCCCAAAGTACACTCCAGTCCAAACCAAAAAAAAAATTATTTTCTGTGTTTGTGAATTGTGTGCGCAGTAGCCGCACGTGCATCAACAAAGTAGTGCCAAGCGTGCGCCTGTGTCATAAGTAAAGGGCCGGCTGGCTTGACCGTTAAGGGTGCTGTAACCCCCGAAAGTACACTCCAGTCCAAACCAAAAAAAAAATTATTTTCTGTGTTTGTGAATTGTGTGCGCAGTAGCCGCACGTGCATCAACAAAGTAGTGCCAAGCGTGCGCCTGTGTCATAAGTAAAGGGCCGGCTGGTTTGACCGTTAAAGGGTGCTGTAACCCCCAAAGTACACTCCAGTCCAAACCAAAAAAAAAATTATTTTCTGTGTTTGTGAATTGTGTGCGCAGTAGCCGCATGTGCATCAACAAAGTAGTGCCAAGCGTGCGCCTGTGTCATAAGTAAAGGGCCGGCTGGCTTGACCGTTAAAGGGTTCTGTAACCCCCAAAGTACACTCCAAACCAAAAAAATATATATTTTCTGTGTTTGTGACTTGTGTGCACTGTGGCTGCACGTGCATCAACAAAGGAGCAGCGCCAAGCGTGCGCCTGTGTCCCATAAGTAAAGAGCCGGCTGGCTCATTTCTTAAAGGGTGGTGTAACCCACAAAGTGCACTACTCTCCAGCAAAAATAAAAAAATATTTTCTGTGTTTGTGTGCGCTTTAGCCGCACGTATATATATCAATATAACATAAATGGAGGACCAAACTTTCTCTGATAAAAATAAAATAGGGAAAGATCAAGAACCACTTCCTACTAGTGCTGTTGCTGCTGCTGGGAGTTGTTCATCATCCCAGAGAGGAAGTAGGAACATCACTACTTTTACTAAACAATTGACCCTCCAACAGTCCCTAGCGATGAGGATGAAGTACGACAGCAGTCATCCTGAAGCAAAACGTATAACTGAGGCCTTGACTGCTATGTTGGTGTTAGACGTGCGTCCGGTATCCGACATTAGTGCAGTGGGATTTAGACAATTGATGGAGGTAGTGTGTCCTCGGTTCCAAATCCCGTCTAGATTCCACCTGCATCCTCAAAGCAGCAGCGACAAGCGTGCGTCTGTCTGTTAAAGGGTGGTGACACCCTCAAAGTGTGCTACACAAACAATAAAAATATTCTTCTTCTTTTATCTGTCTATGTGAATTATGTGGGCTGTAGCCGCACCTGCATCCTTAAAGCAGCAGCGACAAGCGTGCGTCTGTCTGTTAAAGGGTGGTGACACCCTCAAAGTGTTCTACACAAACAATTAAAATATTGTTCTTTTTTTTCGGTCTTTGTGAAATGTGTGGGCTGTAGCCGCACCTGCATCCTTAAAGCAGCAGCGACAAGCGTGCGTCTGTCTGTTAAAGGGTGGTGTAACTCTCAAAGTGCTCCAAAAAATAAAAAACTATTTTTTTTGTGTTTGTGACTTGTGTGTGATGTAGCCGCACTTGCATCCTCAAAGCAGCAGCGACAAGCGTGCGTCTGTCTGTTAAAGGGTGGTGACACCCTCAAAGTGTGCTACACAAACAATAAAAATATTCTTCTTTTTTCTGTCTTTGTGAATTGTGTGGGCTGTAGCCGCACTTGAATCCTCAAAGCAGCAGCGACAAGCGTGCGTCTGTCTGTTAAAGGATTACATCGGTGACAGCATCCAAGTAGGCATGTCAGACAGTCCGTACCTGTACTGGCAGGAAAAAGAAGCAATTTGGAGGTCCCTGTACAAACTGGCTCTATTTTACCTGAGTTGCCCCCCCTCCAGTGTGTACTCCGAAAGAGTGTTTAGTGCAGCCGGGAACCTTGTTAGCGAAAGGCGTAGGAGGTTGCTTCCACAAAATGTGGAGAAGATGATGTTCATAAAATGAATGATCAACTCTTCCAGGGAGACCAGCCTCCAGAACGTACAGAGGGACCTGTGGTTCCAGCAGGGACGAATTAATACTCTGTGAGGATGAGGATGTACATAACACTGAAGAGGGTGAGGAATCTGTGGATGAGGAGGATGAGGACGACTTCTTGCCTCCGTAGAGCCAGTTTGTGCAGGGACAGATTAATTGCCAGCTTGTTTTGTGGGGGCCCAAACGAACCAATCATTTCAGCCACAGTTGTGTGGCAGACCCTGGCGCTGAAATGATTGGTTTGTTAAAGTGTGCATGTCCTGTTTATACAACATAAGGGTGGGTGGGAGGGCCCAAGGACAATTCCATCTTGCACCTCTTTTTTTTCTTTGCATTATGTACAGTTTGGGGCCTAGTTTTTCAATGCCATCCTGTCTGCCACTGCAGTTTCACGCCTAGATGGGTCACGTGTTTGTGCCGCCCACTCGTGTCGCTTAGCATAGTCATCCAGCTACCTCGGTGCAACCTTTTGGACATGAAAACACTATTGTGAGGTGTGAGGTATTCAGAATAGACTGGAAATGAGTGGAAATTAAGGTTATTGAGTTTAATAATAGCATAGGAGCAGAAAAACCTACAAATTCTGTGATTTTAGCTGTTTTTATGCTTTTTTTCAAAAAAATACAGATCCAAAACACAAAACCCAGAACCCAAAACACGGAAGGGTGGTTTTGGCAAAACCAATCCAGATCCAAAACACGAAGAAAGATCCAGATCCAAAACCAAAACACAAAACACGAAAAGTGGCCGGTGCACACCCCTAATATATATATATATATAATCCACCGGAGAAAACCGCACTCCCGGGCCTCAAACTTCAGCAACTGCTGGGGTGCCAAATCTCAGGAAGTCCATCCATTAGGACTCCCACATATATTGTAGGATTATGGGAGAGCACTCACCAGACTTCATAAAATTCCATCAGAATTGTATCAGCAAAAATAAATTTAATCCATAGAAATAGTCGACGTTTCGGCTCCCACAGAGCCTTTGTCAAGACTGGACAGACAAAGAATCCACCTTCATACAAGCAGTATAACAGCATGTGCATCCTTGGGTGCCATTTATAGTAAATTACAATCAGGATCACCTGTGTGACACTACCGGAAGTGATGTCACTTTAATCAAATAGCTAGCATAATATTATTATTCATACTACAGCCCACAGCGACGAGATCTATTATCCCAATCTCTACATACCCACAATATCCATGTATCGGCTCCATGTGCAGGTCCCCGCTGCTTACAGGGAGCCACCTCCGACTTCCTACTAGAAGTTGCGATACCGGAAGTGCCAGAACGGCATTCCCCAGCGTGCTGGAACGCACGACCAGTGAGCAGCAAGCTCTGTCACTAGAGCTGCTTACAGGGAGCCACCTCCGTCTTCCTACCGGAAGTCGCGAAACCGGAAGTGCCAAAACAGCATTCCCCAGCGTGCTGGAACGCACGACCAGTGAGCAGCAAGCTCTATCACTAGAGCCCGATCTGCACCTCTAGTGATGGACACACAGTAATCAACCACAGGTCCCATCAGAGTAACTAGATCCACATCACCTAAATTCTACCTAATCACATTTGTCAATATTAGGATATTCATAGCATCTCAGGTACAAAGACCCCCAATAGTGCACATACATATACATTAATAACACATATACATGACAAAACAGACAGACATTCACTAAATATAAACTGCACCTCAGTGTATTATCCTATTATTAGCATACAGTATATAATAGATTCAGCACTCGCTTTTTAAGTGCCGAGTCATAACACCATGAGAGCCCGAATCCTAGTCTCAACTTCTAAATAAACATAGATAAGGGATTTGTTTCGTTTAGCCCCTTAGGGGCAACCGTTTCAAGGCGATGAATCCATCTGGCCTCACATTTCAACAGAATTAATCCACGATTTCCACCTCTCTCCAAGTGTGGAATCCAGTCAATTATCATACACTTTAAAGTGGGAATAGGGTGTCCATTCTTCAGAAAATGAATCGCCACCGGCTTATCAGAAGCTCCAGTAGAATATGCCAATCGAATAGAAGACCGATGTTGGTTCATCCGTTCACGGAATGTCCTCACCGTCTTGCCAACATAAAATAATCCACATGGGCACGTGAGGAAATATACCACATGGTCAAGTTGACACGTCAGACGCTTATGGAGGAAGATTTTCTTACCACTATGTGGATGACTAAAGTATGTTCCAGTTAGCATTGATCTACATGTAGTGCATCCAAGGCACTTGAAACATCCTTTCTTCTTTGATAGCCAGTTGTCCATAGGTCTATCACTCTGATGCATATTCGGACGAAGTAACAGATCCTTCAAATTTGGACCTTTTTTTATGCTCAGAAGTGGTGGTGCTCTCCCCAATTTCCTAAAAGCCTGATCGGTGGTCAACATAGGCCAATTTCTCTTGATCGATCTCTGTACCACCGAGAGGTTAGTGTCACACCTACTATTCAAAATAAGTCTTGATTCATTTTGTAAAGTTCTTTTAGGCAAAGCTTGCCCCTCAGCGAATCGTTTTCTTGCCTTTATAAGGCTATTTCTGATTGTCTGTTCCTCACAGCCACGATCTCCAAATCTTTTACAACATTCTTGTATCTGTATTTCGGCTAACTGTCGATTGGAGTTATTCCGTAGAATGCGTAAGAATTGCGAAATTGGTAAATTTGACTTTAATGAATTTGGATGGTGGCTACTTGCCCACAGAAGCGTGTTTCTATCAGTGGGTTTCCTAAAAAGAGTATATTCCAACCCAAAATCACTCTTGAATAGTGTGAGATCCCAAAAATTTGTGGATTTATCACTCAAAGACGATGTAAATCTTATAGGACTTGAGAGACTATTAAGGCTCGAGATCATGGCGTTAAAAGACTCCTCATTACCTAACCAAATCAAAAAAACGTCATCTATGAATCTCCTATAATAAAAAATTTGCTCTCCAAATTTGCTCAGTATATGTTCCCTCTCATATTGGTACATATATATATTAGAATAGGCCGGAGCCAAATTCGACCCCATAGCTGTCCTGGTCGTTTGAATGTAATCTCCTTGGTACAGGAAATGATTATATTCCAATACCTTTTTTAACAATTCCAACATAAATTGTATAGGAGGACCATTGTAAGGTCCCTCGCTCAACGCTCTTTCTACTGCCTCAATACCTTGTGTATGTGGGATCACAGTGTATAAGGAACATACATCAAGTGTTGCCAGCATATATTCAGACGGAAGTTCAATTAACCTCCTAAGGTCGGCTAGTAAATGGCCAGTATCTCGCAGGTAGGTGCTCGCATTCTGCACAATAGGTTGAAAATAAAAATCCAAGAATTGGGCTATAGGCTGTAGTACAGAGCCTCGGGCCGATATTATAGGCCTCCCAGGTGGATCCACCATGGTCTTGTGGATCTTTGGCAACGTATATAAAATCGGACAAATTGGATAATCAACTGTCAAGAATGCGACCACCCCCTCATCAATCCAACCATTACCTCCACCAAGATTTATAAGATCATCTACCTCTTTCTTAATTCTTACTACAGGGTTAAAATCAACTTTCAAATAGGTAGAGTGATCTGACAATTGTCTCTTTATCTCTTTGTCATAGGATGAGTAATCCTGTAAAACAATCGCACCACCTTTATCTGCACTCCTTATGACCAAAGAGGTGTTGTTACGCAAATCTTTCAAGGCTGATTTCTCCGCCATAGTCAGATTCTCAAATCTCTTATCGTAAGATCTAAAGTTGTCATTCCAATCGGTATTCACCAGCCTTAGAAATGTCTTTAAACTTGCATTGGACGAGGTTGGATCAAAGGTACTTTTGTTCCTAAATTTACACATACTTTTCTGCACTTTAAGGTCTTGTTTATTATCAAAGTATTCCCTTAAGTCAACTGACCATTGAAAGGAATCTGCTTTATGTGTTGGAATAAACGATAATCCCTTAGAGAGTAGAGAAATCTCAGCTTCAGTCAGTCAAAATGTGTGAGGATAAATTAAAAATTAATTCCTTCCTCCCTTCCCCCAACCCCTTGGTCTTCCTCTTGGTCCCCCCCCGGCGCGGGTGCGGTCTCCGGGTTCCCTGTTTGAACCTTCTACTTGAGATCTCGTGTTGGTACCTAAAAAAGATGAACCTGAGGGCTAAACGAAACCAATCCCTTATCTATGTTTATTTAGAAGTTGAGACTAGGATTCGGGCTCTCATGGTGTTATGACTCGGCACTTAAAAAGCGAGTGCTGAATCTATTATATACTGTATGCTAATAATAGGACAATACACTGAGGTGCAGTTTATATTTAGTGAATGTCTGTCTGTTTTGTCTTGTATATGTGTTATTAATGTATATGTATGTGCACTATTGGGGGTCTTTGTACCTGAGATGCTATGAATATCCTAATATTGACAAATGTGATTAGGTAGAATTTAGGTGATGTGGATCTAGTTACTCTGATGGGACCTGTGGTTGATTACTGTGTGTCCATCACTAGAGGTGCAGATCGGGCTCTAGTGATAGAGCTTGCTGCTCACTGGTCGTGCGTTCCAGCACGCTGGGGAATGCCGTTTTGGCACTTCCGGTTTTGCGACTTCCTGTAGGAAGTCGGAGATGGCTCCCTGTAAGCAGCTCTAGTGACAGAGCTTGCTGCTCACTGGTCGTGCGTTCCAGCACGCTGGGGAATGCCGTTCTGGCACTTCCGGTATCGCGACTTCTAGTAGGAAGTCGGAGGTGGCTCCCTGTAAGCAGCGGGGACCTGCACATGGAGCCGATACATGGATATTGTGGGTATGTAGAGATTGGTATAATAGATCTCGTCGCTGTGGGCTGTAGTATGAATAATAATATTATGCTAGCTATTTGATTAAAGTGACATCACTTCCGGTAGTGTCACACAGGTGATCCTGATTGTAATTTACTCAGGTATAAATGGCACCCAAGGATGCACATGCTGTTATACTGCTTGTATGAAGGTGGATTCTTTGTCTGTCCAGTCTTGACAAAGGCTCTGTGGGAGCCGAAACGTCGACTATGTCTATGGATTAAATTTATTTTTGCTGATACAATTCTGATGGAATTTTATGAAGTCTGGTGAGTGCTCTCCCATAATCCTACAATATATATATATATATATATATATATATATATATATATATATATGTCCAAGGTGAAAGGCCACTGTAGTGGCAATGCACAGAGCGTCAATACAGGAATAGCAGAGAAAGTAGTTTAATTCAACGTTTCGAGGCTATTACAGCCCTGTCATCAGGAATACATAACAAACACATAACATTAAAAGCACTTACCTATATACCCCACCCGCTGTGTGATCGTGTGCAGTCTCATCTCAGCCGCGTTCACGTGACAGGAGGGCGCAGGTCGCGCCAAAAGTGACGTCATCCGGCTCACCTCCGGTGGTTGCTATGCAAAACCTAAGATGCTTCTTAGAAGCGTCTTAGGTTTGCATAGCAACCACCAGAGGTGAGCCGGGTGACATCACTTTTGGCGCGACCCGCGACCTCTGGCCACCCATACAGTGCAGTGTATTGAATAGCTGCGGGAGCTCCCTCCTGCGACTATTCTACATTGCACTGAACTGAGGGCCTGATTCAGAGCCGGACGCTATTTGCGAACAGTCGTTCCGAAAAAGGGGCCGGCTATTTAAATTGAGCGCTCGCTCTTTGCGGTCTGTTGACGCCTCTATATCTGAGCGAGTGAACGAAATATGCGCTCGCTATTTTGTAAAGACGCCCCCTGGCCGCTCGCATCCTACATCATCTCCACTAATTATTTGATTAATCGAGAACATCGAAAGGCGTCTGAACTGCTCGCAGTTCTTGTGGTTGGGTTTTCCTACCGCAATCATGCGAACAGTTCAGGCTAAGAAACAACCAAGTGACGTGGTCGATGACGCTGCTTTGTTAATTATGCACACCCTTAAAACGCCCGTTTTGACCTTTTGGCACGCCTGCGTTCGGATCTCCACTCCCCGTTTTCAAGCACCTTCCCCTGTTACCACCCACAAACGCCTCATCCTGTCACTCAAATTAGCAGGCATTCGCTATTTTGCGAGCACACAATTTCCGACCGCAATGACTGGTTCGCGTATGTGTATTACAACCCATACGCATGCTCAGTTGTGCGAACATCGCTCGGAGCGAACGAGCGGCCGCTTACGAGCGGCTCTGAATCAGGCCATGAATTCCCCCTATAACTATTAATAAGATAAGGTAATTTTATATATAGAGAGAGAGATAGAGATGTCACATTCATGACATCACTAAGTGACCCATGTGCTATTTTCAGATTTACGTCATCACCATGTGCCATATTAACAAGAAGTTTTTCTTGTGCAGACTCTCGCATTACACTATTGATATAAGTGAAAAGGGAAGAGAGATTGAGGTTTTTAAAGGTAGGGGCTAGTCACACCACACAGGACAGGCCACATCCCTGTGCAGACAATACCCCACAATACTGGTTACACCCCCACATCACTAGTCACACCCACAACTACAGTAGCTTGTCGTCCTGTGACATCAGTAACTACGCTGGGCGCATCACATTATAACAAGAAAGCCCCCAGCATGGGGCCCTTCCTCATTTTGTGTAACCAACCCTACTTGGTCAGCATGGGACCAAAATCCCTAAAGGAGTCAGGCCTGCCAAAAATGCGTGCCACACATTACCAGGCACAATGTGGCCCATGGTAATAATGGAAAGTGAATAATATGTAATACTATTGTGGAACTATACTGAATGTCCACATGGTCAATGCCGACCTTATGAACATGTCGACAAACTCATGTCAACATGACATTGTGAATGTCTACATAATATATCATACCACTTTGCGTCACCCTATAAAGAAAGTTTACATGACAGCCCACACCGCACACCCTGCACTCATAGTCTTATACTTACCTCTCCGTAGTGCTGCTTTGCAGCACCGAGCTGGTACTGCAGAGCAACTAAAATCACTAGGAAAATGGCAGCGGCCATTTCCCCAGTGACCTGCACATGTGCAGTACTACTGTCCCCGGGAAAACATAACAGTGCAGGCTCCATTTTCCCGGAGACCCGCGCATGCACAGTAGATTCTGGCCCCAAACCAGAATCTACAGTGCACCGCGGGGTGAGCGGAGAGTGGAGTGGGTCCGCACTGAGAATGTACGCGGGCCATCTCCTCTCTTAAAACGCCCCTGCTCCCTGCTGTATCTGCAGAGCTCCGGGGCACTACAGTCCTGTGTGCAGCCCACACTGCCTTCCACTCTGACTCACTGGCTCTCGTCCAGGCTCCATGACACAGCCCCAGGTGAGAGGAATTGCAGGGAGAAAATATGGGTGATGGGACACAGCAGCAGGGGGAGGAGAGAGGGCAACAGGGATGGGGATGATGACAGAGCGTATACTACACCGGGTAAAGTATGCTGGGGACGGGAGACAGCTACAGGAGGAGGAGATAGGACACTGGGGGACAGAGCATATACCACACCGTGTATAGTATGCTGGGGACGGGAGACAGTAGCAGGGGGAGGAGAGAGAGGACACTGGGGGACAGAGCATATACCACACCGGGTATAGTATGCTGGGGATGGGAGACAGTAGCAGGGGGAGGAGAGAGAGGACACTGGGGGACAGAGCGTATACCACACAGGGTAAAGTATGCTGGGGACCGGAGACAGTAGCAGGGGGAGGAGAGAGAGGACACTGGGGGACAGAGCATATACTACACCGGGTAAAGTATGCTGGGGACGGGAGACAGTAGCAGGGGGAGGAGAGAGAGGACACTGGGGGATAGAGCGTATACTACACCGGGTAAAGTATGCTGGGGATGGGAGACAGTAGCAGGGGGAGGAGAGAGAGGACACTGGGGGACAGAGCGTATACCACACCGGGTAAAGTATGCGGTGGACGGGAGACAGCTACAGGAGGAGGAGAGAGGACACTGGGGGACAGAGCGTATACCACACCGGGTAAAGTATGCTGGGGATGGGAGACAGTGGCAGGGGGAGGAAGAGAGAGGACACTGGGGGACAGAGCGTATACCACACCGGGTAAAGTATGCTGGGGATGGGAGACAGTAGCAGGAGGAGGAGAGAGAGGACACCGGGGGAAATCTATAGGGACACAGCAAGTGTAGGTGTAATAGTATCACTTTTCCAATTCCGCAAAAGGAGTAGCTTTTTGGAAGTGATACTTTAGTTAATGAGGCATGATGAACGCCTTTGAAGACTTTTTTAAACACGCAGCGAGTGTGCTGATTAATTTGATATGCGACACTTGTATAACTTTTCCAGACGCGCGCCTTTGGTGTACATTAGGAGTCCTTCATTACCAAGCCTCTATGTTGGGAGGTATGAGAGCATGTTATATTGATTGATATATATATATTTTTTGCTAGGCTTATGAAAGTATGTTTTAATGTAAATCAGATGTATTTGTTATTACATAACACAGACATGTCTGTTTTATAATTAGTTTTAAACTTTAAAGGCCTTTAGAGTCAGATGTAAGTGGAATATGCTGCCTTTTTGCTGCAATTTTTTAGTGTTCATACACATCTTCTCACCATTAGCAGCAACTTAAGAGAGTCAGTCAGTACTATAGTCAGTGTGCAGTCTCCTTTGTGCACTGCAATGCACTGTGGGTGGGTAGCATGGCTGCATGACCTCCATGACGTTGCAGCTTGGACCACCCAGGAGATGAGTCCAGCGTTGGCTTGGCACTGTGGACGCGGTGCTGCCGGCTGCCATCAGTCATTATACCGGTGGCAGCGGTCACGCTGTGCCCCTTATGGCGTGGCGCCCACGTGCAGCCACTGCACTTGAACGTCCCTCAAGCCAGGCCTCCTTTATATATTGTTTGGTGGTCCCCACTGAAGCTCTTGGTATTATATGGCGGTCACTGTGGTGTTCTCTGCATTATGTTGTGGTCACTGCGACGCTGTATGTATTATATGGTGGTCACTGTGATGTATGCATTATATTGCAGTCATTGTGATGCTCACTGCAATGGTCTATGTATTATATGATGGCCACTGTAATGTTCTCAAGGCATTCACTATTTTTCACCGTATTATATAGCAGTCATCGTGATGTTCTTTGATTTATATGGCAGTCACTGTGGTTTAATGTTCTCTGTATTATATGGTTGTCATATAGGTAGAGGACGACTACTACTGTATCTAATGGAGATGGAGGGTGTGGGTGACGAGCTAAGTCTTTGCCATGGATGACAGAAATACAAAATAGCGGTTGCTTATATCAACCTATACTGTAGGTGCTTGTAAAGGGAGGAGATTACTTTGGACTACAGAAAAAAAAGAAAAAAATGTTCCCCTCCAGCACACTGCAAAAAAACAGTAAAAATGCTTGAATACTACATGATAATAGAAATTCAGAGGTCTTTGTTGCATATATTTGCAAATACATGGTTAAGCGCCAGGCCGCATCAAGGCTCCTCTGTACCTGCGTCCCTAACACTACATAATATTAGCAGCCACTATGGCTCATAATTGCATACTGTTGTGCCACATGACAACAGCACATACATAAATATATTTAAGTTGAGAGCCAACTCACCTATGATGTACCCAGAATCCTCCAAATGGCATGACAGGAACCAGCACACCCTCCCAATGCTGGTCCCATCCATGCCATGGGTAACAGAAAGCCTAGCTTCACCCCTGGCAATATGGTACATGGGGGTCTATGTACTAAGCCTTGGAGAGAGAGAGATAGTGGATAGAGATAATGTACCAACCAATCAGCTCCTAACTGTCATTTTCAAACACAGCCTGTAAAGTGACAGTTGTAAGCTGATTGGTTGGTACTTTGGGCCTGATTCAGACCCGCTCGCTAGATGTGTTTGCACGCAGCCATCAGCTGCAAAAGTATGCTAATCCCATGTCAAGTGATTAGCACGCACACTATGTCCTGGCGTGCGATCGCGGTGTGTATTTAGAAGCCCACCAGCCTGTCTTAAGATACCCACTTTCCCTTAGTGATGCACATCATCTCCAGGAAGTATATTAAACAATCGGTAACATCGAGTAACATCGGACCTATACGCAGCACTTGTGAATGACCATAACCTACCGCAAGCACTGCGAGTGCTTCAGTGTGTAATTCAGCCATGTGACGTGTATGCTGAGTCTTCATTATGCAAGCCTCTGAAAGGCGTTAAGACGCACAGACACGCCTGTGTTAGTACCATCACTCCCCCGTTTCCATCGACCAACCCATCACCACCCACAAACGCCTCGTCCTGTTTTTCATGTAACCCTGGTTAAGGGTTAAAATAAGAACTGTACTTATAGTTCTATGTAATATTTATAAATGTACAATTTATGAGGTAAAATATGTATACAGTATGTATAGTCACAATTCATGATATATGTATTTAATGTATTAACATATCAATTTTAGGGATGTGCAGGCTCGGATAGGTACGACTTTGCATGCCGAGTCCGGATTTTTCCCTCCAAAAAACAGGACTCAGAACGAGGCAAAACGTCATCTTGCAAAAACAAACATCATCATTCCTGTCCAATTTTCGGAATTTGATGCAGTTACTATTCGCCACTGTGAGGTGGCGAATAGCAGGTGAAACGTGCTCTGCTCCGTCCTCAGGCTCCGGAGGCTGGTCGGACATGTGTGCTCCCCAGCAGAGCACAAGAAAGTTTAGACAAAAAAAAAAAGTTTTTTTTTTTTTTCTAATCTGTCATGTGGTCTGCTGGGAAACCACATGACAGACCAGCAGGACGGAGCCGGAGGCTGCTGCGCGGACAGGTAAGTGGGGGGTGGGGGGAAGGTGAGCGGAGGGGGGTGGGGGGGATCGGGGGGGTACGAAACTTAACGCATCTGTAGGCAGTGCTGCGCATGCGCTAGTTTTACAGATGTAACAGCGCATGCGCAGCACTGTTTCCAGATGCGATGAGTTAGTGTAGGCAGGGAAAAGTATCTATTTCCCGAAAAGCTGTCATCGCAAAAATGACAGCTTTTCGGAATAGATACTTATTCAGAGGTGGAATGATGAATTCCACCTATAATTAGCTAGAACTCCATGAGAGTTCTAAAGCTAATTATCTCCAGAGAAGTTTTACGTTTAATGAATAGGCCCCTATATATTCTAGCAGTGGGTTTTCCCAGGTGAGCCCATTTCACATTAAAATAATTAACCTGCGTGGAGGCACTGACATTGGGGATGTACACCACTTAGAGGAATGCCAAGGGTGGGTCCATTAGGAGTAACAAAGGAGTTAGTAACCTGGTGACCCTTTAGTGGTAAAAAGTGGGGGGGTTACACTCAGTCTAGTGAGGGGTCTATGTACAAGGGGTGATTGCATGGACTGGTTCGCGCACGCGCATTGTGTCTTATACGCATGCACACATCGCAAACATCGGCAGACTACGTGCGAACGCATCCTAGCGAGCGGGTCTGAATCAGGCCCTTTTATTTCCATCTACTTCATCTCTCTCCAAGGCTTAGTACATACACCCCATGGTTTTCTGGAAAAAAGTGATATGTCTAGTAATGTCCAAATGAGCTCTACCACAGTTTTCCAAGGGTCCAGTGACAGCTCTATCAAAATACCTTGCTTAAAAAAAAGGTACAAATTATAATGTACACTTTAAAATCTGAAATGTTAGTGCTTCCGCTCCAGTGTTATCTTTAGGATTTTGTCAGCATAGCTGAAGCCATAAATTGTTACCAACTACATTAATGTCTGTAGTCCCTGAAGCCATACAGTGTTACCTACTACATTAATGTCTGTAGTCCCTGAAGCTATACAGTGTTACCAACTACATTAATGTCTGTAGTCCCTGAAGCCAGTGCCAGATTAAGGTCCACAAGGGCCTGGAGCTGAAATTTATGAAGGGCCTATTGTGTGCCGCCGAAAGAGGTGTGTTCAGCACTGCTGTTGGGGGATGTAGTCAAAATACAGATGGCCGGAATTCCGTCTGCTGAAATCCCGGCACTAAGGGGGGATGGTTAGGTTTAGGCACCAAGGGGGGAAGGTTAAGGTTAGGCACTAACTGTTAGGGTGCAAGAAGGGAGGGTTAGGAACAGAAGGGGGGAGGGTTTTTATACTTACCTGACCCCCGTCGGAATTCTGAGCATCGGGATACCGCTGTCGGCATTTTGACAGCAGGTATCCCGAACTGCTGGGTAATCATACCCAACCCCTGCGGGTGTGACTAGTGATGTGGGGGTGTAACCAGTACTGTGGGGTGTGTGGTGTGACTAGCCCCTACCTTTAAAAACCTCAATCTCTCTTCCCTTTTCACTTATATCAATAGTGTAATGCGAGAGTCTGCACAAGAAAAACTTCTTGTTAATATGGCACATGGTGATGACGTAAATCTGAAAATATCTCTATTAAAGAGCACATGGGTCACTTAGTGATGTCATGAATGTGACATCTCTATCTCTCTCTATATATATAAAATGACCTTATCTTATTAATAGTTATAGGGGGGAATTCAGGGCCTGATTCAGAGCCGCTCGTAAGCGGCCGCTCGTTCGCTCCGAGCGATGTTCGCACAACTGCGCATGCGTATGGGTTGTAATACGCATGCACGAGCCAGTCATTGCGGTCGGAAATTGTGTGCTCGCAAAATAGCTAATGCCTGCTAATTTGAGAGACAGGATGAGGCGTTTGTGGGTGGTAACAGGGGAAGGTGCTTGAAAACGGGGAGTGGAGATCCGAACGCAGGCGTGCCAAAAGGTCAAAACGGACGTTTTAAGGGTGTGCATAATTAATAAAGCAGCGTCATCGACCACGTCACTTGGTTGTTTCTTAGCCTGAACTGTTCGCATGATTGCGGTAGGAAAATCCAACCACAAGCACTGCGAGCAGTTCAGACGCCTTTTGGTGTACTCGATTAATCAAATAAATAGCGGAGATGACGTAGGATGCGAGCGGCCAGGGGGCGTCTTTACGAAATAGCGAGCGCATATTTTGTTCACTCGCTCAGACATAGAGGCGTCAACAGACCGCAAAGAGCGAGCTCTCAATTTAAATAGCCGGCCCCTTTTTCTGAACGACCGTTCGCAAATAGCGTCCGGCTCTGAATCAGGCCCTCAGTTCAGTGCAATGTAGAATAGTAGCAGGAGGGAGCTCCCGCAGCTATTCAATACACTGCCCTGTTTGGGTGGCCAGAGGTCGCCGGTCGCGCCAAAAGTGACGTCACCCGGCTCACCTCCGGTGGTTGCTATGCAAACCTAAGACGCTTCTAAGAAGCGTCTTAGGTTTTGCATAGCAACCACCGGAGGTGAGCCGGATGACGTCACTTTTGGCGCAACCCGTGCCCTCCTGTCACGTGAACGCGGCTGAGATGCGACTGCACACGATCACACAGCGGGTGGGGTATATAGGTAAGTGCTTTTAATGTTATGTGTTTGTTATGTATTCCTGATGACAGGGCTGTAATAGCCTCGAAACGTTGAATTAAACTACTTTCTCTGCTATTCCTGGAGTGACGCTCTGTGCATTGCCACTACAGTGGCCTTTCACCTTGGACATATATATATATATATACACACACATACACACAGGGGTGCCAAGAGGGGGGGGAGCAGGTACAGATTACCCGGGCTCAGGCTTCCTGAGGGGCCCGGCGGGCGCCCGGGTCCGGCGCCGCTCCCCCCCTCACAGCAGCCCAGCACACAGCGTGTGCTGAGCTGCAGTGGAGACTGCTAGTGGCTGCTGAGCAGCAGCCACAGCAGTCTCCTACACTGATCGCGCCCCCCCTGGCTTTGCGCTGGGCTGAGGGGGCGCTGCAAAACTTTAATTTTCTCGGCAAGGGGGCGTGGCCATGCCTCCCGCGTTTAGGCCATGCCCCCTATTACCGGGGCCCGCCAAGGCTCTTGGCGGGCCTGCACACACAGTATATATTTATTGGTAGTCAAACCTGGAATCACACACATTTTTATATATATATATATATTTATAAATGGATATGTGTATAATTTTAGATAATGTAGACATAGACAGTTAGATGCTATAGATAGATTGATACAATAGATAGATAGATAGATAGATAGATAGATAGATAGATAGATAGATAGTGTAACTCATGTTATTTTTTTACTATTCAACTATACAGTATAATAAAATCAAAATAATATTCAATATATAAAAAACAAAAAAACATAAAATAGATATCCTAAAACTGTCTTTTATTGTGATGTTAAACAGACCCCCATCCCCCTCCCCAGTACCTGCATTCATCCTTATTTCCATTCTTGCCTACTAGTTCCTCTCTCCTAGCATGTTCATCTGCGGGGTGTGCGCTGGCAGTGCAGTGCTGCGACGTCAGTCTGGCATTGGAGCTCCATGGAGTAATCTGTGATGAGCAGGCAGACTGTGGACACTGCCCGCCAAGCCATGCTCCAGCCCTGATTCCCCCCTTCCTGGTGTGATCCGCGGCAGGGGGAGGGGTGGAGCATCGGACAGCCACTGAAGACTGCCACTCGCAGCCTGCTGGGGGGGATGGTGGGAGTGGCCTGACGCCCTCTTCCTGGTGTGATCTGCCGTGGGGGGAGGGGCGGGGCTTTGGACACCCACTTGAGATTGCCACTAGCAGCCTGCTGGGGGGGATGGTGGGAGTGGCCTGACACCTGGTGTGATCTGCTGCGGGGGGGTTGGGAGGGACATCAGGCAACCACTCGCAGCCTGCTGTAGCACTAGCAGGCAAAAAAAAATTCTGGCTACAACAGTCACCAGCACAAGATGCTATTGGCCTATTTTGACAGGGGGACTGGAGCTGTAGCTCCATCCGCCCCATTGCTAATCCGGCCCTGCCTGAAGCTATACAGTGTTACAAACTACATTAATGTCTGTAGTCCCTGAAGCTATACAGTGTTACCTACTACATTAATGTCTATAGTCGCTGAAGCCATACAGTGTTACCTACTACATTAATGTCTGTAGTCCCTGAAGCTATACAGTGTTACCAACCACATTAATATCTGTAGTCGCTGAAGCCATACAGTGTTACCTACTACATTAATGTCTGTAGTCGCTGAAGGTATACAATGTTACCAACCACATCAATGTCTGTGGTCGCTGAAGCCATACAGTGTTACCTACTACATTAATGTCTGTAGTCCCTGAAGCCATACAGTGTTACCAACCACATTAATGTCTGTAGTCGCTGAAGCTATACAGTGTTACCAACCACATTAATATCTGTAGTCGCTGAAGCCATACAGTGTTACCTACTACATTAATGTCTGTGGTCACTGAAGCTATACAATGTTACCAACCACATTAATGTCTGTAGTCGCTGAAGCCATACAGTGTTACCAACTACATTAATGTCTGTAGTCCCTGAACCCATACAGTGTTACCAACTACATTAATGTCTGTAGTCGCTGATGCCATACAGTGTTACCAACTACATTAATGTCTGTAGTCCCTGAAGCTATACAGTGATACCAACTACATTAATGTCTATAGTCGCTGAAGTCATACAGTGTTACCAACCACATTAATATCTGTAGTCGCTGAAGCTATACAGTGTTACCAACCACATTAATGTCTGTAGTCGCTGAAGCCATAGTGTTACCTACTACATTAATGTCTGTAGTCCCTGAAGCCATACAGTGTTACCAACCACATTAATGTCTGTAGTCGCTGAAGCTATACAGTGTTACCAACCACATTAATATCTTTAGTCGCTGAAGCCATACAGTGATACCTACTACATTAATGTCTGTAGTCGCTGAAGCTATACAATGTTACCAACCACATTAATGTCTGTAGTCACTGAAGCCATACAGTGTTACCAACTATATTAATGTCTGTACTCCCTGAACCCATACAGTGTTACCAACTACATTAATGTCTGTAGTCGCTGATGCCATACAGTGTTACCACTACATTAATGTCTGTAGTCCCTGAAGCCATACAGTGTTACCACTACATTAATGTCTGTAGTCCCTGAAGCCATACAGTGTTACCTTCTACATTATTGTCTGTAGTCCCTGAAGCTATACAGTGTTACCAACTGCATTAATGTCTGTAGTCTCTGAAGCTATACAGTGTTACCTACTACATTAATGTCTGTAGTCTCTGAAGCTATACAGTGTTACCAACTACATTGATGTCTGTAGTCGCTGAAGCCATACAGTGTTACCAACTACATTAATGTCTGTAGTCGCTGATGCCATAGAGTGTTACCTTCTACATTAATGTCTGTAGTCGCTGAAGCCATACAGTGTTACCAATTACATTAATGTCTGTAGTCGCTGAAGCCATACAGTGTTACCTTCTACATTAATGTCTGTAGTCGCTGAAGCCATACAGTGTTACCTTCTACATTAATGTCTGTAGTCGCTGAAGCTATACAGTGTTACCAAATACATTAAAGTCTGTAGTCGCTGAAGCTATACAGTGTTACCAAATACATTAATGTCTGTAGACCCTGAAGCTATACAGTGTTACCAACTACATTGATGTCTGTAGTCGCTGAAGCCATACAGTGTTACCAACTACATTAATGTCTGTAGTCGCTGAAGCTATTCAGTGTTACAGTCTACATTAATGTCTGTAGTCGCTGAAGCCATACAGGTTACCAACTACATTAATATCTTTAGTCGCTGAAGCCATACAGTGTTACCTACTACATTAATGTCTGTAGTCGCTGAAGCTATACAATGTTACCAACCACATTAATGTCTGTAGTCACTGAAGCCATACAGTGTTACCAACTACATTAATGTCTGTACTCCCTGAACCCAAACAGTGTTACCAACTACATTAATGTCTGGAGTCGCTGATGCCATACAGTGTTACCACTACAATAATGTCTGTAGTCCCTGAAGCCATACAGTGTTACCACTACATTAATGTCTGTAGTCCCTGAAGCCATACAGTGTTACCAACTGCATTAATGTCTGTAGTCTCTGAAGCTATACAGTGTTACCTACTACATTAATGTCTGTAGTCCCTGAAGCTATACAGTGTTACCAACTACATTGATGTCTGTAGTGGCTGAAGCCATACTGTGTTACCAACTACATTAATGTCTGTAGTCGCTGATGCCATACAGTGTTACCTTCTACATTAATGTCTGTAGTCGCTGAAGCCATACAGTGTTACCAATTACATTAATGTCTGTAGTCGCTGAAGCCATACAGTGTTACCTTCTACATTAATATCTGTAGTCGCTGAAGCCATACAGTGTTACCTTCTACATTAATGTCTGTAGTCGCTGAAGCTATATAGTGTTACCAAATACATTAATGTCTGTAGTCCCTGAAGCTATACAGTGTTACCAACTACATTGATGTCTGTAGTCGCTGAAGCCATACAGTGTTACCAACTACATTAATGTCTGTAGTCGCTGAAGCCATACAGTGTTACCTTCTACATTAATGTCTGTAGTCGCTGAAGCCATACAGTGTTACCAACTACATTAATGTCTGTAGTCGCTGAAGCCATACAGTGTTACCAACCACATTAATGTCTGTAGTCCCTGAAGCCATATTGTGTTACCTACTACATTAATGTCTGTAGTCCCTGAAGCCATACAGTGTTACTAACTACATTAATGTCTGTAGTCGCTGAAGCTATACAGTGTTGCCAACTTTATTAATGTCTGTAGTCCCTGAAGCCATACAGTGTTACCAACTACATTAATGTCTGTAGTCCATGAAGCTATACAGTTTTACCAACTACATTAATGTCTGTAGTCCATGAAGCTATACAGTGTTACCAACTACATTAATGTCTGTAGTCGCTGAAGCTATACAATATTACCAACCACATTAATGTCTGTAGTCGCTGAAGCCATACAGTGTTACCTACTACATTAATGTCTGTAGTCACTGAAGCTATACAGTGTTACCAACCACATTAATGTCTGTAGTCGCTGAAGCTATACAATGTTACCAACCACATTAATGTCTGTAGTCGCTGAAGCCATACAGTGTTACCTACTACATTAATGTCTGTAGTCGCTGAAGCTATACAATGTTACCAACCACATTATTGTCTGTAGTCGCTGAAGCCATACAGTGTTACCTACTACATTAATGCCTGTAGTCCCTGGAGCCATACAGTGTTACCAACCACATTAATGTCTGTAGTCACTGAAACTATACAGTGTTACCAACCACATTAATATCTGTAGTCGCTGAAGCCATCCAGTGTTACCTACTACATTAATGTCTGTAGTCGCTGAAGCCATACAGTGTTACCTACTACATTAATGTCTGTAGTCCCTGAAGCCATACAGTGTTACCAACCACATTAATGTCTGTAGTCGCTGAAGCTATACAGTGTTACAAACCACTTTAATATCTTTAGCCGCTGAAGCCATACAGTGTTACCTTCTACATTAATGTCTGTACTCCCTGAACCCATACAGTGTTACCAACCACAGTAATGTCTGTAGTCGCTGATGCCATACAGTGTTACCTACTACATTAATGTCTGTAGTCCCTTAAGCCATACAGTGTTACCACTACATTAATGTCTGTAGTCCCTGAAGCCATACAGTGTTACCTTCTACATTAATGTCTGTAGTCCCTGAAGCTATACAGTGTTACCAACTGCATTAATGTCTGTAGTATCTGAAGCTATACAGTGTTACCTACTATATTAATGTCTGTAGTCGCTGATGCCATACAGTGTTACCTTCTACATTAATGTCTGTAGTCGCTGAAGCCATACAGTGTTACCAATTACATTAATGTCTGTAGTCGCTGAAGCCATACAGTGTTACCTTCTACATTAATGTCTGTAGTCGCTGAAGCCATACAGTGTTTCCAAATACATTAAAGTCTGTAGTCGCTGAAGCTATACAGTGTTACCAAATACATTAATGTCTGTAGACCCTGAAGCTATACAGTGTTACCAACTACATTGATGTCTGTAGTTGCTGAAGCCATACAGTGTTACCAACTACATTAATGTCTGTTGTCGCTGAAGCTATACAGTGTTACAGTCTACATTAATGTCTGTAGTCGCTGAAGCCATACAGGTTACCAACTACATTAATGTCTGTAGTCGCTGAAGCCATACAGTGTTACCAACCACATTAATATTTTTAGTCGCTGAAGCCATACAGTGTTACCTACTACATTAATGTCTGTAGTCGCTGAAGCTATACAATGTTACCAACCACATTAATGTCTGTAGTCACTGAAGCCATACAGTGTTACCAACTACATTAATGTCTGTACTCCCTGAACCCATACAGTGTTACCAACTACATTAATGTCTGTAGTCGCTGATGCCATACAGTGTTACCACTACATTAATGTCTGTAGTCCCTGAAGCCATACAGTGTTACCAACTGCATTAATGTCTGTAGTCGCTGATGCCATACAGTGTTACCAACTACATTAATGTCTGTAGTCGCTGATGCCATACAGTGTTACCTACTACATTAATGTCTGTAGTCCCTGAAGCTATACAGTGCTGCCAACTACATTGATGTCTGTAGTCGCTGAAGCCATACAGTGTTACCAACTACTTTAATGTCTAGAGTCGCTGATGCCATACAGTGTTACCTTCTACATTAATGTCTGTACTCCCTGAACCCATACAGTGTTACCAAGTACATTAATGTCTGTAGTCACTGATGCCATACAGTGTTACCACTACATTAATGTCTGTAGTCCCTGAAGCCATACAGTGTTACCACTACATTAATGTCTGTAGTCCTTGAAGCCATACAGTGTTACCAACTGCATTAATGTCTGTAGTTTCTGAAGCTATACAGTGTTACCTACTACATTAATGTCTGTAGTCCCTGAAGCTATACAGTGTTACCAACTACATTGATGTCTGTTGTCGCTGGAGCCATACAGTGTTACCAACTACATTAATGTCTGTAGTCGCTGATGCCATACAGTGTTACCTTCTACATTAATGTCTGTAGTCGCTGAAGCCATACAGTGTTACCAATTACATTAATATCTGTAGTCGCTGAAGCCATACAGTGTTACCTTCTACATTAATGTCTGTAGTCGCTGAAGCCATACAGTGTTACCTTCTACATTAATGTCTGTAGTCGCTGAAGCTATATAGTGTTACCAAATATATTAATGTCTGTAGTCCCTGAAGCTATACAGTGTTACCAACTACATTTATGTCTGTAGTCACTGAAGCCATACAGTGTTACCAACTACATTAATGTCTGTAGTCCCTGAAGCCATATTGTGTTACCTACTACATTAATGTCTGTAGTCCCTGAAGCCATACAGTGTTACCAACTACATTAATGTCTGTAGTCCATGAAGCTAGACAGTGTTACCAACTACATTAATGTCTGTAGTCGCTGAAGCTATACAATGTTACCAACCACATTAATGTCTGTAGTCGCTGAAGCCATACAGTGTTACCTACTACATTAATGTCTGTAGTCGCTGAAGCTATACAGTGTTACCAACCAAATTAATGTCTGTAGTCGCTGAAGCTATACAATGTTACCAACCACATTAATGTCTGTAGTCGCTGAAGCCATACAGTGTTACCTACTACATTAATGTCTGTAGTCGCTGAAGCTATACAGTGTTACCAACCACATTAATGTCTGTAGTCGCTGAAGCCATACAGTGTTACCTACTACATTAATGTCTGTAGTCCCTGGAGCCATACAGTGTTACCAACCACATTAATGTCTGTAGTCGCTGAAACTATACAGTGTTACCAACCATATTAATATCTGTAGTCGCTGAAGCCATACAGTGTTACCTACTACATTAATGTCTGTAGTCGCTGAAGCTATACAATGTTACCAACCACATTAATGTCTGTAGTCACTGAAGCCATACAGTGTTACCAACTACATTAATGTCTGTACTCCCTGAACCCATACAGTCTTACCAACTACATTAATGTCTGTAGTCGCTGATGCCATACAGTGTTACCACTACATTAATGTCTGTAGTCCCTGAAGCCATACAGTGTTATCACTACATTAATGTCTGTAGTCCCTGAAGCCATACAGTGTTACCTTCTACATTATTGTCTGTAGTCCCTGAAGCTATACAGTGTTACCAACTGCATTAATGTCTGTAGTCTCTGAAGCTATACAGTGTTACCTACTACATTATTGTCTGTAGTCGCTGAAGCTATACAGTGTTACCAACTACATTGATGTCTGTAGTCGCTGAAGCCATACAGTGTTACCAACTACATTAATGTCTGTAGTCGCTGATGCCATACAGTGTTACCTTCTACATTAATGTCTGTAGTCGCTGAAGCCATACAGTGTTACCAATTACATTAATGTCTGTAGTCGCTGAAGCCATACAGTGTTACCTACTACATTAATGTCTGTAGTCCCTGAAGCTATACAGTGCTGCCAACTACATTGATGTCTGTAGTCGCTGAAGCCATACAGTGTTACCAACTACTTTAATGTCTAGAGTCGCTGATGCCATACAGTGTTACCTTCTACATTAATGTCTGTAGTCGCTGAAGCCATACAGTGTTACCAATTACATTAATGTCTGTAGTCGCTGAAGCCATACAGTGTTACCTACTACATTAATGTCTGTAGTCGCTGAAGCTATACAATGTTACCAACCACATTAATGTCTGTAGTCACTGAAGCCATACAGTGTTACCAACTACATTAATGTCTGTACTCCCTGAACCCATACAGTGTTACCAAGTACATTAATGTCTGTAGTCACTGATGCCATACAGTGTTACCACTACATTAATGTCTGTAGTCCCTGAAGCCATACAGTGTTACCACTACATTAATGTCTGTAGTCCTTGAAGCCATACAGTGTTACCAACTGCATTAATGTCTGTAGTCTCTGAAGCTATACAGTGTTACCTACTACATTAATGTCTGTAGTCCCTGAAGCTATACAGTGTTACCAACTACATTGATGTCTGTTGTTGCTGAAGCCATACAGTGTTACCAACTACATTAATGTCTGTAGTCGCTGATGCCATACAGTGTTACCTTCTACATTAATGTCTGTAGTCGCTGAAACCATACAGTGTTACCAATTACATTAATATCTGTAGTCGCTGAAGCCATACAGTGTTACCTTCTACATTAATGTCTGTAGTCGCTGAAGCCATACAGTGTTACCTTCTACATTAATGTCTGTAGTCGCTGAAGCTATATAGTGTTACCAAATATATTAATGTCTGTAGTCCCTGAAGCTATACAGTGTTACCAACTACATTTATGTCTGTAGTCGCTGAAGCCATACAGTGTTACCAACTACATTAATGTCTGTAGTCCCTGAAGCCATATTGTGTTACCTACTACATTAATGTCTGTAGTCCCTGAAGCCATACAGTGTTACCAATTACATTAATATCTGTAGTCCATGAAGCTATACAGTGTTACCAACTACATTAATGTCTGTAGTCCATGAAGCTATACAGTGTTACCAACTACATTAATGTCTGTAGTTGCTGAAGCTATACAATGTTACCAACCACATTAATGTCTGTAGTCGCTGAAGCCATACAGTGTTACCTACTACATTAATGTCTGTAGTCGCTGAAGCTATACAGTGTTACCAACCACATTAATGTCTGTAGTCGCTGAAGCCATACAGTGTTACCTACTACATTAATGTCTGTAGTCCCTGGAGCCATACAGTGTTACCAACCACATTAATGTCTGTAGTCGCTGAAACTATACAGTGTTACCAACCATATTAATATCTGTAGTCGCTGAAGCCATACAGTGTTACCTACTACATTAATGTCTGTAGTCGCTGAAGCTATACAATGTTACCAACCACATTAATGTCTGTAGTCACTGAAGCCATACAGTGTTACCAACTACATTAATGTCTGTACTCCCTGAACCCATACAGTCTTACCAACTACATTAATGTCTGTAGTCGCTGATGCCATACAGTGTTACCACTACATTAATGTCTGTAGTCCCTGAAGCCATACAGTGTTATCACTACATTAATGTCTGTAGTCCCTGAAGCCATACAGTGTTACCTTCTACATTATTGTCTGTAGTCCCTGAAGCTATACAGTGTTACCAACTGCATTAATGTCTGTAGTCTCTGAAGCTATACAGTGTTACCTACTACATTATTGTCTGTAGTCCCTGAAGCTATACAGTGTTACCAACTACATTGATGTCTGTAGTCGCTGAAGCCATACAGTGTTACCAACTACATTAATGTCTGTAGTCGCTGATGCCATACAGTGTTACCTTCTACATTAATGTCTGTAGTCGCTGAAGCCATACAGTGTTACCAATTACATTAATGTCTGTAGTCGCTGAAGCCATACAGTGTTACCTTCTACATTAATGTCTGTAGTCGCTGAAGCTATTCAGTGTTACAGTCTACATTAATGTCTGTAGTCGCTGAAGCCATACAGGTTACCAACTACATTAATGTCTGTAGTCGCTGAAGCCATACAGTGTTACCAACCACATTAATATCTTTAGTCGCTGAAGCCATACAGTGTTACCTACTACATTAATGTCTGTAGTCGCTGAAGCTATACAATGTTACCAACCACATTAATGTCTGTTGTCACTGAAGCCATACAGTGTTACCAACTACATTAATGTCTGTACTCCCTGAACCCAAACAGTGTTACCAACTACATTAATGTCTGGAGTCGCTGATGCCATACAGTGTTACCACTACAATAATGTCTGTAGTCCCTGAAGCCATACAGTGTTACCACTACATTAATGTCTGTAGTCCCTGAAGCCATACAGTGTTACCAACTGCATTAATGTCTGTAGTCTCTGAAGCTATACAGTGTTACCTACTACATTAATGTCTGTAGTCGCTGATGCCATACAGTGTTACCTTCTACATTAATGTCTGTAGTCGCTGAAGCCATACAGTGTTACCAATTACATTAATGTCTGTAGTCGCTGAAGCCATACAGTGTTACCTTCTACATTAATATCTGTAGTCGCTGAAGCCATACAGTGTTACCTTCTACATTAATGTCTGTAGTCGCTGAAGCCATACAGTGTTACCTTCTACATTAATGTCTGTAGTCGCTGAAGCTATATAGTGTTACCAAATATATTAATGTCTGTAGTCCCTGAAGCTATACAGTGTTACCAACTACATTTATGTCTGTAGTCGCTGAAGCCATACAGTGTTACCAACTACATTAATGTCTGTAGTCCCTGAAGCCATATTGTGTTACCTACTACATTAATGTCTGTAGTCCCTGAAGCCATACAGTGTTACCAATTACATTAATATCTGTAGTCCATGAAGCTATACAGTGTTACCAACTACATTAATGTCTGTAGTCCATGAAGCTATACAGTGTTACCAACTACATTAATGTCTGTAGTCGCTGAAGCTATACAATGTTACCAACCACATTAATGTCTGTAGTCGCTGAAGCCATACAGTGTTACCTACTACATTAATGTCTGTAGTCGCTGAAGCTATACAGTGTTACCAACCAAATTAATGTCTGTAGTCGCTGAAGCTATACAATGTTACCAACCACATTAATGTCTGTAGTCGCTGAAGCCATACAGTGTTACCTACTACATTAATGTCTGTAGTCGCTGAAGCTATACAGTGTTACCAACCACATTAATGTCTGTAGTCGCTGAAGCCATACAGTGTTACCTACTACATTAATGTCTGTAGTCCCTGGAGCCATACAGTGTTACCAACCACATTAATGTCTGTAGTCGCTGAAACTATACAGTGTTACCAACCATATTAATATCTGTAGTCGCTGAAGCCATACAGTGTTACCTACTACATTAATGTCTGTAGTCGCTGAAGCTATACAATGTTACCAGCCACATTAATGTCTGTAGTCACTGAAGCCATACAGTGTTACCAACTACATTAATGTCTGTACTCCCTGAACCCATACAGTCTTACCAACTACATTAATGTCTGTAGTCGCTGATGCCATACAGTGTTACCACTACATTAATGTCTGTAGTCCCTGAAGCCATACAGTGTTATCACTACATTAATGTCTGTAGTCCCTGAAGCCATACAGTGTTACCTTCTACATTATTGTCTGTAGTCCCTGAAGCTATACAGTGTTACCAACTGCATTAATGTCTGTAGTCTCTGAAGCTATACAGTGTTACCTACTACATTATTGTCTGTAGTCCCTGAAGCTATACAGTGTTACCAACTACATTGATGTCTGTAGTCGCTGAAGCCATACAGTGTTACCAATTACATTAATGTCTGTAGTCGCTGATGCCATACAGTGTTACCTTCTACATTAATGTCTGTAGTCGCTGAAGCCATACAGTGTTACCAATTACATTAATGTCTGTAGTCGCTGAAGCCATACAGTGTTACCTTCTACATTAATGTCTGTAGTCGCTGAAGCTATTCAGTGTTACAGTCTACATTAATGTCTGTAGTCGCTGAAGCCATACAGGTTACCAACTACATTAATGTCTGTAGTCGCTGAAGCCATACAGTGTTACCAACCACATTAATATCTTTAGTCGCTGAAGCCATACAGTGTTACCTACTACATTAATGTCTGTAGTCGCTGAAGCTATACAATGTTACCAACCACATTAATGTCTGTTGTCACTGAAGCCATACAGTGTTACCAACTACATTAATGTCTGTACTCCCTGAACCCAAACAGTGTTACCAACTACATTAATGTCTGGAGTCGCTGATGCCATACAGTGTTACCACTACAATAATGTCTGTAGTCCCTGAAGCCATACAGTGTTACCACTACATTAATGTCTGTAGTCCCTGAAGCCATACAGTGTTACCAACTGCATTAATGTCTGTAGTCTCTGAAGCTATACAGTGTTACCTACTACATTAATGTCTGTAGTCCCTGAAGCTATACAGTGTTACCAACTACATTGATGTCTGTAGTGGCTGAAGCCATACTGTGTTACCAACTACATTAATGTCTGTAGTCGCTGATGCCATACAGTGTTACCTTCTACATTAATGTCTGTAGTTGCTGAAGCCATACAGTGTTACCAATTACATTAATGTCTGTAGTCGCTGAAGCCATACAGTGTTACCTTCTACATTAATATCTGTAGTCGCTGAAGCCATACAGTGTTACCTTCTACATTAATGTCTGTAGTCGCTGAAGCTATATAGTGTTACCAAATACATTAATGTCTGTAGTCGCTGAAGCCATACAGTGTTACCAACTACATTAATGTCTGTAGTCGCTGAAGCCATACAGTGTTACCAACCACATTAATGTCTGTAGTCCCTGAAGCCATATTGTGTTACCTACTACATTAATGTCTGTAGTCCCTGAAGCCATACAGTGTTACTAACTACATTAATGTCTGTAGTCGCTGAAGCTATACAGTGTTGCCAACTACATTAATGTCTGTAGTCGCTGATGCCATACAGTGTTACTACTACATTAATGTCTGTAGTCCCTGAAGCCATACAGTGTTACCACTACATTAATGTCTGTAGTCCCTGAAGCCATACAGTGTTACCAACTGCATTAATGTCTGTAGTCTCTGAAGCTATACAGTGTTACCTACTACATTAATGTCTGTAGTCCCTGAAGCTATACAGTGCTGCCAACTACATTGATGTCTGTAGTCGCTGAAGCCATGCAGTGTTACCAACTACTTTAATGTCTGTAGTCGCTGATGCCATACAGTGTTACCTTCTACATTAATGTCTGTAGTCGCTGAAGCCATACAGTGTTACCAACCACATTAATGTCTGTAGTCGCTGAAGCTATATAGTGTTACCAAATACATTAATGTCTGTAGTCGCTGAAGCTATACAGTGTTACCAAATACATTAATGTCTGTAGTCCCTGAAGCTATACAGTGTTACCAACTACATTGATGTCTGTAGTCGCTGAAGCCATACAGTGTTACCAACTACATTAATGTCTGTAGTCGCTGAAGCCATACAGTGTTACCTTCTACATTAATGTCTGTAGTCGCTGAAGCCATACAGTATTACCAACTACATTAATGTCTGTAGTCGCTGAAGCCATACAGTGTTACCAACCACACTAATGTCTGTAGTCCCTGAAGCCATATTGTGTTACCTACTACATTAATGTCTGTAGTCCCTGAAGCCATACAGTGTTACTAACTACATTAATGTCTGTAGTCGCTGAAGCTATACAGTGTTGCCAACTACATTAATGTCTGTAGTCCCTGATGCCATACAGTGTTACCTACTACATTAATGTCTGTAGTCCATGAAGCTATACAGTGTTACCAACTACATTAATGTCTGTAGTCGCTGAAGCTATACAATGTTACCAACCACATTAATGTCTGTAGTCGCTAAAGCCATACAGTGTTACCTACTACTTTAATGTCTGTAGTCACTGAAGCTATACAGTGTTACCAACCACATTAATGTCTGTAGTCGCTGAAGCTATACAATGTTACCAACCACATTAATGTCTGTAGTCGCTGAAGCCATACAGTGTTACCAACTACATTAATGTCTGTAGTCCCTGAACCCATACAGTGTTACAGTCTACGTTAATGTCTGTAGTCGCTGAAGCCATACAGTGTTACCAACTACATTAATGTCTGTAGTCGCTGAAGCCATACAGTGTTACCAACCACATTAATATCTTTAGTCGCTGAAGCCATACAGTGTTACCTACTACATTAATGTCTGTAGTCGCTGAAGCTATACAATGTTACCAACCACATTAATGTCTGTAGTCCCTGAAGCCATACAGTGTTACCAACTACATTAATGTCTGTACTCCCTGAACCCATACAGTGTTACCAACTACTTTAATGTCTGTAGTCGCTGATGCCATACAGTGTTACCACTACATTAATGTCTGTAGTCCCTGAAGCCATACAGTGTTACCACTACATTAATGTCTGTAGTCCCTGAAGCCATACAGTGTTACCAACTGCATTAATGTCTGTAGTCTCTGAAGCTATACAGTGTTACCTACTACATTAATGTCTGTAGTCCCTGAAGCTATACAGTGCTGCCAACTACATTGATGCCTGTAGTCGCTGAAGCCATACAGTGTTACCAACTACTTTAATGTCTGTAGTCGCTGATGCCATACAGTGTTACCTTCTACATTAATGTCTGTAGTCGCTGAAGCCATACAGTGTTACCAATTACATTAATGTCTGTCGTCGCTGAAGCCATACAGTGTTACCTTCTACATTAATGTCTGTCGTCGCTGAAGCTATACAGTGTTACCTTCTACATTAATGTCTGTAGTCGCTGAAGCTATATAGTGTTACCAAATACATTAATGTCTGTAGTCGCTGAAGCAATACAGTGTTACCAAATACATTAATGTCTGTAGCCCCTGAAGCTATACAGTGTTACCAACTACATTGATGTCTGTAGTCGCTGAAGCCATACAGTGTTACCAACTACATTAATGTCTGTAGTCGCTGAAGCCATACAGTGTTACCTTGTACATTAATGTCTGTAGTCGCTGAAGCTATACAGTGTTACCAAATACATTAATGTCTGTAGTCGCTGAAGCAATACAGTGTTACCAAATACATTAATGTCTGTAGCCCCTGAAGCTATACAGTGTTACCAACTACATTGATGTCTGTAGTCGCTGAAGCCATACAGTGTTACCAACTACATTAATGTCTGTAGTCCCTGAACCCATACAGTGTTACAGTCTACATTAATGTCTGTAGTCGCTGAAGCCATACAGTGTTACCAACCACATTAATATCTGTAGTCGCTGAAGCTATACAGTGTTACCAACCACATTAATGTCTGTAGTCGCTGAAGCCATACAGTGTCACCTACTACATTAATGTCTGTAGTCGCTGAAGCTATACAGTGTTACCACTACATTAATGTCTGTAGTCCCTGAAGCCATACAGTGTTACCTTCTACATTAATGTCTGTAGTCCCTGAAGCTACACAGTGTTACCAACTACATTAATGTCTGTAGTCCCTGAAGCTATACAGTGTAACCAACTGCATTAATGTCTGTAGTCTCTGAAGCTATACAGTGTTACCTACTACATTAATGTCTGTAGTCCCTGAAGCTATACAGTGTTACCAACTACATGGATGTCTGTAGTCGCTGAAGCCATACAGTGTTACCAACCACATTAATGTCTGTAGTCGCTGAAGCCATACAGTGTTACCTACTACATTAATGTCTGTAGTCACTGAAGCTATACAGTGTTACCAACCACATTAATGTCTGTAGTCGCTGAAGCTATACAATGTTACCAACCACATTAACGTCTGTAGTCGCTGAAGCCATACAGTGTTACCTACTACATTAATGTCTGTAGTCCCTGAAGCTATACAGTGTTACCAACCACATTAATATCTGTAGTCGCTGAAGCCATACAGTGTTACCTACTACATTAATGTCTGTAGTCGCTGAAGCTATTAAATGTTACCAACCACATTAATGTCTGTAGTCGCTGAAGCCATACAGTGTTACCAACCACATTAATGTCTGTAGTCGCTGAAGCTATACAGTGTTACCAACCACATTAATATCTGTAGTCACTAAAGCCATACAGTGTTACCTACTACATTAATGTCTGTAGTCGCTGAAGCTATACAATGTTACCAACCACATTAATGTCTGTAGTCGCTGAAGCCATACAGTGTTACCAACTACATTAATGTCTGTAGTCCCTGAACCCATACAGTGTTACCAACTACATTAATGTCTGTAGTCGCTGATGCCATACTGTGTTACCAACTACATTAATGTCTGTAGTCCCTGAAGCTATACAGTGTTACCAACCACATTAATGTCTATAGTCGCTGAAGTCATACAGTGTTACCAACCACATTAATATCTGTAGTCGCTGAAGCTATACAGTGTTACCAACCACATTAATGTCTGTAGTCGCTGAAGCCATTCAGTGTCACCTACTACATTAATGTCTGTAGTCGCTGAAGCTATACAGTGTTACCAACCACATTAATGTCTGTAGTCGCTGAAGCCATACAGTGTTACCTACCACATTAATGTCTGTAATCGCTGAAGCTATACAGTGTTACCAACCACATTAATGTCTGTAGTCCCTGAAGCTATACAGTGTTACCAACCACATTAATATCTTTAGCCGCTGAAGCCATACAGTGTTACCTACTACATTAATGTCTGTACTCCCTGAACCCATACAGTGTTACCAACTACATTAATGTCTGTAGTCGCTGATGCCATACAGTGTTACCACTACATTAATGTCTGTAGTCCCTGAAGCCATACAGTTTTACCACTACATTAATGTCTGTAGTCCCTGAAGCCATACAGTGTTACCTTCTACATTAATGTCTGTAGTCCCTGAAGCTATACAGTGTTACCAACTACATTAATGTCTGTAGTCCCTGAAGCTATACAGTGTAACCAACTGCATTAATGTCTGTAGTCTCTGAAGCTATACAGTGTTACCTACTACATTAATGTCTGTAGTCCCTGAAGCTATACAGTGTTACCAACTACATGGATGTCTGTAGTCGCTGAAGCCATACAGTGTTGAAGCCATACAGTGTTACCAACTACATTAATGTCTGTAGTCGCTGATGCCATACAGTGTTACCTTCTAAATTAATGTGTGTAGTCGCTGAAGCCATACAGTGTTACCAACTACATTAATGTCTGTTGTCGCTGAAGCCATACAGTGTTACCTTCTACATTAATGTCTGTAGCCGCTGAAGCCATACTGTGTTACCTTCTACATTAATGTCTGTAGTCGCTGAAGCTATACAGTGTTACCAAATACATTAATGTCTGTAGTAGCTGAAGCTATACAGTGTTACCAAATACATGAATGTCTGTAGTCCCTGAAGCTATACAGTGTTACCTTCTACATTAATGTCTGTAGTCGCTGAAGCCATACAGTGTTACCTTCTACATTAATGTCTGTAGTCGCTGAAGCCATACAGTGTTACCTTCTACATTAATGTCTGTAGTCGCTGAAGCCATACAGTGTTACCTACTAAATTAATGTCTGTAGTCACTGAAGCTATACAGTGTTACCAACCACATTAATGTCTGTAGTCGCTGAAGCTATACAATGTTACCAACCACATTAACGTCTGTAGTCGCTGAAGCCATACAGTGTTACCTACTACATTAATGTCTGTAGTCCCTGAAGCTATACAGTGTTACCAACCACATTAATATCTGTAGTCGCTGAAGCCATACAGTGTTACCTACTACATTAATGTCTGTAGTCGCTGAAGCTATTAAATGTTACCAACCACATTAATGTCTGTAGTCGCTGAAGCCATACAGTGTTACCAACCACATTAATGTCTGTAGTCGCTGAAGCTATACAGTGTTACCAACCACATTAATATCTGTAGTCACTAAAGCCATACAGTGTTACCTACTACATTAATGTCTGTAGTCGCTGAAGCTATACAATGTTACCAACCACATTAATGTCTGTAGTCGCTGAAGCCATACAGTGTTACCAACTACATTAATGTCTGTAGTCCCTGAACCCATACAGTGTTACCAACTACATTAATGTCTGTAGTCCCTGAAGCTATACAGTGTTACCAACCACATTAATGTCTATAGTCGCTGAAGTCATACAGTGTTACCAACCACATTAATATCTGTAGTCGCTGAAGCTATACAGTGTTACCAACCACATTAATGTCTGTAGTCGCTGAAGCCATACAGTGTCACCTACTACATTAATGTCTGTAGTCGCTGAAGCTATACAGTGTTACCAACCACATTAATGTCTGTAGTCGCTGAAGCCATACAGTGTTACCTACCACATTAATGTCTGTAATCGCTGAAGCTATACAGTGTTACCAACCACATTAATGTCTGTAGTCACTGAAGCTATACAGTGTTACCAACCACATTAATGTCTGTAGTCGCTGAAGCTATACAATGTTACCAACCACATTAATGTCTGTAGTCGCTGAAGCCATACAGTGTTACCAACTACATTAATGTCTGTAGTCCCTGAACCCATACAGTGTTACAGTCTACGTTAATGTCTGTAGTCGCTGAAGCCATACAGTGTTACCAACTACATTAATGTCTGTAGTCGCTGAAGCCATACAGTGTTACCAACCACATTAATATCTTTAGTCGCTGAAGCCATACAGTGTTACCTACTACATTAATGTCTGTAGTCGCTGAAGCTATACAATGTTACCAACCACATTAATGTCTGTAGTCCCTGAAGCCATACAGTGTTACCAACTACATTAATGTCTGTACTCCCTGAACCCATACAGTGTTACCAACTACTTTAATGTCTGTAGTCGCTGATGCCATACAGTGTTACCACTACATTAATGTCTGTAGTCCCTGAAGCCATACAGTGTTACCACTACATTAATGTCTGTAGTCCCTGAAGCCATACAGTGTTACCAACTGCATTAATGTCTGTAGTCTCTGAAGCTATACAGTGTTACCTACTACATTAATGTCTGTAGTCCCTGAAGCTATACAGTGCTGCCAACTACATTGATGCCTGTAGTCGCTGAAGCCATACAGTGTTACCAACTACTTTAATGTCTGTAGTCGCTGATGCCATACAGTGTTACCTTCTACATTAATGTCTGTAGTCGCTGAAGCCATACAGTGTTACCAATTACATTAATGTCTGTCGTCGCTGAAGCCATACAGTGTTACCTTCTACATTAATGTCTGTCGTCGCTGAAGCTATACAGTGTTACCTTCTACATTAATGTCTGTAGTCGCTGAAGCTATATAGTGTTACCAAATACATTAATGTCTGTAGTCGCTGAAGCAATACAGTGTTACCAAATACATTAATGTCTGTAGCCCCTGAAGCTATACAGTGTTACCAACTACATTGATGTCTGTAGTCGCTGAAGCCATACAGTGTTACCAACTACATTAATGTCTGTAGTCGCTGAAGCCATACAGTGTTACCTTGTACATTAATGTCTGTAGTCGCTGAAGCTATACAGTGTTACCAAATACATTAATGTCTGTAGTCGCTGAAGCAATACAGTGTTACCAAATACATTAATGTCTGTAGCCCCTGAAGCTATACAGTGTTACCAACTACATTGATGTCTGTAGTCGCTGAAGCCATACAGTGTTACCAACTACATTAATGTCTGTAGTCCCTGAACCCATACAGTGTTACAGTCTACATTAATGTCTGTAGTCGCTGAAGCCATACAGTGTTACCAACCACATTAATATCTGTAGTCGCTGAAGCTATACAGTGTTACCAACCACATTAATGTCTGTAGTCGCTGAAGCCATACAGTGTCACCTACTACATTAATGTCTGTAGTCGCTGAAGCTATACAGTGTTACCACTACATTAATGTCTGTAGTCCCTGAAGCCATACAGTGTTACCTTCTACATTAATGTCTGTAGTCCCTGAAGCTACACAGTGTTACCAACTACATTAATGTCTGTAGTCCCTGAAGCTATACAGTGTAACCAACTGCATTAATGTCTGTAGTCTCTGAAGCTATACAGTGTTACCTACTACATTAATGTCTGTAGTCCCTGAAGCTATACAGTGTTACCAACTACATGGATGTCTGTAGTCGCTGAAGCCATACAGTGTTACCAACCACATTAATGTCTGTAGTCGCTGAAGCCATACAGTGTTACCTACTACATTAATGTCTGTAGTCACTGAAGCTATACAGTGTTACCAACCACATTAATGTCTGTAGTCGCTGAAGCTATACAATGTTACCAACCACATTAACGTCTGTAGTCGCTGAAGCCATACAGTGTTACCTACTACATTAATGTCTGTAGTCCCTGAAGCTATACAGTGTTACCAACCACATTAATATCTGTAGTCGCTGAAGCCATACAGTGTTACCTACTACATTAATGTCTGTAGTCGCTGAAGCTATTAAATGTTACCAACCACATTAATGTCTGTAGTCGCTGAAGCCATACAGTGTTACCAACCACATTAATGTCTGTAGTCGCTGAAGCTATACAGTGTTACCAACCACATTAATATCTGTAGTCACTAAAGCCATACAGTGTTACCTACTACATTAATGTCTGTAGTCGCTGAAGCTATACAATGTTACCAACCACATTAATGTCTGTAGTCGCTGAAGCCATACAGTGTTACCAACTACATTAATGTCTGTAGTCCCTGAACCCATACAGTGTTACCAACTACATTAATGTCTGTAGTCGCTGATGCCATACTGTGTTACCAACTACATTAATGTCTGTAGTCCCTGAAGCTATACAGTGTTACCAACCACATTAATGTCTATAGTCGCTGAAGTCATACAGTGTTACCAACCACATTAATATCTGTAGTCGCTGAAGCTATACAGTGTTACCAACCACATTAATGTCTGTAGTCGCTGAAGCCATTCAGTGTCACCTACTACATTAATGTCTGTAGTCGCTGAAGCTATACAGTGTTACCAACCACATTAATGTCTGTAGTCGCTGAAGCCATACAGTGTTACCTACCACATTAATGTCTGTAATCGCTGAAGCTATACAGTGTTACCAACCACATTAATGTCTGTAGTCCCTGAAGCTATACAGTGTTACCAACCACATTAATATCTTTAGCCGCTGAAGCCATACAGTGTTACCTACTACATTAATGTCTGTACTCCCTGAACCCATACAGTGTTACCAACTACATTAATGTCTGTAGTCGCTGATGCCATACAGTGTTACCACTACATTAATGTCTGTAGTCCCTGAAGCCATACAGTTTTACCACTACATTAATGTCTGTAGTCCCTGAAGCCATACAGTGTTACCTTCTACATTAATGTCTGTAGTCCCTGAAGCTATACAGTGTTACCAACTACATTAATGTCTGTAGTCCCTGAAGCTATACAGTGTAACCAACTGCATTAATGTCTGTAGTCTCTGAAGCTATACAGTGTTACCTACTACATTAATGTCTGTAGTCCCTGAAGCTATACAGTGTTACCAACTACATGGATGTCTGTAGTCGCTGAAGCCATACAGTGTTGAAGCCATACAGTGTTACCAACTACATTAATGTCTGTAGTCGCTGATGCCATACAGTGTTACCTTCTAAATTAATGTGTGTAGTCGCTGAAGCCATACAGTGTTACCAACTACATTAATGTCTGTTGTCGCTGAAGCCATACAGTGTTACCTTCTACATTAATGTCTGTAGCCGCTGAAGCCATACTGTGTTACCTTCTACATTAATGTCTGTAGTCGCTGAAGCTATACAGTGTTACCAAATACATTAATGTCTGTAGTAGCTGAAGCTATACAGTGTTACCAAATACATGAATGTCTGTAGTCCCTGAAGCTATACAGTGTTACCTTCTACATTAATGTCTGTAGTCGCTGAAGCCATACAGTGTTACCTTCTACATTAATGTCTGTAGTCGCTGAAGCCATACAGTGTTACCTTCTACATTAATGTCTGTAGTCGCTGAAGCCATACAGTGTTACCTACTAAATTAATGTCTGTAGTCACTGAAGCTATACAGTGTTACCAACCACATTAATGTCTGTAGTCGCTGAAGCTATACAATGTTACCAACCACATTAACGTCTGTAGTCGCTGAAGCCATACAGTGTTACCTACTACATTAATGTCTGTAGTCCCTGAAGCTATACAGTGTTACCAACCACATTAATATCTGTAGTCGCTGAAGCCATACAGTGTTACCTACTACATTAATGTCTGTAGTCGCTGAAGCTATTAAATGTTACCAACCACATTAATGTCTGTAGTCGCTGAAGCCATACAGTGTTACCAACCACATTAATGTCTGTAGTCGCTGAAGCTATACAGTGTTACCAACCACATTAATATCTGTAGTCACTAAAGCCATACAGTGTTACCTACTACATTAATGTCTGTAGTCGCTGAAGCTATACAATGTTACCAACCACATTAATGTCTGTAGTCGCTGAAGCCATACAGTGTTACCAACTACATTAATGTCTGTAGTCCCTGAACCCATACAGTGTTACCAACTACATTAATGTCTGTAGTCCCTGAAGCTATACAGTGTTACCAACCACATTAATGTCTATAGTCGCTGAAGTCATACAGTGTTACCAACCACATTAATATCTGTAGTCGCTGAAGCTATACAGTGTTACCAACCACATTAATGTCTGTAGTCGCTGAAGCCATACAGTGTCACCTACTACATTAATGTCTGTAGTCGCTGAAGCTATACAGTGTTACCAACCACATTAATGTCTGTAGTCGCTGAAGCCATACAGTGTTACCTACCACATTAATGTCTGTAATCGCTGAAGCTATACAGTGTTACCAACCACATTAATGTCTGTAGTCGCTGAAGCTATACAGTGTTACCAACCACATTAATATCTTTAGCCGCTGAAGCCATACAGTATTACCACTACATTAATGTCTGTAGTCCCTGAAGCCATACAGTGTTACCACTACATTAATGTCTGTAGTCCCTGAAGCCATACAGTGTTACCTTCTACATTAATGTCTGTAGTCCCTGAAGCTATACAGTGTTACCAACTACATTAATGCCTGTAGTCCCTGAAGCTATACAGTGTAACCAACTGCATTAATGTCTGTAGTCTCTGAAGCTATACAGTGTTACCTACTACATTAATGTCTGTAGTCCCTGAAGCTATACAGTGTTACCAACTACATGGATGTCTGTAGTCTCTGAAGCCATACAGTGTTACCAACTACATTAATGTCTGTAGTCGCTGATGCCATACAGTGTTACCTTCTAAATGAATGTGTGTAGTCGCTGAAGCCATACAGTGTTACCAACTACATTAATGTCTGTTGTCGCTGAAGCCATACAGTGTTACCTTCTACATTAATGTCTGTAGCCACTGAAGCCATACAGTGTTACCTTCTACATTAATGTCTGTAGTCGCTGAAGCTATACAGTGTTACCAAATACATTAATGTCTGTAGTCGCTGAAGCTATACAGTGTTACCAAATACATGAATGTCTGTAGTCCCTGAAGCCATACAGTTTTACCTTCTACATTAATGTCTGTAGTCGCTGAAGCCATACAGTGTTACCTTCTACATTAATGTCTGTAGTCGCTGAAGCTATACAGTGTTACCAAATACATTAATGTCTGTAGTCGCTGAAGCTATACAGTGTTACCAACCACATTAATATATGTAGTCGCTGAAGCTATACAGTGTTACCAACCACATTAATGTCTTTAGTTGCTGAAGCCATACAGTGTTACTAACTACATTAATGTCTGTAGTCCATGATTCCATATTGTGTTACCTACTACATTAATGTCTGTAGTCCCTGAAGGCATACAGTGTTACCAACTACATTAATGTGTGTAGTCGCTGAAGCTATACAGTGTTTCCAACTACATGAATGTCTGTAGTCCCTGAAGCCATACAGTGTTACCAACTACATTAATGTCTGTAGTCCATGAAGTTATACAGTGTTACCAACTACATTAATGTCTGTAGTCGCTGAAGCTATACAGTGTTACCAACTACATTAATGTCTGTGGTCCCTGAAGCTATACAGTGTTACCAAATACATTAATGTCTGTAGTCGCTGAAGCTATACAGTGTTACCAACTACATTAATGTCTGTAGTCCCTGAAGCTATACAGTGTTACCAACTACATTAATGTCTGTAGTCGCTGAAGCTATACAGTGTTACCAACTACATTAATGTCTGTAGTCACTGAAGCTATACAGTGTTACCAACTACATTAATGTCTGTAGTCGCTGTTTTTATTTTAAATACAATATTGCTCTTTGAATCTGGTTATTGTCATTTAGTGTCTGATAATGTTTTGCAACAATGCTCTCTCCTGCTGTCCAAATTACAATTAAGCAGTTAATAATATTTGTGATATATCCTTATTCTAATTATCTTACAAGAAAACAATTGAACTTGAAATAAACCAGTCAAAATAAAGTGAGCCATATGTTTCAAGCTAGGGCTTCTTCTTTGAAATACTGAAATACTGCTGCCCCCTGCTGGCTTTGAATGAGTCAAACATGTCTGCGGAAACCTTTTTTTTTTCTTTTATTACAGTACATTGTATTTGATTTAGAGAACCTAGTGATGCAATTGTAAGTATACAAAAGGGTAAAAGCAGAATTAGTCTACCATTGGCTAAGGGCCTGATTCAGAGTTGTACTCTGTCGCAACTGCGACTTTTTACGCAGCTGCAATGCAATTGCCACAGCCGCCAGAAGATGTATTGAGACCCACGTGCGGCTTTCCAAATCCGAGTGTCTGCACATCAGTTGATCAGCGCTTTCTGGGTAAGCCTATGGCTACTCAGAATGGATGACGTAACTAAGATGTCAGCACCAGGGAGCTTGCGTACAAATATGCGGTCACTGGATCACTGACACGCCTATAAACGTGGTTGCGACACGCCCATGTTTCACTAACCACAACTCCTTTATTACTTGTGAGTTTGAAAGTGCAAGCCTGTCCCGCCCACTGTTCTAGTGTCATCATTAGTATCACTACCAGCCCTATGCTAGGTGCAATGGATCCCTCAGAACCAGGCATCCCTTCCTCATACACATGCCTCAGAATCGCCTGGAGCTTTACATACACGTCCATGACACTCTGTCAGTAGTTGCCGCTAAGTGCGGACACCTCCGATTGTTGGGGGTCTGCGCATGTGTAGAACGGATCCTGTATGATCGCTCAAACTGCCAAAGTATGCAAATCCCGCAATCGCACAGCAAGGCATTAATTAGCACACCCACTATGTCTTGGTGTGCGATCGCGGTGTGTATGCAGACGCCCACTAGCCTGTCTTAAGACGCCACTTTCCCTTCACAATACACTTAATCTCCAGGAAGTGTATGCAACAATCAGTAACATCAAGAACCATCGGATGCTTATGCAGCACTTGTGGCTGACCATACCCTACTGCAAGCACTGTGAGTGCTGCAGTGTGTAATGCAGCCATGTGATGTGTATTATGCTGCATCTTAATTATGCACGCCTCTGAAACGGCGTTAAGATGCACAGACACGCCTGCGTTTGCACCTCCACTCCCCTGTTTCCACCGACCAACCCCTGTCACCACCCACAAATGCCTCGTCCTGTTAGTCAAGCTAGCAAGGCGTCTATGCACAAGGGGCGATCGCCTGGCGATCACATGAACTGGTTCACGCACTGCAATGCGTGCGCATGCACACATAGCAAACATCGGCTGACTGCGTGTAAATGCATCCTAGCGAGCGGGTCTGAATCGGGCCCAAAGTCCCCCCTTAGCCACAGCATGATTGACAGGCGTGCTGAGACTCCCTGGACCCGGCTGTTCAGTTCTGAAGGCCAGGCTGAGTAAGTTTCTGCTCACACAACCTGGCCCATGCAGCAACCATTGTGACCATCGCCATTGTCATGATGGTGATCCGAGGCAGGGTCTACGGATGCTGAACTCGGATCGCAGGCGTATGCAGGAGGCATACAGGCAGCTCATACAGACACCTCCTGCTGCATTTGCATTTTAGTTGGACATTATTGCACAGCCGTTTCCCTTCTTCCCCAGTTGGTTCCAAATCAGGAGGTGCATCCGTTTTCACAGACATGTGTGATTCAGAATCACCCCCAGTGTTAGATATCTTGGCAAATCAAACAGTCTGTGATATGGTTCATAAAACAACTCATGGGCTGTTTTGTCTTTTTAGTCTTTTTGAGAAATAGTATTTCCTAAATCAGTGTCAATCAGGATACTTAATATGATAACCAGGATAAAGCTACATAAAAAGTTCAGAAATAGTGATCAAACTGTTAGATAATTAAAAACCTACAGCTGATTTCTACATTTTTGTTCAAAGTGAAAATGTGTTATTTCTTTTGTCACATAATATACAATATTTATATCACAGCTAAAACAAAATCCCTTTTTTAATATTTGAAAGCATTTATTTAAATTTATAATTTGTGACAAAGTGACAACTCCATTCCTGTTCTGCAGAATAACTTCATGTAGTGTGTTTAAGGCAGTGGTTCCCAAACTTTTTGAATCACGGCGCCCTAGAGTATCAGCATTGTTTTCATGGCACCCCTAAGCCAAAAGTTTGTTATTGAGAAATTCAGAATTTTTTTTTAGTAAACTAGTAAAGTGAAGTAAATTGTGTTTACCTGTCAACCTTAGGTTCAGTAATGTGGTGATGGACAGGTTTGTGCTTCTGTTTGTCCGCATATTTACATTACATTGACCATAAATAATTTGATTTGGTTCTGGACCACCATCCTGAGGCACCCCTGCAAGTGTCTCGAGGCACCCCAGGGTGCCACAGCGCTTAGGCCCCCATATACTAACGAGTTTTATCACCAGACAAGTGATACATTTCACTGTGTATGATAATTGGTGCTCTAGCATATCAGCTCCCAACTGTCATTTTTCTAACAGTTGGGAGCTGATTGGCATTAGCACCAATTATCATACACAGTGAAATTTATCACTCATTTATGTGATAAAACTTGTTAGTAAATGAGGCCCACAGTTTGGGAACCACTGGTTTAAGATGATTGAATGAAAGTGACTAGAACACACACACATTAATATAGTAAACCTGTTACAACTGTTTTTTTAACAGTTAAATTATACTTGTGGCAGAATCACCAGAGGTGGCACGGGTGAGCAGCAGATTCTGTGTGGTGCAGGACAGGAGGCCAGTGTCCAGTCCTGCATGTGGCAGGTAGGACCACAAATCTCAGAGACTGTGAGAGACTTTCATGCAGGTTAGCTGCTTCTGTAGAGAGGGTTCAAGAAGTGAGCTAGTGCCCTATGAGAGGGGTAGGTTTGTTTATTATTTTTCTGTTTCCTTATTTCACATGCTGGAAGTAAAGCATCACTTTTGTTTATTTAACTGGAATGCTACATGTGGACTCTGCATCTACTCACTGCTCCACTGACCCCAGTCTACCGAGCTAATTAACCCCAAGTATCACAACTGCATTGAATATTGATCTTAATGAGAGTCAACTAGCTGTTAGGGTTTCCAACCTTCTACCCAATAGTTACTAGTGACACTGACAAAGGCGTACACTATGAATTAACTCCTGCTAGTACAAGCTGATAGGGGTTGAGAACACAAACCTGGGCATTTAATAGCCTTCTGGCTTGTTCAGCCCTCAGTTATCCTAAACCAACTATTGTTTAATGTGCCGCACCCTCCTACCCCTAGTGCAGTTTATATTCCAAAAACACAACCCTGTTTTAACTATAAGGGGTATATTGTCAGACTTGTATTAGTTTGTGAACCCAGTGTCTGAAGAAAGTCTGTATTGGTGTCTTGAGGTGTATATAGGAAGCTGGCAGGTCTAAGGAGACCTCCTGTCATGAGATAGAGAATACCTCCCTGACCGGGAATCAAACCCGGGTCTCGGCTGAGAGATGCTGAATCGTACCTGCTAGACCACCAGGAACTTCAGTGTTGGAGACATGCTGATATGTGTTGCAGGGAAGAGTGGAACACTAGTTTAACCAGGCTGGTACTGGATTATTACTGAAGATGTTATATAGTGACTCTTCTTACTTGAGACTGTAACCGGAGATGCTGGAGTGGTAGATCCTAGCAATGGATTAACCAGGCTGGAACTGGGTTGTCGCTGTAGTCCAGGATCTGGGAGCACTCAGACGATAGCAGGACCGGAATGGGTAGTGGAAACTGGTACCAGGAAAAGAACAGATGGAGAGGAACCAGCAGGCTCACTGGCAGCAGGGAGGATACTGTTTGGGGTAACTGGAACCGGCAGAGATTACCTGTGCAGCCAGTGGGATAGCTGACACAGGTCAGGGCCGCAACTAGGGTGGGGGCTAGAGGTGCACGTGCACCGGGTGCCGGATTGCAGGGGGTGAAAAAAGCTGACTCGAGGTGGCTTGGGGGCTGCAGATTCAGGAAACGGCCATCCAAAAATGGCCGCCGCCAAAGAGGAAACAAATGCTAGAGGTCCTTACTTGCCATCTAATGTCTCCTTGGTGGCGGACGTTTTTGGATGGCCGTTTTTAGCAGATTCCATGCGGACTAGTCGTCCATATGGACTCTGCTGAAAACGGCCATCCAAAAATGGCTGCCGCCTAGGAGGAGACAGATGCTAGAGGTCCTACTGGCGCTGCCGGGAGAAAATGCTGAAAGCTGCATCTTCTCCTGTGAAATCCCCTGGCAACGATCATAAACCCCCTGGCAACGAGCATAAACCCCCTGGCAACGAGCATGAAACCCCTGGCAACGAGCATTAAACCCCTGGCAACGAGCATGAAACCCCTGCCAACGAGCATAAACCCCCTGGCAACAAGCATGTAACCAATGACAATAAGCATAAACCTCCTGGCAACAAGCATAAACCCCCTGGCAACGAGCATGGAAACGGTAATGAGCATAAAACCCCTGACAACGAGCAGGTAATTTTAAAGTAATTAGAAGCTTTACTGTGGGGTATAAAATGGTGTTTCGGGAAAATATGTAAGTGGCACTTTGGTAATAGGCATTACAGTGTGTGACATAATGTGTAATGGGCATTATGGTGTGTGGAACAATGTAAGTCACTATACCAGGGACGTCTGAGTAGTGCACATCCTTATAGAGGAGCAAGGACAAACTCCAGGTACAGGAAGGGAGGGGGCGCAAAATTGCTGCCTTGCCCCGGGTGACAGATATCCTAGTTTCGGCCCTGCACAAGTGTAGAACACTCACAGAGATCCGTGCAGCAATCTGGAATAAAACTGCACAAACAGGAATGCAATAGGAGCACAGTATAGTTTACTCAGCAAGGACTGAGGATAGACATTATACTGGCAATTAGGTAGAGTTGGGATTTATACCCCTGGTTTCCCCAGGATAGGCTGAGCTGAGTCAGGTGGTACAGGGAGGCTCAGGCTGCCACTCAATTGGACGCTGCAGTCAGCTGATCGGGACTTGTTATCACAGAACTTTAGCACAGGCTTTGATGTTGTCTGAGGCCTAGCAGGCCAGGAAATACTGCAGCCTGTATGAACAGGATGTGACAGAGAGTGCTGGCAGAATAGGTAAGTGACTCGACGGCAAGGAAAACAGATCCAGGTTGTGACATATATTTACTAAACTGCATTTTTAGAAATGGAGTTATTGCAAATAGCAACCAATCAGATTCTAGCTATTATTTTCTAGAAGGTGCTAGATAAATTATAAGTAGAATCTGATTGGTTGCTATGGACAACAACTCCATTTTTAAAAACCCGCACTTTAGTAAATATTCCTCTAAGAGGTGATGTCCAGACCCACTGTAGGATCAGTATGTATTACAATTGTTAATGGGAGTGGCCCTGACTCTCTCGCGCCATTGATGTTGATGGCCACTGGCTGCTGTGTTTCTCACCAAATCAGGGCTCACCAAGGAACCGTAGCATGCCACCATAGGAACCGCCTAACAGGCTGCCAATACCCTGAAATCTGACCCACCAACAAACACGCTTAATCAAATGTGGCCCAGGTGATATAAATGGGCATAACGGAACTGTGTCATGTTATATAGAAGTTAACTTTCTGACCTTCCAGGAGCTTTACAAACTTACCAACCACAGAATGTACCTTATGATGGGCCTCATCAATTACCACCACCTTAGACACATTTAGCCACACCCATCAGGTAGCTAGATTACACAACAGTATTCTCAATGTATGCTTTTAAAACAGCAGCCATGTTAGCCATAATAACCAGATTTACATTGCGCAAGGTCATTCCCTTACAAGTGAAGTACAAGAACCTGAGGAACCACAAATTGACAGAAAATCTCATCCAAAGACCCTTGCAGGAACCAAATTCATTGATCTCCCTTAGCACCAACAGAAAATACTCTGAGAAGCCCAAAAACAAAAGAGTGTCCAACTATCCAAACCTTTCAGGGTTTGATAACTCTATCTGCAAGAAGGGGAGGGAAGGAATGGGATACAACAACAAAATATGCAACAAACAGGTAAATAAACATTGGCACCAATGTATTGTCTTTCAATTCTTAGATATCCACCATAAGACTTGGATGGTTGTATCTTTCACTTCGTTGTCTCAGTATTTAAGATCAAGTAAAAACAAAGATAAAAGCAAGGAAAGTACATAACTGGTAACAAAAATTATAACAGTAACACATCAACACGGTATGTCAACAAAGGCTATCCTGATGAAGGTAAAACAAACTGTAACCAACCTACCATGACCATCAGCCAACAGGCAGAGTAAGTGGAAGAACAAGGTGAAATACCTTCATGCTCCCACAACGATGGCAGGCAGCAAAACCAATGCAGGGAGCAACCAATCAAACTTGTGAGAGCCCAATTTACTTTTTATATCATCTGAACCTTCAACCTTGATACTATTAACTGAACAGACCACCACAGCTGCAGATATCGCTCCCCCGACTGAATGAATGAGTACTATAATCCTTGACGCAAAGATCAACAGCCACAACACAACACTTTTTAATTACCTCACATTGGTACTTGGTCAAAGAGGGTGAATCCTCGTGTGACAGCCATACTGACCTGCTGGGATGGTGCACTGGGCAAACATCAGAGTCGGCACGGGTGGACCGTGTCACCCAAAGACCTTAATACGATTGATTTGTCTTGGACTGGTGAATTGCACAACAAGGAACTGTGAAAAAGCATCCCCGAAAAAGTGAATGTTTTAGAAGCTGCAATGAGAGATAACCCGGGACACTTGGGCAGTGACCACACGGATATAGATATATATATATACAGGCTGTGTGTATAAGATGTGTATATATATATATATATATATATATATAGATATATATACAGGCTGTGTGTATAAAGTGTATATAGATATATATATAAAGGCTGTGTGTATAAGGTGTATGTATATATAGATATACTGTATATACAGGCTGTGTGTATAAGGTGTATATACTGTAGATATATATATATATATATATATATATATGTGTAACCCTGGTTAGAGTTACGGAGATAATTCATATATACAATTGAAACAGGTATATATTTTCATTCATCTATTTACAGCAAAATGCCATTTATGAAGTAAATGTTAAATATACTGTAGGGATAGATGTGATGTGTAAATATAAGTAAATATGTGGAAATGTATGTACCCTGTGCATGTTAGATATCTATGATGTCAGTGGACTTTGGTGCTTCATGCTGCAGATATACATTTCACAGACATTGGTGATAGTTGCAGAAGGGGGCGGAGTAATATAGATGGGAGTGAATTGGTTCCTGTCAGGAAAATAGGATCCGGTGAGAGGGAGGACATATAACAGCTGTTAGCAGCAGTTGAGAGGCAGTCTCCTGATCCCTCCCTCCAGTGCCTGCCCTCCTGTGACCCGGGCAGCCAGTGAGCAGCTATGAGCTGCCGGGCACAGGGGGGCAGAGCCGGAGACCAGCCGGAGCGGGGGAAGAAGGTGGGACAGCAGCACCCACCTTGTCATGTCAATGATGCCAGAGAGGCGGCGTCGCGGGAGGTGGACCCGCACCGATCTGGGTGATCCCTGGTGAGAGGAGGCGGCTGGCTCAGACAGCAGGCCAATGGTCGCAGTGGGACTGCCGGCGTCATGGAGCAGGCGCCGGCTACAGTTGGCCAGGAGGTGTCCCCCTGTGATGGAGGTCTGAGAGGCGGGTCCTGGGCAGGCAAATCAGCCTAAATTCAGGCTGACTGCAGAGGCTGAAGCAAGCAGCAGCTCCCACTACAAAGGACAGCCCGGAGGCTGTATCTTTGTACCGCAGGGCTGTGTGTACAAATACAAGCACCACACTCACAATAATCACCAGCTGCCCTTCATACATTACTCAAAGGCTTAATTTCTGCCTAATCATATACCCGACTTACTAGCAAGCTGAGGCAGCAAAGAGTAGGGACCAAAAGGGATAGATAACTCAATATCTATTACAGACTGGGACTTAGGAAAAAAAAAGCTATTCCCTCAGGGAATACAGGAAGAATTTGCAGCCTGAGGCAGATATAAGTCAGGGGAGTTGGTGTATGTATCTACTGTACTATCTATAATAGTGCCAGTTACACTTATAATCCACAGCACACAGCACCAAACTCGGGTTGTTGCATTGGCAGGACTGCTGTATAAATATAATTATTTTGGAGTATGGTTATGTTCATTGTGACTGTAATGGAATAACCCCACAGGACTATATTTGTTGATATTGCAAGGCTTATATACTTACCAAGGTACCGGCATAAGCACATTATATGGACTTAGATATATTGTGGAGGGGAGTCCAGTTATACTAATCTATGACATGACAAAGTCTATAATCTATAACTTATAATCCACAGCACACAGCACCAAACTCGGGTTGTTGCATTGGCAGGACTGCTGTATAAATATAATTATTTTGGAGTATGGTTATGTTCATTGTGACTGTAATGGAATAACCCCACAGGACTATATTTGTTGATATTGCAAGGCTTATATACTTACCAAGGTACCGGCATAAGCACATTATATGGACTTAGATATATTGTGGAGGGGAGTCCAGTTATACTAATCTATGACATGACAAAGTCTATAATACGACCAAGGAAAAGTGAAGGCTTGCTAGAGGAAAAGCCCCATAAGGATAATTAACAAAGACAATATCTACACTTCAGAAACTGAACCGGGACTATAAACTCTGGATTGGAACTATTTATAAATATAGTCTCCTAACTAATGTTATAACATTGTTTAAGTTTAAGGGTTTTGTATATTAAGCAATGTATTGATGTAATAGATGGAGTTGTGTTTATCCTCTGTATATTAACAGCAGTTTATATGCAAAGTACAAGTGAAGATCCTTTACTTATATTCCTTATAAAAGTAACTTTAATGTTTTTTAACTACTGTGTGTTTACTTACCTGGAGTGATTACGGTGGGAGATCATTACTGCGGAATCCGTGGAAGGAAAAGACATTGGTGGTAAATGTGAAGTGAAATGATGCAGTATTGTATGTGATTACTCATTATCTATACACCACACTATATATTCTATCACTGGGTTTTCCCAGGTGAGCCCTTTTGACATTCAAAATAATTAACCTGGGTGGAGGCACTGACAATGGGAACGTACACCACCAATAGAGGGTAAGGGTGGGTACATTAGGAGTAACAAAGGTGGTAGTAACCTGGTGACCCTTTAGTGGTAAAAAGGGGGGTTACATATATATATACAGGCTGTGTGTATAAGGTATATAGGAAGGAAACATAAATTAATTCTGTGTTTAGATTTGGATCCCATTCCCAGGATATATAATTATGCTATGCAAATAATCCAAACAACGGAATATTCCGATATCCAAACTACCCCTGGTTCTGAGCATTTTGGATATGGGGGACTCAACCTGTACTGTATATACAGCTGAAGGAAATCCCCTGGAATTGCCACTACAGGTTCATGTATCACTCCCACCTAAATACTCTATTAGTCAAATTAAACCTTGATGCTGTCTGACAGACACACTGCTCTTCAGTGAAACCTTCAGTGGCTTAAATATCTTAATGCCTTAATAAGCTAGGGCAGCAAAACCTATCGTTCACAAACGGTGAACTCTATGGAAGTTAACGTTATATTTTACCTTAATTAGTAACTTCCTCCCCTGATACTAAGTAGAACAGTTACACTACTAGTGCCTTCTGTACAATAGACATTAGTGTTCACTCTAGGATTTTTTTAGGGCAGGGTGCAGACTACCGAGGAGGGCACATTTTTCAGTCGGGAGGGCACATTTTTCAGTCTGGAGGGCACTTTTTAAATGACAAAGGTAACGTTTTGTACATAATGCTTAAACAGAAAGTGTTGACATACCAAATTTTATACAAAGACACCCGGATGCTTATTCTTTCAATCCTTTTGTTTTTAATGCTCACTGATTTTAAAGCACACATGTTTTTGAAAGTGAAGACTTGCATACAATAATAAAAGGATATAATTTAGAGATTTAAATTACCAATGTAGTTTTACTTACTGTACCACTAACAATTTTCTTCAAAATAAAGCAATAGCACCATCTCCATGTAGTTTGTGCTGCTCATCTAATGTCCTACAGTATGTTGCAGCATGGGATCTGTAGTGCAGAGGAAGTGATAGCTGTCTATCACAGAAGGGTCCAACTCTTTATCCAGGGTCAGCTGGATGTCTCCGTGTCACTGGCATTATTTCCCTTGTAGGGGCAACGCAAAAGCTGAAAAAGAGAATCATACATTAACTCAATGCATATTACCAGAGTCCTTTTGTACTCGATTCACAGTTCCTCAAAGCACAGCTTATTCTTTTGAGAAGATCATGATCTTTTTTGTTCATAATTCTTTCACATAAAATGAAGGTGTGCTTTGAAGAAACAAGAAGTAAGTGCAAAAAGGACTCTGATAACATGATTTCAGGACATATTTAGGCCCATACATCCTCCATCTAGCAATTTCCCCCCACTTTTTGTCTCAATACTCACCAGTGTAAACATGAAAATGGCAGTCTCCACTGGCTGGGCTCCTTGTAGCTTGGGTGGGTCAGGTCAGATACACTGTGTTCGCTTTTAGCAGGAAATCTAGATTTCAGGCGTTTCTGGTGATATAGTGTGGTGGGTGGCCAGCGTTGACTGGGTAGAAGAAAAGATTCTTCTTTTTTTCATCCAGTGCCTCACAGCCTCTCTCAAGTTTACCTTGCCATTCAGCTTTATGGCTAATAAACTGTTCACATTTTCCACCTTGAGACGATTTCTGTGTTCAGTTAAGATCAACTTCACTTGTGAAAAAGTCTTTTCTATTTCTGCAGTTGAGAGTGGAAGAACACAGCCAATTCCAACAAGATTCTGGATGTGAGGAAATGCTACTCCAACTGTGTCTTCAGATTTTTCCAAAGTATTGTACAGGTTGACCATGGATAATCTTTCATCATCAGAATTGTCGTCTTCATTTTCCAGGAACACAGACTTAAAATCTTCCCATTCTGATAATAAAAGGTCTTCATCCAAGTGATAAAATTCTGCAAGCTGTGCCATCTCAGCCACACCATAAAAACCAACACCTTCTCCAGTATTAAGATGTCTCATATCTAAGACACTTAACAAATTAAGTGTAGAAACATTCTGCATCCTCTCAGAAATATTTTCAACCAAGAGATCTATGAAACTTCTTGCATGCTCCTCAAAATTACAGTTTGGTGCCGATATAGGAGCCGCAATTCCAATTTTTCTTGCATTATTTTCAAGGTTCCGACAAAACTGACCCCCAGGCTTCCGTTTTAAATTTTTTAAAGCAGCAAGTGTAGTGGAAACATTGCTATGTATGGTAGCTAGATCGACATCTCGTCTTTCAAAAATCAACACAAGTTTAGAAAGTAGGCTCAGGACGTCACACAGGAAATGAATAAGTTGAAAAAAAAGAAAATGTTTTAAATGTTTCAGAAGTCCTTCTGCATTTGGACCATTCAAAAACGTTGCAGTCTTTGACTGTCCACTTACAACCGCATTTTCTAAATCCACAATGATAGATTGATAATTAATTCGTATTGAATTAATTGCATTTTCATGTGATAGCCATCTTGTGTGGCTCGCCTTTTTTATTTTGGTACCTTTGCATTTACTAAATACTTTTTGTATTTCAGCCAAGCTACTGCTTCTGACAGAGCTGTATTTGTAATATTTGTAAATGCTGGTTAATACCTCGTCCATTTTGACAAATGGTTCCAAAGACTCAAAGGTATTCTTAGTTGCAAGAGCTAAACGGTGGTTATGACAATGGATTGAAATAACCTTATCATTTTTGGTCTTTATTTTGGCAGCTACACCATCACGTTTACCAACCATTGAACTGGCGCCATCACTTCCAAATCCAACTAATTTCTCATACCCTCCACATTCTTCTACAGTCTGTGAAAGAGCATTGAAAATAGTTTCAGATTTTCCATCTGGAATTTCAGTATCGCAAATAAAGGACACTGTAACTTCTCCGTCTTTAATATATTTTGCAGCAGTAGCCAAGTGCTTTCTGTTGCTGACGTCTGTGGTTTCATCAATCATTATTGAATAGGATGGGCTCTTCTGTAAAGACAGCATAACTTGCTGTTTTTGAACACTGGCCATTGAGTTAACAAATTCATTAACTGTTTGGTAGCTTGTGTATAATGCATTTTTAGCTTTTTTAAGGGGAGCTAAAACAGGAGATTTTAACTCTTCAATGCAAAATTCAATAAATGGTTTAAAAATAGTTGTATGTGGTATATTATGTTCAATAAGAAACTCCAGACACTTCATAGCATATTCAACAGCTTTAAATTCTTCAGACTCTGGTCTATTTTTTCGGTTCTGTGAGGCTTCTGCACTTAAAGGGATCATTTCTGTTTGCATTGCCACTTTATGCATTTCAGAAACAGAGTGCCCCTTGATTTTGTCAAGCCTTACTGTGCACATACCATTATTCATCCATGGAGATTTATTGTATTTGTTATCATTACTTAGGTGTTTAGAGCACAGTTGGCAGATTAAACTCTCTCTGTCACCAATTTTTTTACAAAGAAGCCATGGGAATGTTTTTTTCCATTTTTTTTGGTATCCAACTTTATGTTTTTTTTTTTTTTTTTGAGAAGTGCTGTCCACAAGGTCATTTATTGTGTCTGTGTCATCACTAAATGAGCACCGTTCTTCTAATAGCTCAACCAAAGAGTCGTTCTCTAAATTCTGTACACAGTTGGCCAATAAAACTGTGGATTGAGAAGGCACATCTGGATCTATATTATCCTCATTTTCATTGATTTCACATGAAATCAATATGGGATCATTCAGATTGATATTTGTGTTTACTGTGGTCAATGAATTTGATGTGGAAATGATTTCATCATCTGCGTTTGCAGAGGTGCTGGGTACAGGATCTGGCTCTGCTGCATTTGTTTTCTGCAATTAATATATATATTAATGATGATTACTTATTTTCTGATTTCAGCATGAAATCATTTACAGAGCTTTTAAAATATAGTAAGTTTAGTAGTGTCGAAAATCTGTGTTCTTACCTTTATTCCTGAAAACATATCACTTATTTTCAAACATTTCCGTCCTATTTCATTGGGTTTTTTTTGATGTTCCTTAAGTTTTCTTTTAACAGTAGGCATGTTTTCTACTGTAAAGGAGATGGGGAAGAGAGTTTTAGGATACACCCTGACCGCTAACCCTGAGAACAACTGACCACTGACACAGTACACGCCTGGTACTCACCTTAGACGAGTTGAGGAGACTGCGTGGAGCCCAACTGTGGAGAGAAGTAGTTGGAGCCAGGAGCTGCTGCTTTGGATCTTATGGTGTGAAGCCCGAGGAGCGCCAGGAGGGCAGAGATGCAAGGGCGGAAGTGCCAGTTCAATTGGTTGGTAAACGTGATGGTGTACAGGTGAGAATAGGAGTTGCGTCTAGTGTAGAATAAAAAATAAAACAGCTCAACACACCCTGAGCCCTAACCCTGAAAACAACTGACCACTGACACAGTACACGCCTGGTACTCACCTTAGACGAGTTGAGGAGACTGCATGGAGCCCAGCTGTGGAGAGAAGTAGTTGGAGCCAGGAGCCGCTGCTTTGGATCTTATGGTGTGAAGCCCGAGGAGCGCCAGGAGGGCAGAGATGCAAGGGCGGAAGTGCCAGTTCAATTGGTTGGTAAACGTGATGGTGTACAGGTGAGAATAGGAGTTGCGTCTAGTGTAGAATAAAAAATAAAACAGCTCAACACACCCTGAGCCCTAACCCTGAGAACAACCTACCACTGACACAGTACACGCCTGGTACTCACCTTAGACGAGTTGAGGAGACTGCATGGAGCCCAGCTGTGGAGAGAAGTAGTTGGAGCCAGGAGCCGCTGCTTTGGATCTTATGGTGTGAAGCCCGAGGAGCGCCAGGAGGTCAGAGATGCAAGGGCGGAAGTGCCAGTTCAATTGGTTGGTAAACGTGATGGTGTACAGGTGAGAATAGGAGTTGCGCCTTGTGTAGAATAAAAAATAAAACAGCTCAACACACCCTGAGCCCTAACCCTGAGAACAACTGACCACTGACACAGTACACGCCTGGTACTCACCTTAGACGAGTTGAGGAGACTTCATGGAGCCCAGCTGTGGAGAGAAGTAGTTGGAGCCAGGAGCCGCTGCTTTGGATCTTATGGTGTGAAGCCCGAGGAGCGCCAGGAGGTCAGAGATGCATGGGCGGAAGTGCCAGTTCAATTGGTTGGTAAACGTGATGGTGTACAGGTGAGAATAGGAGTTGCGCCTTGTGTAGAATAAAAAATAAAACAGCTCAACACACCCTGAGCCCTAACCCTGAGAACAACTGACCACTGACACAGTACACGCCTGGTACTCACCTTAGACGAGTTGAGGAGACTGCGTGGAGCCCAGCTGTGGAGAGAAGTAGTTGGAGCCAGGAGCCGCTGCTTTGGATCTTATGGTGTGAAGCCCGAGGAGCGCCAGGAGGTCAGAGATGCAAGGGCGGAAGTGCCAGTTCAATTGGTTGGTAAACGTGATGGTGTACAGGTGAGAATAGGAGTTGCGCCTTGTGTAGAATAAAAAATAAAACAGCTCAACACACCTTGAGCCCTAACCCTGAGAACAACTGACCACTGACACAGTACACGCCTGGTACTCACCTTAGACGAGTTGAGGAGACTGCGTGGAGCCCAGCTGTGGAGAGAAGTAGTTGGAGCCAGGAGCCGCTGCTTTGGATCTTATGGTGTGAAGCCCGAGGAGCGCCAGGAGGTCAGATGTAATTCTCACATTCAGAAACTTGTATGCAGAAACGCCTGCGTACTTTTGCTCTCAACAGGATTATGTGAAAGGATTGTTTCACAATTAACAATTTTAAAAATGTTTCCTACAAAAATTTAAAAAAAAAAATTAGGATTAATTTTAAAATAAACAAATGAGAATTTATTTTGTCTGATTAAAAGAGGATTATGGCCAGGTGTTCCAATTATAACATACAGAAGTTTTGAACATAATCATTATTGGCCCACAATTCATAAATCATTCATGACTAAACAAGGTGCAAAAAAAAGAAGAGAAATTTATAAAACTAGTTATGTCATAATTTTTCATGCTGTCTTGACTTAACAGTTGATCAAATCATTAATAGCATGATGTATCGATCATCAAATAATTTGGCGAGCATGGATGATGTAATGGTTAACATTACATATTAATTCACTGCACAGTTTTGGAATATTGGCCCTAATGTCTGGAGTTTATATAAACTGGCACTACGGTTTGGCCTCCAGCAAACCAGAAATTTAGGGCCTGATTCAGACCCACTCGCGAGCGCTGAACACTCGCAAGCAGGTCGATGTTGGCCCAGTGCGCATGCCCGAGCCCCGAATAGCAGCAGGCAAACCATCAATCCTGGTCTAGTACCGAAGGGGGCATGCTGTCGATGTTGAGTGACAGCACGCCCCCTTTGGTGGGCGTGCCTGCCCAGACGGAGGCGTTCCCATGTGAACGCCTACCGTCTGGGGCCGGGCCCACTGACATCACAAGTGATGACAGAGGGAGTGCTTTTCGGCTCTGTTTGAGCCGACAGCACTCTAGGGCTTGCGGCAACGAGACCAAACCACAAAGGTCTCGTCGCAAGCCCAATGGTCGCGATGGTCTTGACCATTGTGACCATCTTCCTGGCCGCTCGCTATAGCTGTGTGTGGTCACCCACAGCTATACGAACGGCCAGGAAGCCGCTCTAAAAATCAAGATGGAAGGCCCTGATTCAGAGCGAGCGTTCTGTCATAGCGTCCGGCTCTGAATCAGGGCCCTAGTTTGCTCTTGACAAAAGTTAACCCTAGGGGGTAAATTTACTAAAGTGAGAGTATTTAGAAGTGAGTTTTAGAACTGATGTTGCCCATAGCAACCAAAAATAAAAATGTAATTATACAAAATTAAATATAAGAAGGCACAAGGCACATTTTAAAAATTAGGGGGGACAAGGCACATACTAAAGATAAGGGGGCACAAGGCACATATTTAAAACAAGGAGGCACAAGGCACATAATTAAAGCAAGGAGGCAGAAGGCACATATTTAAAACAAGGGGCACGATTCAATTCAGCGCAATGTAAATAGCTTCGGGAGATAGCTCCCGAAGCTATTCAATTCATCACGCTGTTAGGTCGGGGAAGGCTCGTTATCGCGCCTTAAACAGGGTGTTTAGGCGCGATAACGGGCATTCCCCAATCTAACTTCCCGGCATGAGGCTGTTTTCCAGGCGCGAAGGACAGAAAACAGCCTCGCGCCAGGACTTTTGTCGGATTTCTTCTCTCATCCCCGGAGGGATGAGAGAAGAAATCATTAGTCGGACTTGTCAGCGCGGTGTATTGAATAGCTCCGGGAGCTCACTCCCAGAGCTATTTACATTGCGCTGAATAGAATCGAGCCCAAGGAGGCATAAAGCACATATTAAAAATAAGGGGGGACAACTTGTCCCCCCTTATTTTTAGTGTGTGCCTTGTCCCCCCATATTTTTAATATGTGCCTTGTGAGAAGGCACATATTAAAAATAAGGGGGGACAAGTCACATATTAAACATAAGGAGGCACAAAGCACATATTAAAAATAAGGAGGCACAAGGCACATATTAAAATAAGGAGGCACAAGGCACATATTAAAATATAAAGGCACATACTAAAAATAAGGATGGCACATATTAAAGATAAGGGGGCACAATGCACATATTAAAAATAAGGAGGCACAAGGCACATATTAAAGATAAGGAGGCACAAGGCACATACTAAAGATAAGGAGGCACAAGGCACATATTTAAAACAAGGAGGCACAAGGCACATATTTAAAACAAGGAGGCACAAGGCACATAATTGAAACAAGGAGGCACAAGGCACATACTAAAGATAAGGATGCACAAAGCACATATTAAAAATAAGGAGGCACAAGGCACATACTAAAGAAAAGGAGGCACAAAGCACATATTAAAAATAAGGAGGCACAAGGCACATACTAAAGATAAGGAGGCACAAGGCACATAATTGAAACAAGGAGGCACAAGGCACATATTTGAAACAAGGAGGCACAAGGCACATATTTAAAACAAGGAGGCACAAGGCACATATTTAAAACAAGGAGGCACAAGGCACATACTAAAGATAAGGATGCACAAAGCACATATTAAAAATAAGGAAGCACAAGGCACATACTAAAGAAAAGGAGGCACAAAGCACATATTAAAAATAAGGAGGCACAAGGCACATATTTGCAACAAGGAGGCACAAGGCACATAATTGAAACAAGGAGGCACAAGGCACATATTTGCAACAAGGAGGCACAAGGCACATAATTGAAACAAGGAGGCACAAGGCACATATTTGAAACAAGGAGGCACAAAGCACATATTAAAAATAAGGGAGAATAACTTGTCCCCCCTAATTTTTAATAAGTGCCATGTCACCCCTTATTTTTAAAATGAGCCTTGTCCCCCTTATCTTTAGTGTGTGCCTTGTGCCTCCTTATGTTTAATATGTGACTTGTCCTCCCTTATTTTTAATATGTGCCACGTCATAAGGCACATATTAAAAATAAGGGAGGACAAGGCACATATTAAAAATAAGGAGGCACAAGGCACATATTTAAAACAAGGAGGCACAAGGCACATACTAAAGATAAGGAGGCACAAAGCACATATTAAAAATAAGGAGGCACAAAGCACATATTAAAAATAAGGAGGCACAAAGCACATATTTAAAACAAGGAGGCACAAGGCACATAATTGAAACAAGGAGGCACAAGGCACATATTTGCAACAAGGAGGCACAAGGCACATAATTGAAACAAGGAGGCACAAGGCACATATTTGAAACAAGGAGGCACAAAGCACATCTTAAAAATAAGGGGGAATAACTTGTCCCCCCTAATTTTTAATAAGTGCCATGTCACCCCTTATTTTTAAAATGAGCCTTGTCCCCCTTATCTTTAGTGTGTGCCTTGTGCCTCCTTATGTTTAATATGTGACTTGTCCTCCCTTATTTTTAATATGTGCCACGTCATAAGGCACATATTAAAAATAAGGGAGGACAAGGCACATATTAAAAATAAGGAGGCACAAGGCACATATTTAAAACAAGGAGGCACAAGGCACATAATTGAAACAAGGAGGCACAAGGCACATATTTGCAACAAGGAGGCACAAGGCACATAATTGAAACAAGGAGGCACAAGGCACATATTTGCAACAAGGAAGCACAAGGCACATATTAAAATAAGGAGGCACAGGGCACATATAAAAAATAAGGGGAGACAACTTGTCTCCCCTTATTTTTAATAAGTGCCATGTCACCCCTTATTTTTAATATGTGCCTTGTGCCTCCCTATTTTTAATATGTGCCTTGTGCCCCCTTATTTTTAATATGTGCCTTGTCCTCCCTTATTTTTAATATGTGCCACGTCATAAGGCACATATTAAAAATAAGGGAGGACAAGGCACATATTAAAAGTTAGGGGGCACAAGGCAAATATTAAAAATAGGGAGGCACAAGGCACATATTAAAAAATAAGGGGTGACATGGCACGTATTAAAAATAAGGGGGGACAAGTTGTCTCCCCATATTAAAAATAAGGGAGGACAAGGCACATATTAAAAATAAGGGAGGACAAGGCACATATTAAAAATAAGTGGGAACAAGGCACATATTAAACATAAGGAGGCACAAGGCACATACTAAAGATAAGGGGGGACAACTTGTCCCCCCTTATTTTTAATAAGTGCCATGTCACCCCTTATTTTAAATATGTGCCTTGTCCCCCCTTATCTTTAGTGTGTGCTTTGTGCCTCCTTATGTTTAATATGTGCCTTGTGCCTCCTTATTTTTAATATTTGCCTTGTGCCACCTAATTTTTAATATGTGCCTTGTCCTCCCTTATTTTTAATATGTGCCTTATGACGTGGCACATATTAAAAATAAGTGGGGACAAGGCACACATTAAACATAAGGAGGCACAAGGCACACACTATAGATAAGGGGGCACAAGGCACATATTAAAAATAAGGAAGCACAAGGCACATATTAAAATAAGGAGGCACAGGGCACATATAAAAAATAAGGGGAGACAACTTGTCCCCCCTTAATTTTAATAAGTGCCATGTCACCCCTTATTTTTAATATGTGCCTTGTGCCTCCCTATTTTTAATATTTGCCTTATGCCCCCTAATTTTTAATATGTGCCTTGTCCTCCCTTATTTTTAATATGTGCCTTATGACGTGGCACATATTAAAATAAGTGGGGACAAGACACACATTAAACATAAGGAGGCACAAGGCACACACTATAGAAAGGGGGCACAAGGCACATATTAAAAATAAGGAAGCACAAGGCACATATTAAAATAAGGAGGCACAGGGCACATATAAAAAATAAGAGGAGACAACTTGTCCCCCCTTATTTTAAATAAGTGCCATGTCACCCCTTATTTAAAATATGTGCAAAGTCCCCCCTTATCTTTAGTGTGTGCTTTGTGCCTCCTTATGTTTAATATGTGCCTTGTGCCTCCTTATTTTTAATATTTGCCTTGACCTCCCTTATTTTTAATATGTGCCACGTCATAAGGCACATATTAAAAATAAGTAGGGACAAGGCACATATTAAACATAAGGAGGCACAAGGCACATATTAAAAATTAGGGGGCACAAGGCAAATATTAAAAATAAGGAGGCACAAGGCACATACTAAAGATAAGGGGGGACAAGGCACATATTAAAAATAAGGAGGCACAAGGCACATATTAAAAATAAGGGGAGACAGCTTGTCACCCCTTATTTTTAATATGTGCCTCGTCACCCCTTATTTTTAATATGTGCCTCCTTATTTTTAATGTGCCTTGTCCTCCCTTATCTTTAATATGCTCCTTGTGCCCCCTTATGTTTAATATGCTCCTTGTCCCCCCATATTTTTAATATGTGCCTTGTCCCCCTTATCTTTAATATGTGCCTTGTCACAAGGTACATATTAAAAATAAGGGGGGACAAGGCACATATTAAAAATATGGGGGGGCAAGGCCCATATTAAACATAAGGGGGCACAAGGAGCATATTAAAGATAAGGGGGCACCGGGCACTTTATATAGTAAACCTAGTGCTCATGGCAGCACTAAATTTTAAGGTATACCTACATAACTTAGTATTAACCCCTGGATAAAAGTGCCTGGTCCGTTGAGTGAAGCAGCAGCTTTAGCTGAACTGCTCATGCCGCTGCGGAGCTGATCCGAGAATGGCCACCAAAAGGGTGAGGTCTCTTTTAATAATTTCAATAAGACAGGAGGGCTGGGTTTGCTTCGGCGGGAGAGGCAAACCCAGCCCTCCTGTCTCTCCCCAGATACTACAGCGTCCAATCAGCGACGCACCATGCGCACGGGGAGCGAGCGGCAGCCGGAGATAGCTGACAGCTATGTGAGCTGTGACAGCTCAGCAGCCTGTCGGCGCGGCGGGGCGCGGCAAACAAGGTAAGAGAACAGCAAGGCAGCAGGGCGCTGGGGAGCGATAAAAGGGGCAGGGCGCTTTTGCCTATTAAAAAAAGGGCGGGGCGCGGCGCCCCGCGATACAAGCCTAGCGTGAACGCTAGACATCATGTGACGTGAGAGCAAGAAGTAAAACTCACTGGAGGCTATCAGAAGGTTATCAGAAGCACAGCTGCCATCCCTAAATGAAGCTCCTACGGGAAAGAGATTTATTTATTGCCGTAAATTACCTTTTACATCAAAGATTAGTCCATGTTGAGAATGTAGTGTGTAACAAAAATACTGCAGTATTTACCGCAGAAAGAAGAAACAGATCAGGTTATTATTACTACATTCATACCTCCCAACTTTGCGCAGTCCAGCGTCGGGACTGCCGTGCACCGAAGGCTCATGTGTCCAAAAAGGGGGCGTGACCTCATGGTAAAACTTTTTGTCACTCCAGGGGTGAGAGAACCATCCACTGAGATGCTGGGCTGCCCCCAGGGCTCTCCCCAAACAGTGAAGAGATGCCGTGTGCATGTGCAGAGCATAGGTGAGATTCTTTTCCCCAACTTCCCCCCACCGCGGGACACTGCGGCCCGCATGTGGGACGGCAGGACAGTACCTGAATAGCGGGACTGTCCAACCAGAAGTGGGACAGTTGGGAGGTATGCTAGACAACAGTGATTGAACACTGACAGCAAAAAGATCAATGAGATTTTATTGATGTAAGTACTTTGTAGGTCCACCACGTGCAGTGATTACTGCAGACGCCCTTCTTGGCAAACTGTCCACAAGTTCCTGAACAGCAGTCAGTACGTTTTGCCATCCCGCCTTAAGTACAGTGACCAACTGTGACACTGAAGAAGGTCAAGTCGGCCTAGAGTGCACCCGTCACTCCAATTTGTCCCAAAGGTTCTCAATGGACTCTGAGCTGGCCAGTCCATCTGGGTTACTGAATTCTCTGTATACCAGTCCAGTGTCACCCTGAAAACATGACAGGTGACATTGTCGTCCTGATAAAAACATTTGTTGTTTCCGTAGAATTACAAGTGCATGGGCCTCCCTGAACAGTGTTCAAAACCGTCACATTAAAACTCGTGTGCAATGGTATGCATTTCGCTTGCACAGGGATGGCTAATCACTTTTGTATACATAGTGTTCATTTTACACAGACAATTTTCAGACCACAGTATTTGCTACTGAGCACACAAAAATTTTTACACAACAATATAAATGGCACCTTGAAATGACTTTTTAGGTGGGACTGTATTCATTGTGGGCGTGATTCAGAGATGTACATTCATCCGAGGATGAACGCACATCTCCAATGGTCAGACCCCCCAAGCTGCAGCATGATTTTCACTAGCACCCGATTGGATGTACCACGGTTGCCAGTGCTCCAGCGAGGACACAGACAGAGACGCCATTGTGCTTACCAGCTGCCGGGACCTCACACATGGAGGCGCTATACACCACTCCGTCTCCAGGCATCCGCACCGACAGGTCATCGTGGGCAGCACAGCTCTCCCTTCTAAGCGCAAAAAAATGACTGCACTCTAATATTCAGACAGGGACATCAGTGTGGCAGACGAATCAATAAGAATAATTTAATCAGTTGCAAACAATAAATACACATACATAAACAATATATTAAAAATAAAATGAACCATACAGCAGTGATATACTGTCAAAAACTGCAGCAGATAAATCAGCATACATATAAAAATAATGAATGGTATATACACCACAATTGACTGTATTAGAGGGAGCTGATTAGACACAATAAAACAGAATGTGTAAAAATCAATCTCAAGGAGACCACAGTGTTGCTGTTACCAGTAACAGATCAATAGTATCCAAAAATGTAGCTGGTATAGGAAGTCTCTCATTTGCAACAAAGTATTGACGGGGATGTTTAAAGAGTCTGAAGTCAATCCTACTAATATTGGGAATTGATAGCCACGTCCATTTCTAGGATATAAAATTAGTCTGAGTTGTTTAAGTGATGATTGAAAAATGAACTCAGTCAATAATTAATCGTAGAATCTAGTACAAAAAATAATAATAATGGAGACATGCATACCAGTCAATATGGTTTCTCCAGCAGCAGTGTCCGATAATAAACACTCAAGGTGCCCACACATATACCGATGTGCTCACGATACGATTTTATGGCCAATTTCCTCATGAACTTTCACGGGAGCTCCCTTGCCGTCGTGATCACGATTTGGGAAAAAAGACACCCAATCTGTCTTACGATCTCACGATCTATCGGATCGTACGCATCGTGAGATTGGACATAACAAACCATGAGTTTAAAAAAAAAAATAAAACAGGCTCTTGACTATTGGTGGGAAATTTAAATAGCCATAACAATGGGAGGGGCTAGCTAGGGAGTATAAACAGCAGGCGTCCTTTAAACTCTGTGTACATTCTGCTCTGCTACTAGATGAGGCTAGGTGTATTCCTGCTGAATCCTGTACATTGCTACTGTGCTCTTTGTATTTGGCTTGCCTTATACAAAGTATTCTTCCTGCAAGTGTGTGCTACCTACCTGCATTCTATCCTGTTCCTGAATTCTGTACTGATGCGTCCCTATCAGTATAAAGTGTTGGTCGCTGAAGCCGGGGTCCGGGAGATTAGGAAGAGGGCCCAGCGAAGAAGGACGAGAGCATGCTGGACCAAGGAGTGGCTGCTACAAAGGGTTACCCGCTCTCACATGTCCCTGCTGATAGAGATCAAGGAGAACAACCCGGAGGACTATCGGAACTACCTGCGCATGGATGACGTCAGCTTCCAAGAATTGCTGCATCTGGTGACCCCCCACATCAAGAGACAGGACACAAGGTGGCGGAGGGCAATCCCTGCTGAAGACAGACTGGTGGCTACCCTGAGATACCTGGCTACAGGAAGGTCACTGGAAGACCTAAAGTTTGGGACACTCATCTCACCTCAGTCTTTGGGCGTCATCATTCCGGAGACCTGCAAAGCCATCGTAAAAGTGCTACAGTACCAGTATTGCAAGGTAAGTTAAAAAAAAAACACCACACATTGGTTTCTTGTGCAAAGAAAAATTTTTATATTTATTTTTTACTCAACATATAAAGCAAGAAATTGCCTTCTTTTAATACAATGTGCACTGACCTGCAGGCAACTGAAAGTGTGCACTAAACTGTGTGCAAAATACTTTTTTATTACAACTTTACAAAAGAACATTATCACCAAATTTTATGAATCTCAATAGGTAGCCGGCTGTATGTGATAGGGTGGGTCAGACGCCAGTTTGAACAGGCCAATACACACATGGCACCAGTACACATTGTGGCCCCGGCTTCCAGCTATGTGTACTTGTGCCATGTGCGTAGTGACCTTGTTCAAATGGCGTCATCACCACCCTATCCCATGCAGCAAGCACCGATTGGAATTCATAAAATTTGGTGATATTACAATATAGAACAAATTTACATCTCTGTATATTGGTGCGACTCATCTGCTGCATCCAGCAGAGCATTATACAAGGTGGTGCTGGTGCTTGGGGTGCTTGGTGGGGGAGTAATATCTAACTGGGCAGGGGGGGGGCGGACATACCTATTTGGGGCAGGGGAAAATAGCATTGGATCTGCAATGTATGTCGAATTTGAGATATTTTTGCTCATACAGCGACTCAAGAGGTCGTAGTTTAACCGTAACATTTTTTTTTGGATATCTGCATCCAGATTTCTCAATGTGCTGTTCACATGAGCTGTGAAATCATCAATTGCATCTGGGGGTTTCTGCAGCAGCCGTTCTGCGTTTTGTAAAAAATGGTCCTCTCGTTCTGTAAAATTCTCCTTTCTGCCTTTTTTTTTTTTTTTGGGGGTTGTTGCGAAGATGAGGGTCCAGGTGGAAGTGGAGTTTCCACTTGTGTGCTATTCTCCGGATCACTGTCGCCACCGAGCAGACTGAGGTCCGGTGTGGATGTTAAATCAGGGTCTTGGGTGGGAGTCTATATAGGGAAAAAAGATATAAAAAATATTATAGTCATGTTTTAACATCTTTTTTCCTATTTTTACAGTTTCCTAACACCGTGGAGGAGTGGACTAGCATCGCGGAAGATTTTAAACAACGTTGGAATTTCCCTAACTGCGGAGGAGCCATCGATGGGAAACACATCCGCATCAACCCACCTGCCAACACCGGATCATATTACTACAACTACAAAGGATTCTTCAGCATCGTTCTCATGGCAGTGGTGAATGCCAACTACGAATTTCTGTTTGTGGATATCGGCAAGAATGGGCGTGCTTCAGATGGTGGATCCTTCAAAAAGACGGCTTTCTACCAGAGACTCGCCAACAAAACCCTCAACCTGCCCTCACTGGACCAGACAAAGCACGGCCTAAATTACGTTTTCGTTGCAGACGAGGCTTTTGCATTACATGAACATGTGATGAAGCCATTTGCACACAGGGGCCTGACCAGAGAGAAAAGGATATACAACTACCGTCTATCCCGGCGCATTGTGGAAAATGCGTTTGGAATAACGAGCAACCGCTTCCGTATTTTCCACACCACCATCAATCTACATGTGGAGAAGATAGACTGGGTCGTGATGGCGTGCTGTGTGCTGCACAACTTTCTGCGAAGAAAATCTACTCAACGAGGACCAGTCCCAGCTAGACCAGAAGATGTAGGACCCCTGGAGGACATTGAACATTTGACATCTGTGTCTGCACCAACAACTACAACAGCATCCACCGCACGTGCCAAAGAAGTGAGGGAGGAGTACATGACCTATTTCAATGGACCAGGTGCTGTACCATGGCAGGAGGACTATCTGTGAACTACTGACTAAATTGGACATTTGGGATTTAACAACAAAAACATTAAGGATTTTGGTTTAAACTGTGTCACTACTTACCAAGACTTCTGCAACCTCCTCATCTCCCTCACGCTCAGACATCAAGATGATTGATTCCCTTTGAGGCTCTTGTTCACTGATGAATGACATCATTTGGTAGTACCACAGCGCAGGAGTATATATTTAATCTGTAGCCGCTCCTGATTTTTTGGAGTCATCCACCTTCTTTTTTTCTTTGATGTATACTGTCCTGAGATTTTGTATCTTTTGCCGTACAGTTTTCAGGTCTGCATCAGATATGTATTTTTTTGTATACACCAACAGTTCCTCGAGTGCGGCCAACTTCTGCGACTTATTGTGGTACTTGCGAGAACTGATCTTCCACAGACAGTCTTTCGAGTGCAGGATTTCAATGAATCCTGTAACGAATTCACGTTCTGAATCCATGGACATTATCTATGAATAAGAAAAAAAAGGACATTTAAATATTTGTGTATATAGTTTTGTAAAATGTAATGTTGTTATAGTTCACATTTTTAATGTTTTAATATTTTCTTTTTTACAGGTTTTTAAAGGTTTGTTATGGTATTCTAATCATGTTTTCTTTTACATGAATGTTATGTGTTTATTGCTTGGTAATATAATGTTTTTCTTTGACAGTATGGGTTTTCCACCTTTGGGCCTGTCGTTGTGGTAGAACTACAGATCCCAGGATGCCCTAAAAATAGTTTCAAAGGTGGGTGGCAGGTCATCCTGGGATCTGTAGTTCCACAACAGCTGGAGACCGAAAGGTAGAAGACCCCCAGCTTGAAATAATGTGTGTTTTTGAATGTAATGTATGGTGTTTTTTTGGAAAAAACGTGTTTATTTATTTATTTGAGGTATTACACACATTGGTGGGCAGTGGGGGAGCTTAATGCATGACCCAGCCACCGCCTGCCTCAATACGGCGGGCGGTGGCTGGGTCATGCATTTATTGCCTGGGGGCACACATTGGTGGGCAGTGGGGGAGCTTAATGCATGACCCAGCCACCGCCCGCCTCAATACGGCAGGCGGTGGCTGGGTCATGCATTTATTGCCTGTGGGCACACATTGGTGGGCAGTGGGGGAGCTTAATGCATGACCCAGCCACCGCCCGCCTCAATACGGCGGGCGGTGGCTGGGTCATGCATTTATTGCCTGGGGGCATACATTGGTGGGCAGTGGGGAGCACATATTGGTGGTCAGTGTGGTTGCAAACTGTACAAATACTCACCAAATATCCAACAAAACAAAAATCCAGTGTGCAGGCTCCCAAAGTGCGACTGACTTGCTCCATACACGATGCTGCACAAGATGGCGATGGGGCGTGTCCAGGCTTCTGTCAGTCAAATTCTGCATTGTGTGATGAATCGTACGATTCATCGTGAGGAAAAAAACCCTCACGATCGGCGTCCATCGGGTTCATGGTTGGCTAATCTGCCCTACAGCACGGCAGATCAGAAGATGCGATATACGACGAGCGGGGCCGCGCATCGGCATCGTGCTCGTGAGTATAAACTCCCGATTTGTACTTTTTTTACCCGATTTGTCGTCACGATTCGTCGAAATCGGCCAAATCGTGTAAAATGTCGCTATGTGTGTGGGCACCTTCAGTGTCGTATTTGAGCAATGATCAAGAGCCACTGTAGCGGGAGCAGGTGTGGAATTCCAAGGTCAACCAACAGCGTGAATGGAGGGGTTTTCTTATCCACAGGCTCTCTCCACCCGGCGGCTAATGCTTAATGCCGTGTCCCGGGGGCAATCCAGGCAATGTGTAGAATACACCAGCTCCCGTCTCTGGTGATGAATGGCGGCTGGTGTTAGGTGCTGCAACCAAGGAGTAATCCCGATGGTAAGCAGGACACAGCGGCTCCCGTCTTTGGATCACAGACAGCAGTGCAGATACTACAGCAGATGCAAATTATGCCGGCACCTGGTCGTAATATGCCCTCCTCCGGCTGCCATCTAGCAGTGATAGCGGTAAGGGTGTGGCTTGTAACAATTGTAATGGCCGGTTAAAAGATGTATAAGGCAGCGGTGAAGCAAAAAACAATCTCCGATGTACAACAAGTGAGCAGCAATGCATTTCAGCTACGTCTGTAGCCTTTTTCAAGCTGGAATGCTCACTAATTCCATTATCCAGTTTAAATAGTACCATCACAGGTTTATATAATCAACAAATTTGTCTGTTTTAACCATTAATTGTCCACCTTAGTATTCTGCTGAGAGCTTTGCTAAATATTTAAAATTATCCTCAAAACTAATTAAACAACTAATATACAATCTCATAGAAAACTATTACAATATAGTAGAAAGCAACATATCTATATAATTCCTAAGTTATACATCAACTAATAAACAAATAAATAAATTCAATAAAAATTACATATTTTATAGCTGAAGCCACCTGATGTCCCAACTAAATATGGCATAGCATCATCATAAATGAATTAGAATCAGTATGATAGTTAACATAATCTAGCATTGGATTAAAACTAATAAGAGGAACAGGGAGAGAGTAACAATATAAAGCTGAAAGATAATAATTACATACATAAATAAATGATATACCACACACACACACACACATATATATATATATATATATATATATATATATATATATACACACATACATATATATGCACATGCAGTATATACATAATGGATGTTACAACTGGCACTACCAACATGAAAGGCACTAGCAATACCAATACGAATAATACTGATAATAATAATAAGAATAATAATTAAATTGTAATAGTCATAATATATATTATTAATAAGATATAAGAATAATAAAATAATATAATAAAATAATAATAACATTAATAATAATAATATTACCATTATCAGTATTCTATTAAAAATAAATCAGTAATTATATTAGTAACAATAGTATTAATAAAAAGTCCTAAATACTAATAACACTATTGAATATCAATAACAGTAACAATATTAATATAGTAATAATGATAATACCAATAATAATACTGATACTAAACAATAATACCAAAAATATCGAAATAATATCCACATTAGCATTAATAATAATAATAATAATAATAATAATATTAATAATAATAATCCAATATAGTCTATAATAGCAGCATTATTAGCAATAACCATACCACTAATATCATCAATATCATTACATATAGGTCTACAACCATATTATTAGTAGCATTATAATGATCTTCTCGGTATATAGAGATGATAGGCAATTTCCCAGATCAGTCAAAAGTATACTCAAAGAGAGAAGGATAAAGATCATATAATTAAATAATCATGAATATTTAGTATGATAAACCAAAAACCAAAACATATGAACCAAAGAAGGATAATAATAGATACTAGATGAGAGGGTAGGGGGAGGGCTATGATCACTCCATTGACCGGACAGTGCATATGGGGCAATGACAGCCCACCTCGCATCCATGTCATCTATTTATTCATAAAATTCAAGTGCTTCATTAAGGCCATCTGGGGATAATGTTTGAAGCCTAAAAATCAATTTGGATTCAGCTTCACATAATCTTTTATATCTATCGCCCCTCTTTTGGTTTTATTAATATTTTCTATCCCCATGACCTTTAAGCATGCAGGATTACTCTGATGGAACTCAGCAAAGTGTCTAGAGACACTATGAGTCTCCAGACCCTTAATAATGTTTTGCCTATGTTCTCAAAAACGTTATTTCAGTGTCCTCGTTGTGCGACCCACATACTGTGTGGGACAATCACAACTTAAAACATATACAATATATGTAGTTTCACAATTAATAAACTCATTAATGTCAAAGTTAGTATTATTTCTGACTGATGTTATTTGTTTACCTCTATTTATATTGTGTTTACAAGTTAGACACCTTGCATGGTTTCAGGAGTAGCATCCCTTAGGTTTATTTGGGAGCCATGTTACAGTTGAAATTGTATAATTTTCAGCTATTTTAGTTTTAGTTTTATTTCTATTAACGGTACTTGCAGATAGAAAGCTTCTCAAGTTCCTGCTCTTTTTGAAGACTATGTTTGGTTTAGGGGTGATAGCACTTGAAAGTATTGGATCACATTGTAAAATCTTATAATTTTTGTTGATAATAGATCTAATCTTCCTTGATTCATTATTGTATTGGGAAATATACAACAAGGAGGTGTCCTTTTTAGTACAGTTATCTATTTTTTGCACCAGCCTATTGAGCTCCATCTCCCCACCGGACTCCGCGATTTCAACCGAATCGGCATAAGTCCCAACACGGGACACCTTATTTACAAATTTAGACTGATGTGCTAATTCAGCATGAGTTATTGCTTCCTCTATCCGTCTTATGGGATACCCTCTTTTCAGCATGTAGATAAAAGTCCTCATCTCTCGTACAATTACGCCTAACCCTACCCATCTGACTTTTTTGGATATTGTGAATCCAAGGACGATAATGTCCACTATTATAGTGGAGATAAGAACTGCAATCCACATTTTTTGTATAAAGTGTTGAGATGATTTTATCATCTACAGCTGACAAAGTGACATCTAAAAAATCTATGGAAACATGACTAAAGTGCGATGTGAAAATTAAATTCATAGTGTTCGTATTTAAATAATCAGTGAATTTAGTGGCAGAAAGAATATCCCCATCCCAAATAAAAAATAAATCATCTATGTAATGGCCATAGAACACCAGACTCGCTCCGGCTAGCCCATCCCAAATATATGAGTCTTCAAAAGAACCCATATAGATGTTGGCAAAGCTAGGAGCAAATCTGGTGCCCATGGCTGTTCAGTGAATTTGTAGGTAGTGGGTGGAGTCAAACATAAAATTATTGTGCACCAAAATAAACCGAATACAGTTGAGCCAGAAATCATGTTGGTCCTCAGAGGTATTAGTGTCTCTATCTAATAACCTTTTGACCACCTTAATACCAGCCTCATGTGGAATATTGGTGCAAAGCGCCTGTATGTCCAGGGTAAAAAACCCATATCCTGGACACCTGGTGATAGTCTTTAATTTTTCTAGAAGGTCAACAGTATCACGTATATGAGACCTCTGAGTGACAACATAACCCTGTAAATAGTGATCAACAAAAAAGACAAGTGCGAAGTGAGTGAATTGATCCCCGAAATAATAGGATGCCCTGGTGGTGAACTTAAAAAGTTATGAATCTTAGGTAAATAATAAAACACCGGTGTGATGGGGTGACAAGTAAACAAATATTTAAATTCGTCTTTGTTAATAATATTTTTATCTAATGCATCATCCAATGAGATTTAAGTTCTTTTTGGTATACCAATGTAGGATCTCTATCCAGAGTCTGATAGAAGGAAGGAGCCCACTGTTGGTTTAGTGCCTCCTTAATATAATCCGACTTATTCAGGATGACGACTCCACCACCCTTATCTGCAGGTTTGATAATGATGGAGTCGTCATCCTGAAGACTCCTCAGAGCCATCCTTTCTCCGTATGACATATTTTTTTGCCAAGATCTCTTTTTTGATTAGAGTTACACAGGACTTGAAAATCTCTCAATGTGTTTTTGTAGAATAGTAGAATACTTGAGCTTTTTTGGCTCGGGAGGATAAAAGTTTGACTTCTTTTTAAATAAAGATCTATCTACATAGAAAGAAGAACCTTGTATATCAAATATCTTAGTTTCTTTATCCATCATCACCCCTTCCCCTTGTAATACTCAAATATAGAAAGACACTCCAAATCATTTGCATCCAAAAGTGTCTTTCTGCTGTAGTATCTGCACTGCTGTCTGTGATCCAAAGACGGGAGCCTCTGTGTCCTGCTTACCATCGGGATTACTCCTTGGTCGCAGCGCCAGCTACCGTTCATCACCAGAGACGGGAGCTGGTGTATTCTACACATTGCCTGGATTGCCCCCGGGACATGGCATTGAGCATTAGCCACCGAGTGGAGAGAGCCTGTGGATAAGAAATCCCCTCCACTCATGCTGTCGGTTGACCTTGGAGTTCCACACCTGCTCCCGGTACAGCGGCTCTGGGCCATTGCTCAAATACGACACTGAGGGCCTGATTCAGAGCTGGACGCTCTGACAGAGCGCTCACTCTGAATCAGGGCTGGCCTTGTTTTTTTAGAGCGGCCTCCTGGCCGCTAGCATAGCTGTGGGTGACCACCCACAGCTATAGCGAGCAGCCAGGAAGATGGTCGCGATGGTCTTGACCATCGGGCTTGCGACGAGACCCTTGTGGTAGGGTCTCATTGCCGCAAGCCTCAGAGTGCTTTCAGCTGTAACAGAGCCGAAAGCACTTTCACTGACATCACTTGTGATGTCAGTGGGGCCGGCCCCAGACAGTAGGTGTTCCCATGGGAACGCCTCCATCTGGGCAGCCACACCCCTGGCCCGCCCACCAAAGGGGGCGTGCTGTCACTTAACATCAACAGCACGCCCCCTTTGGTACGAGACACGGAGCGATGGATTGCCCGTTGCTATCCGGGTCTCGAGTGCATGTGCACTGGGCCACCATCGACCTGACACTCAGGGTCTGAATCAGGCCCTGAGTGTTTATTATCGGACACTGCTGCTAGAGAAACCATATTGACTGGTATGTATGTCTCCATTATTATTATTTTTTTGTACTAGATTCTACAATTAATTATTCACTGAGGACCTGATTCAGAGCCAGACGCTATTTTCGGACGGTCGTTCCAAAAAAGGGGCTGGCTATTTAAACTGAGCGCTCGCTCATTGCGGTTTGTTGACGCCTCTATGTCTGAGCGAGCGAACGAAAAATGCACTCGCTATTTTGTAAAGACGCCCCTTTGCCGTTAGCATCACACATTATCTCCGGTATTTATTTGATTAATCGGGCACATCGAAAGGCATCTGAACTGCTCGCAGTGCTTGTGGTAGGTTTTTCCTACCGCTATCACTGCGAGCAGTTCAGGCTAAAAGACAACCAAGTGACGTGGTCGATGACACTCCTTTACTAATTATGCACTCCCATTAAACGCCCTTTTGACCGTTAGGCACGCCTGCGTTCGGATCTCCACTCCCCCGTTTTCAAGCGCCTTCCCCTGTTACCACACACAAATGGTACATTCTGGCAATCAAATTAGCAGCCCCTCGCTGTTTTGCGAGCGCACGATTTCTGACCACAATGACTGGTTTGCACATGCGTATTACGACCCATACGCATGCGCAGTTGTGCGAACATCGCTTATAGCGAACGAGCGGTTGCTTACGAGCGGCTCTGAATCAGGCACTGTGGCCCTGATTCAGAGCCGCTCGTAAGCGGCCGCTCGTTAGCACCGAGCGATGTTCGCACATCTGCGCATGCGTATGGGTTGTAATACGCATGCGCGAACCAGTCAGTGCGGTCGGAAATAGTGTGCTCGCTAAATAGCGAATGCCTGCTAATTTGAGTGACAGGGTGAGGCGTTTGTGGGTGGTAACAGGGGAAGGTGCTTGAAAACGGGGAGTGGAGATCCGAACGCAGGCGTGCCAAAAGGTCAAAACGGGCGTTTTAAGGGAGTGCATAATTAACAAAGCAGCGTCATCAACCACGTCACTTGGTTGTCTTTTAGCCTGAACTGCTCGCATGATTGCGGTAGGAAAATGCAACCACAAGAATAGCGAGCAGTTCATACGCCTTTCGATGTACTCGATTAATCTAATAAATAGCAGAGATGACGTATGATGCGAGCGGCCACTGGCGTTTTTTAGAAAATAACGACCGCATGTTTTGTTCGCTCGTTCATACATGGAGGCGTCAACAGACCGCAAAGAGTAAACGCTCAATTTAAATAGCCAGCCCCTTTTTCTGAACGAGCGAGCGCAAATAGCGTCCGGCTCTGAATGAGGTCCTGAGTTCATTTTTCAATCATCACTTAAACAACTCAGACTAATTTTATATCCTAGAAATGGACGTGGCTATCAATTCCCAATATTAGTAGGATTTACTTCAGACTCTTTAAACATCCCCGTCAATACTTTGTTGCAAATGAGAGACTTCCTATACCAGCTACATTTTTGGATACTATTGATCTGTTACTGGTAACAGCAACACTGTGGTCTCCTTGAGATTGATTTTTACACATTCTGTTTTATTGTGTCTAATCAGCTCCCTCTAATACAGTCAATTGTGGTGTATATACCATTCATTATTTTTATATGTATGCTGATTTATCTGCTGCAGTTTTTGACAGTATATCACTGCTGTATGGTTCATTTTATTTTTAATATATTGTTTATGTATGTGTATTTATTGTTTGCAACTGATTAAATTGTTCTTATTGATTTGTGTGCCACACTGATGTCCCTGTCTGAATATTAGAGCGCAGTAATTTTTTTGTGTTTAGTTTCTTAGTAAGTTGACAATCACCTTGTTCACTGCTGCACTTTTATTTGATTCTCCCCCTTGATTAGCGCTGGGTATTTATTTTGTTTATCTCCCTTCCAGGCGGCCGAGACTTACATACCGCCGAAGCCTGTGGGAGGCAGGATGGACGTCACCCAGCTGCATCTGCCAGGATGCCGGCATACAGCCTTACAGATCTGTACTGCTGCCTGATTACTAATAGTTTCCCTGGCTTTCCCTTGCCCATTGCTTTGAGCTACCATTTCATATTCACCAAGGTGGAGTAACATTACTCAAGCAGCATTGTTTGTCAATACTAACAACTTAACCTACTAACGCTTTTGAGCTGGATGTGGAATGTATGAGACACTTTTCAGCTAATATATGCTTATTACAGCCGTCGTATATACTGCTTCTTGCAAATCGTGGTGGATCATCTTTTCTTTTGAAGGGTGCCTTTTATTGAATTAGGTTCATGATTCATTTATTTTACTGTAACCATTGACTTATTGTTAGTTTTTATATGTATGTTTTTTGATAGTGACCATTAAATGCTATACCTGTCCAGCGCTCTCCATTTTTCTTTATCTGTAACAATTGTGCCCATACAGAGGGCCTGATTCAGAGATGTACATTCATCCGAGGATGAACGCACATCTCCAATGGTCAGACCCCCAAGCTGCAGCATGATTGGCATGTTGCAGCTTATCGGGGGGGCAGGGCAGTGGCATGCCGCCTCCATTTTCCGGGAGGGACGAGGCCAGGGTATGCATTGGTGAATGCAGAATCCTGGCTTCCTGCGTGAGCAGGCACCAGCCAGGCTGCGGGAAGCTTCAGCTCCTGCAGCCTGACCAAAGAAGCAACCATCGTGACCATCGGTCTCGATGGTTGCTATGGTCGTCCCAGCCTGCAACGTCGGTCGAAGTGCTGGGATGGCAAATGCAGCAAGCAGGTCTCTGCCACATCCTTCTGCATTTGCATATGAGATGGACGGAACTACTCAGATGCTTGTGTGCAGAGCTGCAAATCCGTCCATTTCTGAATCAGTCCCAGAGTCTCATAGGAAACTAGTTTACTGGAAAACTGGTTTTGGTTTCTTTCTAACCTCCAATCTTGATCCATCTCTAAACTCTGATCACTAGGTTGCCTAATGGATGATCTGGCCACATTCCCATATCTTTGCTATACTCGACTGGAAGTGAAAAAAACCATGATGCAGCGTGGCTCCTATGGGTATTAGAAAGTGATTAAGCAATGATCATGAGCTGCAATGACCCCATGAGGAACCTGCTCTACTGGGGGTCTAGTTTTGATTTATGGAAACCACATTAAATGTAGAATTGGGGGTAGACTTACTAAATGGCAGTTTAGCAATTTCATGTGTTCTGTATAGTATTTCACTTGGAGGATTGCATTTGTAGATTTACAAAAGCCAAAACCACTGGAATCTTGCCGAAAATCCACTCTTTAAAAAACAATAGTATATGGAAGCACCATCAGTGTTTCTACCATTACAAACATGGAAACTCCTGATGTACTAAGCAGTGGCTTTAGAAACCACTGAAAAAAGCTGACAAACCTGCCCAAATATATTACTAGCTTCTGCTAGGTGAGATAACGTGTATATATGCATGTTTGAGTGTATGCAAATATAGTCAAACATATTCAATTGGCCAAGGCTTCATCATGACGCTTATAAAAATTTCACAAACATGTGCATTACTGTGGCTGTAGGCAATATGGCATTTCCACGCTCACCATTTACTTTAGTTGTACAGCCCTCTACCTCCGGCTGGGAGGAGCTAAGGAGCAGAACTTGATGATCACCAGCATCTGATGGGGAGGTCATACAGATGCTCCAACTCAATCTTACTAACTTAATGATTATGTATAACTTAGCAAGAAACATCTTGAGCCAGACATGGCAAGATCAAGATCTGTCTTAGGGCTGCACAAACTGCTGTATGCTCTTCATATTATTACCACTGGTTTCTACCAGTAAGGAACTTCTCAGGTGAACTTCTCATTGTCCACCATACCAAATTTGTTGAGCATTGCCTCAATGTATCTTTTTTGGTAGCAATCCCAACATTCAAATTTTGCCCAATCTTAGACCCAGCAGTTGGTGTGTTAGCCCAAGGTCTTTTAATTTGAACTAGTTACAGTACTTAGCAACAAATTTACTTCGGCTACTGTATCTGTCTCTCCTGCCCAGCAATCAATAATCATCCACGTACACATACATACTTTTCCCTCTGGAAATGCATTAACATTACAGTGTTCCAGTGGCTTCATGTAAATTTCCTCCACTAGCTCACTATTTAAGAAGGCAGAATCAAAGTCCAGTTGGTACAGCGGCAAATCATACACATTAGATATAGCAATGACCATACGTAATGTACTGTACCTTGCAACAGACGAGAACATCTCTCCTTAGTCAACACCTGTTTTCTTGGTGCAGTGCCATAACTTTGGGTTAGGTCACCCAATGCCAGCTACGCTCCCCTCAGTGCATAACATCATGACATCATGCCCAGGGGTGATGGGGCCACAAATGACTGGAACAACAGCACTACCCAGAGCATCCTCAGGATGGCTGCAGTCTGCCATTTGGAGCATCCAGAGGACGTACTAGGCGGCACTGCATCTGTGATTCTGCCTGCAGGGTACCGTTCCAGGCACCCTGTTAGCCAGATACAGGGACTGATTGGTTGGCATTGCCGCCCACAGAGTCCTGGCCTCTGTGTGGTGGCTCCAGTCACCCATAGCTGTCTGGGTGTAACCTTGAGGTGAAATCAGAATACAGTGCACCGGCGGCCGGCTAATTAAAGATATCACAAATTTACCAACTAGCCGCAGCTGCAGGGGGATGGGTTGGCGGACCCCTACAAGCTTCGGGTCCTTGGGCAACTGGACAACAAGCCCAATGGAAGAGATGGCCCTGTCTGTTTGTCCACATATTTACATTACATTGACCATAAATAATTTTATTTGGTGCTGGATCACCAACCTGAGGCACCCCTGCAAATTTCCCGTGGCACCCCAGGGTGCCACGGCGCACAGTTTGGGAACCACTGACTTAACTGATAGAAGCAGTAGTCTCTCTTCTCCATCAGAAAGCAGGCCACTGTGTAAAATACCTGGACGACCTGCTGCTAGTTTACTCGGATTGGTAAATGTTTCTGAATCAGAGAGTGTCAGTTTTTCCATAAAAGAGCTGAGATTAGTTTTGAATCCCTTCTAAACTATCATATTTTTGGGGCTCCCTATACAGTAGTTACCCCCTCTTTCACCCTTGTGGTTCCTCCAGACAAATTGTCAAATGTCCAGATCTTTGTGTCCCGGTTACCACAATATTATAGAATATCCTTAAGACAAATGGCAAAGGTGAAGGTCTTGCCCCCAGGCTTAATTCACGGCCTCCTATTTCGAGACCATTATACATGGTCACACCCGATTTGTCTGACAGTGCAAGTACAGCAGGAGAATTACTACACTAAAATATTTCCAAAAGACTTTGGGCCTGATTCAGACCTGCTCGTGAGCGCTGAGCGCTAGCAAGCGGGTTGATGTTGGCCAAGTGCGCATGCGCACGAGGGAGCCGGCTCCATCGTGCACATGCGCGAGACCCGCATAGCGACGGGTAAGCCGTCGCTATGGGTCTCGCTACAAAGGGGGCGTGCTGTCGATGGTGAGTGACAGCACGCCCCCTTTGGTGGGCGTGCGGGGGCCTGGGCCATGGTAACGCCTACCGTCTGGGGCCGGTCCCACTGACATCACAAGTGATGTCAGTGGGAGTGCTTTTAGCTCTGATAGAGCCAAAAGCACTCCAGGGCTTGCGGCAACGAGACCCTACCACAAGGGTCTCGTCGCAAGCCCGATGGTTGCGATGGTCTTGACCATCGCGACCATCTTTTTGGCCTCTCGCTATAGCTGTGGGTGGTCACCCACAGCTATGCGAGCGGCCAGGAGGCCGCTCTAAAAAAAGAGAGGGAGGGCACTGATTCAGAGCTAGCACTCTGAAAGAGCGTCTGGCTCTGAATCAGGCCCTTTGTGTGAAGGACAAATGGGGGGGCAGCCGCAAATGGTAATACATAGCACATTCCTTGCATCAGCACTTCTCAATTTCAGTCCTCGGGACACAATAACAGTGCATTTTTTCCACGCTTCCTCACAGAATCACAGGTGAAATAATTAGAATCACCTGTAGACCTTTTAAAATCTTTCAGTCAATACATGTGTTTTCCAGCAAGGAGATCTGGAAAACATGCACTGTTAGTGTTTCCCGAGGACTGGATTTGATGTCCTTACACTGGACATCACCAATATATAATATTGTCACGCTCTATGTAGAGTATAACACTCATCCGCCATGACCTGACCAATTGCCATGATAAATACAATAGAATTGTATTATAATATACGTGACGCTTAACTGACATGTCATCATCACTGGAAGTACTGTGGAGTATGTTGGTGATATATAAATTAAGGAATAATAAAATAACATTAATAATGACATGATAATGATAATGATACAATTCTGTTATATGCTATACAACCATTAACATGACATGATTACTGGACATGAACATTTTCTACAATCTACAGACAAATGGCACAATACAAATCTATTACATTGTAAACCAGGGGTGTGCAACTGGTTGCCCAACTGGATGAGGCACACTAAAGTCTTGCATGTGGCCCCCAGCTTCAGTGAAAGCCCCAGCATTTAATCACGAACACATAGGCCCTGATTCAGAGCCGGACGCTCTGACAGAGCGCACACTCTGAATCAGGGCCATCCTTCTTAATTTTTAGAGCGGCCTCCTGGCCGCTCATATAGCTGTGGGTGACCACCCACAGCTGTAGCGAGCGGCCAGGAAGATGGTCGCGGTGGTCAAGACCATCGCGACCATCGGGCTTGCGACGAGATCCTTGTGGTAGGGTCTCGTGGCCGCAAGCCCTGGAGTGCTTTTGGCTCAAACAGAGCCAGGAGCACTCCACTGACATCACTTGTGATGTCAGTGGGGCCGGCCCCAGACGGTAGGCGTTCCCATGGGAACGCCTCCGTCTGGGCAGCGACACCCCCGGCATGCCCACCAAAGGCTGCGTGCTGTCACTCAACATCGACAGCACGCCCCCTTTGGTACGAGACCCGGAGTGACGGTTTGCCCGTCGCTATCCGGGTCTCGTGCATGCGCATGACGGAGCCGGCTCCATCATGCGCACTTGGCCAACATCAACCCGCTTGCGAGTGCTCAGCGCTCGCGAGCGGGTCTGAATCAGGCCCATAGTTCTAACAGAAATGTGACCCTCTTCATAGAAATACTTGGATAGCATTTTTAACTAACTGTGGCCCTCATTCAGAGCCGCTCGTTAACAGCAGTACGCTCATTGTGTTCCGATGTTGTGACACCGCGCATGCGCCGGTGTAACACTGCGCATGTGCGTACGTCAGATTGCGAGTTTTTTTTCACTCGTTCGGCAAATTGCGAACAGGAAGTGACATGTCAAATGTGATTGACAGAACAGGCTGTTTTTGGGCGGTGACGGGGGTGGAGATGGGAAAACGCAGGCGTGGTGAGGCGTTTTTGGGGCGTACATAAATTAGCTCATGCGAACGTCAAATGTGTTCGTACCAACTCATACGTCACTGGCTGATCCTCTTTCCGTTCAAACTGCTCGCACAGCTTAGGGTCTGGATTACTCGACCACAATGGCGATGGCCTTGTCCTTTTGCCCAGGCCTCCGCGATGTTTCATCGATTTATCACGGCTTGTCAGATAAACAATCAATTTTGGATTGAAAACCAACTTGTCATGTTTTTTTTTCTTTTCTCACTTTGTAATAGCACAAAACCGTACGCAGCTGAAAATCTCGGCTGCTAATTTCAGGATTACACAATCAATTAGCGTTTTTTGGTAGGAATGTATTTTACAATTTGGTTAGTATTTTTGCATTTTGTAACAATATTGTAATCATCTTTGTGTGTATTGTAACCTTTTGCATTGGTCTGCTTTTTTTTTTTTACATTTATTCCAAAGTGTTCCTTAAAGTAACATTTTGTTTTAACCCTTGATTTTGGGAAAGTTCCAAACTCAGATTTTGGCCCTCATTCAGAGCCGCACGCAAGCGGGCGCACGTACGTTAGGCGTACGTACAAAAATATTTAAATTCAATGGCTCGCTCGTATTTTCGTTCGCATCTAAAATTCCTCCCTAAACTCTGACGACCCCTCCTCTAACTAACGAGCGTACGAAATAGCGAGCGTACATCCCCGAAATGGCTTGAAAGGAACGCACGCACAAGTATAAACAGGAAGTGGCCTTGTCAGATGTCGATTACCTGCTCCTTTATTCTGCCTACCTCCATCAATCGTATCATGCCAATCAATGTATCAATTAGCTTAATTGTTTGTTTTTTTTCAACACAATGCAAGAAACTTTACTCTTGTCTGTGTTTGTGTTTACCCGCAGAATACGTACGGATGAAACATTCGCTTTTATTGTTTAAAAAACATGTGAACCACAATTAAACAATTGTACTATTGCTGTGTATCCCCGCATATTTCCCTGGGTTCATTTCTTTATGTAAATTTGCTTACGCATGTCACTGCATCAAGCCTATCCTAACTCTCCAGAGATTTCTGGCCCTGTCGAACACATGACTCATACACTAACCAATAAAATTGCTCCTGTTAATTTCCAAAATACATTAGCCAATCAGAAAATTTTTACACACTTTATCAAAAATGATTTTTAAGAAAAACACCATTGCCATCATGAGAGCCTCCGCATTCACCAGGCGTGAGCTGCTGGTGCTTACGGAGGTCATGGATCGCCGGATCACCAGCCAGCCAGAACCCATGACCAACCGGCAGAAGCGCTCCGCGTATGCGGAGGTACGGTCCCGCCTGCGGTCCTTCGGATCACGCCGCAACATCGGGCAGCTGGAGCGCAGGTGGTCCGACCTGCAACGGCGAACGCCCCGCTTGCTGGCATGCTTTCGCATGCAGATCCTGGCAAGTAAGTGTTATGTATTGTGGTTTTAATGTTTGTGTTTGTGGGGCAAACTGCGTGTGCATGTTTTCCTGTCTGTTCTATTTATTATTTGTACTCATATCTGCGTGTGCATGTTTTCCTGTCTGTTCTATTTATTATTTGTACTCATATCTGCGTGTGCATGTTTTCCTGTCTGTTCTATTTATTATTTGTACTCATATCTGCGTGTGCATGTTTTCCTGTCTGTTCTATTTATTATTTGTACTCATATCTGCGTGTGCATGTTTTCCTGTCTGTTCTATTTATTATTTGTACTCATATCTGCGTGTGCATGTTTTCCTGTCTGTTCTATTTATTATTTGTACTCATATCTGCGTGTGCATGTTTTCCTGTCTGTTCTATTTATTATTTGTACTCATATCTGCGTGTGCATGTTTTCCTGTCTGTTCTATTTATTATTTGTACTCATATCTGCGTGTGCATGTTTTCCTGTCTGTTCTATTTATTATTTGTACTCATATCTGCGTGTGCATGTTTTCCTGTCTGTTCTATTTATTATTTGTACTCATATCTGCATGTGCATGTTTTCCTGTCTGTTCTATTTATTATTTGTACTCATATCTGCGTGTGCATGTTTTCCTGTCTGTTCTATTTATTATTTGTACTCATATCTGCGTGTGCATGTTTTCCTGTCTGTTCTATTTATTATTTGTACTCATATCTGCGTCTGCATGTTTTCCTGTCTGTTCTATTTATTATTTGTACTCATATCTGCGTCTGCATGTTTTCCCTCTTTTTATGAATTTTTAATTCTACTGCTATTTTTTTTTGGTTTTATTTCTTTTTTCTTTTTTTTTTTTTGTTTGTTTGCCCGGATTTGTCCATAAACTAAACGCAATGTATTTGACATATTTTAGGGGGACAGCCAAGACTCCGCCGTCAATGTCGGCGTTCCCGCCCACTCTCCCCAACCCCCAGCCAACACTCCACCCCAAATCTTTCGCCTATTCCCCACTCCTCCCCATCCTTCCCAGACCCTCTCCCGGAAATGTCGGGCCTCCTTCCCCTCCGTCCCACTTCCCCCTCTCCTCCACCCACCCCTCTTCCAATTACCCCCTCCCCGGAGTCCAGCATAACTCCGCCCCATTCTTTGGGGAATGACGGATCCTCCGAGGAGGATCATGGAGGTTTTGCCGGAGCTCCCGATTTGTTTCCCGGTATGTTTTTTATTTTTTTTTTTAAACCACAAACTGTTTGTATGTAATCATGTGTCGTGCCTTTCTTCGTGTTTTTGTGGCTTGACTTTTGTTGATTGTGAAGGTTTGCCTTTACCTCTTCCTGGTGATTTAAGCATACACATATCATACCTGTGGGAATTTGTACCTAGGCCTTGTATTTTGGCCAGCCCACCCTTTTTATTTATGTTTTTGGGTTTAGGAGTGATTTGTTTTTTTTTTAATGTTTTTCTGTGGAGTCCCTATTGTTGTATTAACCCACACACTTTTCTCACCCACAGAGGAACAGAGGCGTCGGCAAGAGGTGGCGGATGTTGTGGGGCAGATGCGCCACCATGTAATCGGCCTTCTGGTGGCCCTCGACCGGCTGTCTGGCCTCCTTCGGCATTAGTTTTTTTTTTTTTGTTGTATTTGCCAAATAAATTTTTAAAGACAAATATACGTTGTGGCTCATTTTTAAAAACCAAAAGCAAGATAGTTTAGCCTGACATAAGTTCCTGCAAGGATTTCCCTTTTTTAAAAGTTAGATTGTGTTTTGTCTTTGTATGTCAAACAGACACCAGAAACACATAACAGTAACAATGTAATTTCCCTTTTTGGGTGTAGTGTCAATTTCAGATTTCTACATTTTCCAGGTTCCTACTTGGTGCGCAAGCTGCTTAGGCCAATCTTACAAATCCCAAGGTTGGGCCAGGCTTCCTTTTGGTGTGGATTGGAAAGCTGAAAACATATTTCAGTTTTGCTCAACTGGCGTCAGTACTGGTTTACCCCTTAGTCAAATGTAACTTGTGTTAACCTTGTTACACTTGCTGTTAACGTCCCAAAAAAGGAAGACCATTTCACTCTTCAAACATTTATTCACCACATAACAGAGAAAACAAAGTGGTCACTCCCAAAAAAAATACACAGTGATAAATTCAAATACAACACATACCAAGAAAAAAAAAAAAAAAAACACAAAATCAAGAACTGGTTGACGAAGGACCATGCCAACATGATTCCACAAACATGGCGTTGCGATATGGGTTCCAGAATATATGCCCAAAAGGACCAGATCCAGGTTTGGTAAGGGTAGCAGGAAGTAGTGAGCGTTGGAGTGCCAAAGATTATGTGAACAAACAGAAGATGGTGAGAAAATTTAAAAAAAATTAGATGTTTGCCAAAAAAAACAAACACATTAGGTATAAACACTGGAGTTTTGAACAAACTTACCTAAAAAATCGGGCCACCACATCATCGCGTATGGCCCCCCCACATACTGACCTTCGACCAACCTCGGGGGGGCCATCCTCAGGTAAGGCATCCTCTGGCTGCATTGGGACACCACTCCTTATGGCAATGTTGTGAAATATCCCACACAGGACCACAATTTTAGACACCATATCCGGCACATACATGAGCTCGCCACCAGAGCGGTGGAGGCATCTGAATCGGCCTTTTAAAAGGCCGATACAGCGCTCCACCACTTGCCTGGTGGCTGTAAGTGCGGAATTATACGCACTTTGTGGCCCTGGTGTGGGAGCCAAATAAGGAGTGAGCAGCCAGGACATGCAAGGGTATCCACTGTCTCCTGTGAACAAAAATAGACCACATCAGGAACACTGTGTATCAAGCTTAACATTGTTATGTACTAAAGGTCTCCACTTACCCAGAAGCCACGCATCACCAGCTTGTAGGTTGGTTAATTTCTGCCATATCCCTGATTGCCGGATGACGAAGGAGTCATGTGCACTTCCTGGTAATTTAGCATTCAGGGACAGGATCTGGAGGGAGGCATCACATACCACCATTACATTCAGGGAGTGATAGTGTTTCCTGTTTCTAAATATTGCCTCCAGCCGTGCTGGAGGCTGAAGTGGTATGTGAGTACCATCCACAACCCCTATGATGTGTGGGAAGCCAGCTATTTGGTAAAAATTGGCCTTGGCCACACTAAGGGCACCCATATCCAAAGGCATTTTAATAAAATGATGGAGGTGCTTGAAAAGTGCCTCCATCACTGCCCTCAGGATCCGGGAAAAGGAGGATTGGGAGATGCCCGCCACTATTCCCACCGTTGTTTGAAACGATCCTGAGGCACAGAAATGTAACACCGCCATAAATTGCGTCAGTGGTGGTATTGCTGTTGGACTGTCAATTTGCCGCTCAAGATCACTTTCTATTAATGAGAGAGTGTCTATGATGATTTTGGGAGGTAGACGGTAGCGTCTTAAAACCTCATCATCGGGCATTCCAAAAAGGGTGACACGTGTTCGAAATATCTGGGGCCTTGCATGCCTACGATGCCTACGCCTGGGACGAGTTTGAGGTTGGTCGTCTTCCGGGAGCAGGGCCAGAACAATTCGCCCCAGATCTACCTGAAATTCAAAGTTTACAATGTAAGGCTTTTGACCCACCCCAAAAGTAAGAAAAAACAACTTAGCTTTCTGATACCATCCATAGCTGCTTACATGCCGGGGTATTGTCATGATACGTATAAACTGTAAAAAAGGCAACAATGAGACTTCAAAAATTTAGAGGGTGTTTTTTTGGTTTAAAAATTGTTGCAAGCCAACACAGAAAATAGCGGAAAAACACATTTGGCCATCGATGAAAACTACATTGCACACCGTACGTCAAATAGGGTTCAAATGGACCCAAAAAATGGAAAAGGGAAAAGCAAAACTGGATTATATGATGAATAAGCCGTCAAAAATGCGGTAAATTATTCGCAAATGCAAGTCACTACACCAACAGTCAAAAATGCGGTAAATTATTCGCAAATGCAAGTCACTACACCAACAGTCAAAAATGCGGTAAATTATTCGCAAATGCAAGTCACTACACCAACAGTCAAAAATGCGGTAAATTAATCGCAAATGCAAGTCACTACACCAACAGTCAAAAATGCGGTAAATTTTTCGCAAATGCAAGTCACTACACCAACAGTCAAAAATGCGGTAAATTATTCGCAAATGCAAGTCACTACACCAACAGTCAAAAATGCAGTAATTCATTCGCAAATGCAAGGCGCTACACCAACAGTCAAAAATGCCGTAATTCATTCGCAAATGCAAGACAAAAAATGGACTTACCCAACTCGAATATATAAGATGTCCTCAAAAAACTTCTTTGGGTCCGAAAACAAAAAAAAACTTAAAAAGATGAAATGAGTGTTAAACAAATTAACTAACCACAAAACAGAAGAATACACCAATTGGCCACAAATTTGAATGCACAAAACTTACCAAATCAGGAAAGGATGTTGAAAAAATGAAAAAAATGCGAACGGAAAAACCAAAGAAATGTAGCAAAAACAAACAAAAAAACAACTCTCCAAAATCCTCCAAACGCAACCAACCAACCAAATCCAAACCACTTAACCGACAACACTCCAACAACCCCACCTCGAATCCACACACACCAAGCCATAAATAGTGTTTATTTTCCCGCACAAATTAAGGATGAATCATAGGGACGCACAATCAATGATGCGGCCGCAAACTAACGACGCATGTATAAATACGTCACGAAATCACATAGAATTTCTGGATGATTTCATGCTGGAAGCAGAGACATGGCTTCAAACCAGGGAAACAATGGTCAAAATTGCGGCGGTAAGGCCTTCATGCATTTTGTGTCAATGAGTATTTTAAAACATAATATTGTGCAAGTTGTGAAGTGGCTAAATCTGCATATTTACCCAAATAGGTGAGGAGGATGACATGGAAGAGACTGCTGGCCCCAGTCAACCCGCCAAAGCTGCAAAAAAAAAAAGGCAGCCACATTTCACAAGCAAGGAGATGGAGGTTTTGATCCAGAAGTGCGTTGACATCCTGCCCCAGGCAGCCAGGAATATGAGCCAAAGCCAGAAGTGGAGAATGTGGGAGGAGGTCGCCGTTGCTGTCAATAGGGTGGGTGATTATGTCCGTCTAGCCCGGGATGTCAAACGGCGGTAAGTAAACACTTTCCCATCCTATAAACAAACCCCATTGTAAAAAAAAGGATAATGGTTCCAAATTCATTCCACAGATGGGCAGACTTCAAATATCGTCTAAAACAAAAACTTGCCGACAGGGCTAGGCATGCAAGGGGGACAGGTGGGGGTCCCACCCCTGTGTCATTGGAGTTGACAGACTTAGAAGAGATGGCACAGGGGTGTGTGCAGGCTGTGGAGGTGTTTGGCGTGTCCAACATGGATACGGACATGCCAGACTTTGCGGCTCCTCATGTTGGCCAAGGTAAGTCTTGTGATGTCACCAACTCAGAAATGCTATTGTGCCAATATGTAGATTCTAATGTGAGTCTTTTCTCCAATTTCCTAACAGAGACAGAGGCGGATGAGTCTGCTCCAGAGGGGAGCCTTGGCCGCAGAATTTCTGCTGACTCTGCAGGGGAGGAACCAGTACATCCGGCTGAGGACCCTGCAGAAGCCAGTCCAGGGCGTGCCCCCTCGCAGGCAGTGGGCCTCCTCACAGAACTCAATTTTAAATCGGATTCCCATACGGAGATTCTGCAGAGGATGGACGCCAGTCTGATACGGGTGGCTGAGGCCCTGGAGCAAAATGCTGCGGCCAACGTGACCATTGCTCAGGCCCTGGCGGAAAATACCAGGGCCAACATCCGCATCGCCGATGCCCTGGAGCAGCTCGTTCGCCAGCACATGGTGGAGCCGACCTCCCTTCCTGCCGGAACATCCAGATCCTCTACCTCTGGCACAACATCAGGCAATCCTCCAAATGTGCCTAGCCCTGTGCCTAGTCCAGAGGCCACAACATCTGCCTCTGGACAGGCCAGCCCGATGGCATCCCGGACCCGGTCTGGCGCCCACCCTCACCCAGCCAAACGGGCGAGAAAACGGTGACAGCAATGGCGACTTTTCCCACTTTCCTTCTGTGCTTGGCTCATATTCCTTTCTGGTCAAAACTTCCCTCTCCTTTCTTGTGAAATGTTTTTAAATTTTGTATTTACGCTTATGTTAGTAGTTATGTTTTTTTTTTTTTTTTATCAAATATCTTGGCCACAAAAAAAGGCAATACAATATTATGCCAATTTGTTTGTGTGTAAACAATAAATTAAAAACAAAACACTGACATTGTATTGTGACATTATTGTACAAATGGGTTACATTTAATCCTGGCCTTAAACACAAAAACTGACCCTCTTTTTTAAAAAAAAAGGCCTCTTTAAGGAACGTTTAAAAAAACACATAGCGATGCAAATTCCACAGTAAACAAAAAAAAGGGGAGCTAATTAAAAGATGATGACATTATTGTTACAATAGGCCATAACCACCAAATTGTGGCCAAAATAAAAGCCCAAAAATGTACGCTAATTGATTATGTAATCATGACATTAGCAGCTCTGATTTCCACCTGCGTACGCTTTTGTGCTATCCCAATAAACTGCTTTCCAAACACATACCAAGCCGGATTTCAATCCAACACTAATTACTTTACTGACCAGCCACGATTAATCGCTGCACCATCGTGGAGTCCCGGGACGGAGGAGAAGGCCATCGCCAATGTGGTCGAGTAATCCTGACCCTAAGCTGTGCGAGCATTTTGAAGGGAAAGCGGATGTTTCAGTGACGTATGAGACGGTCCGAACACATTTGACGTTCGCATCTGCTAATGTATGTACGCCCCAAAAACGCCTCGCCACGCCTGCGTTTTTTCATCTCCACCCCCGTCAACACCCAAAAACGCCCTGTTCTGTCAATCACATTTGACATGTCACTTCCTGTACGCTATTTTAGGAACGAGAGAAAAAAAGCTCGCAATCTGCCGTACGCACATGCGCGGTGTAACACCGACGCATGCGCGGTTAGTCAACATCGGAACGCAACGAGCGTACTGTTGTTAACGTGCGGCTCTGAATGAGGGCCTTTGTTTTTCCCTTGTGGGACAGAATTAACTATATAACAATTGTCAATTAATGTCACAATACAGTTGAGAACAATTTGTAGGTTTTATTTGCAAAACACATTTTTAAACAAATCATGTGCATTGTCACGTACATTTTTGGGGTCCTTGTTACCCACTAATATTTGACACATATTTTTTGTTTAAATTATATTTTTGGCACAAAAACAACAAAATTAATAAAAACAATTCACAAGAAAGGAGAGGGAAGTTTTGGCCAGAAAGGAATATGGGGCAAGCACAGACGGAGTGTGGGCAAAGTAGCCAAAGCTGTCATCGTTTCTTTCCCCGTTTGGCTGGGGTAGGGTGGGCGCCAGACCGGCTCCGGGATGTCCTCTGGCTGGCCTGTCCAGAGGCAGATGTTGTGGCCTCTGGACTAGGCACAGGGCTAGGCACATTTGGAGGAATGGCTGTTGTTGTGCCAGAGGTGGAGGATCCTGATGTTCCGGCAGGAAGGGAGGTCGGCTCCACCATGTGCTGGCGAACGAGCTGCTCCAGGGCATTGGCAATTCAGATGTTGGCCCTGGTATTTTCAGCCAGGGCCTGACCAATGGTCACGTAGGCCGCCGCATTTTGCTCCAGGGCCTCAGCCACCCGTAGCAGACTGGCGTCCATCCTCTGCAGAATCTCTGTATGGGAATCCGATTTAAAATTGCGTTCTGTGAGGAGTGCCACTGCCTGCGAGGGGGATTGCCCAGGACTGGCTTCTGCAGGGTCCTCAGCTGGATGTACTGGTTCCTCCCCTGCAGAGCCAGCAGAAATTCTGCGGCCAAGGCTCCCCTCTGGAGCAGACTCATCCGCCTGTGTCTCTGTGAGAAAAAAGAGAAAATAGGAACATTACAATCTACATATTGTCACATTAACATTTCAGAGTTGGTTACATCACAACATTTACCTGGGACAACATGAGGAGCCGCAAAGTCTGGCATGTCCGTATCCATGTTGGACACGCCAAACACCTCCACATCCTGCACACACCCCTGTGCCAGCTCTTCCAAATCATTAAACTCCAATGACACAGGGGTGGGACCCCCACCTGTCCCCCTTGCATGCCTAGCCCTGTCAGTCATTTTTTGTTTCAGGCGATATTTGAAGTCTTGCCATCTGTGGGTGAAAAAGTAGGCATTATTCCTGCATTATTTCAATCTGTTTTTTTGGGGGGGTCAAGTTTTTACTTACCGCCGTTTGACATCCCGGGCTAGACGGACATAATCACCCACCCTATTGACAGCACTGGCTATCTCCTCCCACATTCTCCACTTCTGGCTTGCACCCATATTCCTGTCTGCCTGTGGCAGGATGTCCACACACTTCTGAACCAAAACCTCCATCTCCTTTCTTGTGAATTGTGGCTGCCTTTTCTTTTTCCCTGCTTTTCCCGGAATACTGGGCCCAGCAGCCTCTTCCATGTCATCCTCCACACCTATTTTCAATAAAATTGTGAAATTTTAGCTTGCAAACTTTCACTATATTTTGTCTCAAAATAATCCTTGTTTGGAAATGCCTGAAAAACTTACCGGCCGCCTCTTGGCCATTGTTTGGCTGGTCTGTAGCCATTTCTTATTCCAAACCAAGAAATACACCAGACCGTTTTTTTTTGCTCGTAACGTATTTATACATGCGTCCTTATTATTCGGCCGCATCATTGATTGTGCGTTCCTATGATCCCTCCTTAATTTGAGTGGGAAAAGAAACACTATTTATGGCTTTGGCCGTCTCGAGTCTAGGTGGCGGGTGTTGGTTGTTGGAGGTTACGTTGGTCGGAGTGGATTGTTGGCGGGAATTGTATTTGGCGGTGTTTGGCGTTTTTTTCTGTGCGTTTTTTTGGAGTTATCTTTCCGTTCGCTTTTTTGGTGTGGTTCTTTTAGTTGTGGTGTATTTTTTTGGTAAGTTTTTTGACGTCTTCCTTTTGTTCAATTTGGATATCCTTTTTTTTTGCTCTCTAAATTTTTCAAAATTATCCTTTTGTAGGTTTCTTTTGGCTCTGCCCCAACGACCTTTTTGTCCGGTGACTTATATATCCTGTATTGGTAAGTTTGGATTTTCACTTGTTTGTTAAATGTTCATGTCATTTTTTATGCAACTTTTGTGCACCTTACAGTTTTTTCCTTTGGTTTTGTGTTTCCGAAATGTCTGAAGTAATTAGCGCATTTTTGTCTGCTTATTTTCTGTAGTTAAATTGCGAACTAATTAGCGCATTTTTGTCTGCTTATTTTCTGTAGTTAAATTGCGAACTAATTAGTGCATTTTTGTCTGCTTATTTTCTGTAGTTAAATTGCGAACTAATTAGCGCATTTTTGTCTGCTTATTTTCTGTAGTTAAATTGTGAACTAATTAGCGCATTTTTGTCTGCTTATTTTCTGTAGTTAAATTGCGAACTAATTAGCGCATTTTTGTCTGCTTATTTTGTGTAGTTAAATTGCGAACTAATTAGCGCATTTTTGTCTGCTTATTTTCTGTAGTTAAATTGCGAACTAATTAGCGCATTTTTGTCTGCTTATTTTCTGTAGTTAAATTGGGTGATATTTACCGTTAGCAATCTTGGTTGTTTTTTGGGCCCCAAATTGTGGAAATCTGTGCACTGTCGGTTTGCTTTTTGGAGAAATGTGTGTTTATCCCCTTTTATGTTTTGTCTTTTACCAAATTAAGAATCCTAAATGGCCACCAAACATTTTTACCTTGTTCGGGTATTTTGTTTTTTAGGCTTTGTAAATCATGACAATACCCCGGCATGTAAGCATCATTGGATTGTATCGTAAAGATAAGTATTTTTCATTTTTTGGGGGGGCAAACAAACCTTACATTCATTTCTTGCCATTTCAGGTTGATCTTGGTCGGATTGTTCTGGCCATGCTCCCGGAAGCCGACCAACCTCAATCTCGTCCCAGGCGTAGGCATCATAGGCGTGCAAGGCCCCAGATATATCAAACACGTGTCACCCTTTTTGGAATGCCCGATGATGAGGTGTTAAGACGCTACCGTCTTCCGCCCCAAATCATCATAGACACTCTCTCATTAATAGAGAGTGATCTTGAGCGGCAAATTGACAGTCCTACAGCAATACCACCACTTACGCAATTTATGGCGGTGTTACATTTCTGTGCCTCAGGATCCTTTAAAACCACGGTGGGAATAGTTGCGGGAATATCCCAATCCTCCTTTTCAAGGATTCTGAGGGCAGTGATGGAGGCCCTTTTCAAGCACCTCCATCATTTTATTAAAATGCCTTTGGATATGGGTGCCCTTAGTGTGGCCAAGGCCAATTTTTACCAAATAGCTGGCTTCCTACACATCATAGGGGTTGTGGATGGTACTCACATACCACTTCAGCCTCCAGCACGGCTGGAGGCCATTTTTAGGAACCGCAAACACTATCACTCACTGAATGTAATGGTGGTATGTGATGCCTCCCTCCAGATCCTGTCCCTGAATGCAAAATTACCCGGGAGTGCACATGACTCATTCGTCATCCGGCAATCAGGGATATGGCAAATATTAGACAACCTACAAGCTGGTGATGCGTGGCTTCTGGGTAAGTGGAGACCTTTAGTACATACCAATGCTAAGCTTGATACACAGTGTTCCTGATGTTGTCACTTCTTTTTCACAGGAGACAGTGGCTACCCTTGCACGCCCTGGCTGCTCACTCCTTATTTGGCTCCCACACCAGGGCCACAAAGTAATTTTAATTCCACACTTACAGCCACCAGGCAAGTGGTGGAGCGCTGTATCGGCCTTTTAAAAGGCCGATTCAGATGCCTCCACTGCTCTGGTGGCGAACTCATGTATTTGCCGGATATGGTTTCGAAAATTGTGGTCCTGTGTGGGATATTTCACAACATCGCCATAAGGAGTGGTGTCCCAATGCAGCCAGAGGATGCCTTGCCTGAGGATGGCCCACCCGTGGTTGGTCGGAGGTCAGTATGTGGGGGGGCCATACGTGATGATGTGGTGGCCAGATATTTTAGGTAATTATTGGCACAAAAGAAGTTCTTTGACACAATGTCGTAAGGATTTTTTGAGACCATCAAATTAATTGGTTTATTATTTCCCATCTTGTGTTTTATTTTATAATCTTTTGGACTGAAATGATGACTACTTCCTGCTACCCAAAAATAACTTCATGGGGACACATTGGATATATATTCTGGACCCAAATTTGAAACGCAACATTTGTTGAATCATGTTGGCATGCTCATTCGTCAACCAGTTCTTGATTTTTCTTTTAATTTTTCTTATGGTGTTTGCTGGTTTTTACATTTTGTTATCACTGTGTGTATTGTTTGTGAACCAACACTTTTGTTTTTTGTTTATGTGGTGAATACATTTTTTGCTTTTGTAATTCCAAAAATTTTCTTGTACATTACAACCAAGTGTAAGCAGGTTCACCCACGTTAAATTTGCTTAAGGGTTAATCCTGTAATGTCGCAATTTGCACATTATTTAACTATGCTTTGTGGGTCCAAACCAGCACCTAAAGGTATTATGTAGAATCAGTATGCTTTGGAATCTCGGCCTAAGCAGGTTTCCCCCAAAATTGGAACATGTAAAATATTTAAAGTGAAAAAAGAAAAAAATGAAAACTCGCAAAACTGATTGTTACTGTTAGCTGTTTCATGTGCCTGCTTTAAAAAAAACAACATAACACAATCTTAGTGACATTAGTTGCAAATACTTGCTGCAAGAGTCTACTTATGTAAGTTTAAACAATCTAAGATTTTGAGACAAGGAATGAGACTAAACTCAAAATGTAACTTTTTAATTATGAAAAATAATTTGAGGATAAAATAAAAAAATTAGGGACGCAGGATCCCTGCCATACGATCTAGGACCACCAGCAGGCCGATCACGTGTCCCCGCATAACTTGGACGCACCCGGCTAGGTCCGCCAAACGCCTCTGGTCCTCTGTGGGTTAGAAAATTGTGGTGCTTACTACAATGAATCCATAATTTAAGAATCTCCAAAAAAACACAAGCAAAAGAGAGTTATCAAAAAGTGACAATAGTGTGGCAAAAAGCACATTTTAACCAAAACCCAGAAGCCCCCAAAAATGGACAAACAAAAAACCATAAAAAAAAACAAAACGGAAGCCAGACAGACAAGTTTGACTGTTTTGCCATGTGGGATATGTGTATGGGGAAATCAGCAGTGAAATGTAAATACCAACAGATATATAACAAAACTTTTGGCAAACCAAAAAAAGGAAAAGGCACAGACAAAGGATTAGATCAACACATTTTCAACAACAAAAAAGGAAACATACCGTTATGAATGACGGCTGGCCCCGAAACAACTCCCTCGTCCTCCTCGGAGGTGGACAAATTTCCCAAGGAGGTGGGAGGGGTGATCACCGATTCCGGCGATGGGGTGGTCAAGAGAGGGGTGGGTTGAGGGGAGGGGGAATTGGGATGGAGGGGAACTAGCACAGAGGGATGGGCGACAGGGTCTGGGCAGGCTGGGGAGGAGGGGGAATTTGGGGTATTTTGGGTAGAGGAGGTTTGGCTGGGGGTTGGGGAGAGGGGACGAGAGCGCCGTCTTTGACGGCGATGACGCCGTAGTCTTCACTCTGCCCCTAAATAATGGAAAACAAATTGAGGTTAGTTTAGAACATCACCTTGTTAAACGCTAATTGTTTAACCCAAAAAACAAACAAACATGCACACGCAGATATGAGTACAAAGAATAAACAGGCCATACAAGAAAACATGCACATGCAGATATGAGTCCAAAGAATAAACAGGCCATACAAGAAAACAAGCACATGCAGATATGAGTACAAAGAATAAACAGGCCATACAAGAAAACATGCACATGGAGATATGAGTACAAAGAATAAACAGACCATACAAGAAAACATGCACATGCAGATATGAGTACAAAGAATAAACAGGCCATACAAGAAAACATTCACACGCAGTTAGGGCCACAAAGATAAACATGAAAACCAAAGTCAAAAAAACTTACTTTCCGCTATCCGCATGTTGAAGGTCGGACCACCTGCGCTCCAGCTGGCCGATCTGGCGGCGTGAGCCGAAGGAACGCAGGCGTCCACGAACCTCCGCATATGCGAACGCTTTTCACGATTGGTGATGGGGGAGGCTGGCTGGTGATCCGCCTGTCCATCACCTCTGTTAAAACCAGGAGCTCGCGCTTGGTGAATGCAGAGGCTCTCATCATGGCAATAGTGTATTTTTACTAAAACAGTTTTAATAAAGACCAGAAAATAATTTTGATTGGCTAATGTATTTGGGAAATTAACAGGAACCATTCTATTGGTTAGTGTATGAGTCATGTGTTCGACAGGGCCAAAAATATATTGAGAGTTATGATAGGCTTGATGCAGTGACATGCGTAAGCTAATTTAAATAAAGAAATGAACCCATTAAAATATGCGTGGGTAAAAACACAGAAAACAAATGGATAATTGGCTCAAACATGTATTTTGACAAATGAAAGCTAAGGTTTAAACCGTACGTATTCTGCGGGTAAACACAAACACGGACAAGAGTAAAGTTTATTGCAGTTCAAAAAAAAAACATGTGAAGAGCAATTAAGCTAATTGATATATTGATTGGCATGATACGATTGAGGGAGGTAGGCAGAATAAACGAGCAGGTAATCGGAATCTGACAGGTCCACTTCCGGTTTGTACTTGTGCGTGCGTTCCCTGCAAGCCACATTGGGGATGTACGCTCGCTATTTGGCTCGCTCGTTAGGTAGAGGAGGTGTCAGTAGTCTTTGGGGTGGAATTTTAGGTGCGTTCAAAATTACGTGCGAGCGCTTAAATTTACATATTTCAGCACGTACGCCGAACGTACAATCGGCCATTTGCGTCCGGCTCTGAATCAGGCCCTGTGTGTGATGCATTAACTAGTCCTGATGGTGCTCAGGTCCCAAATGTGAGTGTAAGCTTCTGTAAATATACCCTAAACCATTCCTAATGTTTAGTATAATATGTTTTGCCATTACAGGTACCATGAGCACAAAGATGAGCCCTAGGGCCTGATTCAGAGCCGCTCGTAAGCGGCTGCTCGTTTGTTCCGATCGATGTTTGCCCAACTGCACATGCGTACGGATCGTAATACGCATGCGCGAACCACTCAGTGCGGCCGAAAATCGTTTGTTCGCTAAATAGCGAATGCCTGCTAATTTGAGTGACAGGATGAGGCGTATGTGGGTGGTAACAGGGGAAGGTGCTTGAAAACGGGGAGTGGAGATCCGAACGCAGGCGTGCTTAAAGGTAAAAACGGGCATTTTATGGGTGTGCATAATTAATACAGCAGCGTCATTGACCACGTCACTGGGTTATTTTATAGTCAGAACTGCTCGCATGATTGCGGTAGGAAAAACCAACCACAAGAATAGCGAGCAGTTCATACGCTGGTCGATGTACTCGATTAATCTAATAAATAGCGGACATGACGTAGGATGCGAGCGGGCAGGGGGCGTAGTTTTCCAAAAAACGACCGCAAGTTTTGTTCGCTCGTTCAGAACTAGAGGCGTCAACAGACCGCAAAGAGCGAACGGTTCATTTGAATAGCCACCCCTATTTTCTGAACGAGCAAGCGCAAATAGCGTCCGGCTCTGAATCAGGCCCCTAGTCTCCTTATTTGTCTTTGGACTGTTTAATAGTCATGTAGCTTTAACAGTAACAAACCACTAGAGGGCGCCTGCTGCACATACTAACTAAGATACATTTATAAAATTGTTAATTGAAAAGTTACTTTTAGTTGTTTATTCTTTTCCTTTTCACATATTAAATAACTTATCCCAGATATTTTGGGGGTACTTGAAAATGGGGGCCAGCATATTTTAAAATTGCTAAAGTTAAGTTTAAAAAAATTAGAAAAATCCACCTGCTGTAAAGCCCTACAATGAAAAAAACACCTGGAGCATACTTGGAGACCCCCCCCAGAGTCAAGTTTGCTAGTTTTTAACTTTGTCCCCCAACATTTTTTTTTTCGCCCCCAAAATCAAAGTGATTTTTTTGGGGTGTTCTTAAGTGTTTTTTAAAGATTTTTTGACACAGTTTACCTTTGGGGGACTGTCTGAAGGCTGCACAGGGGTTCCCGCAAAGTTGCACCCCAAAACCCCAATTCTGCACTTTTTTCCGCCTGCTACTCATAGGCGAAACTTTTTCGCCTACTACTTTGCATTGACTTTCCGCCTAGGCGGAAAGTCTTTCAAATTGAATAAGGCGATACTTTTCCGCCTGGCGAAATGACGTAATCGGTGAAAAGTTTCTGCCAAAAACACGCTAAAACCGCTTTTCGCCTCAAATTGAATTGAATGCAGTACTCAATATACCCACAATGTGGGTAGAAATGTGCTTAGAAAATGCAGAGCGTAAAAACAAAACAAATCACATTTTATTGCTCCAATCAATTATTGAGAAATATAAGACAAATGCTGGTAGGGGACAGAAGACAATTGACCCTTGTACTTTTCCCAATTTATTTCATTTTTAGCATTGCTCAGTCTTAAAACCAGTTAAACCAGTAACCTTAGAAGGTGTGACATCTGATGTCCTCAAATGTTTCGTCTATGTCTTATCTTCCAAGCAAGTTCAGTGCAACTTATTACAGCAGGATTTAAAATAATGAAAATAATTGTTTTCACCGAGAGAAAATTCAAATAACTAAGATCTATTCTTAAAGGAGGGTGGTCAGACCCGAATCAACCACGAATTTCTGCACTTGAGGTATGTTGAACGTTACTGTACTTTTCAGCAGCACTAGTAATCCTGTATTCTCAATAGCACAATAATAGGACCTATAATTAACCCGTCATAATGTGATGAAAGTGACACTTCCATTTTATTACCAATTATGTTATGTCACTATAGTCCTGTTATTTAGTAGGTCTGCATTGTACTTATCAGGATTCAGAGTGACACAGTGCACTTTATATGCTGGAGATAATTACTATTTGTTAATTACCAGCCACCATGAAGTTTATATAACACTGTTATTGTAATATTGACCGTTTTTGTTGGATATCAAAATGTAAGCATCCCCGGGTATATTCGCCTACTCTCCCGAAACCTGCAGGAGGCTCCTGATTTTTCGGGTAGACCCCCCCCCCCCTGCACCCCCAGAAGCATAGGCACTTCTCATTCCTAGTGAAGTT